>BPTQ01000004.1:25116180-25404105 GCA_019973895.1 Chrysanthemum seticuspe | reverse complement strand
CGCTGAATTTACGTTTAATTCTTTTAATTTTTCAATTTTAGATAATTTATTTGCGATAGTGATAAAAATGTTTAGCTACTTGCAAATACTAAAATATTTTGTTTTATTGAATTTATTTGATAAAATTGATTTTGCATTTGAGTTTAATAGATTTTTGCAATAAATTTTGCCTTTGCTCGCAATAAATGCTTTTACCGCGACCTCGCGTTCTATTTTGTATTTAAAATACTTTATTTTCCGGATGCTCACATTTTGATTAAAATAATGCATGATATACTATTTTCTTTTAAAATCTTTTTTCTAAATATAAAAAAACTGAAAATATAAAAAATAATACTTAATTAATGATATTTTGTGATTAATTTACAAATTTTTATGATTTTGATTAATCTTTTTAGACTTTGAAAAAATATTTTATGAATTATGATTATGTTTAAATATTTTTTATGTTTGTGACTTTTTCGATGAGAATTATTCGATGTTTATTCGATTTACATGCAAATTCGATTTTTACCCTGTTTTCCCAATTCATTAATTCACACGTTAGTATTTTTAAACATTTAATTAGTGTTTTATAGTAATTAATTCATAATAAAAAATATAAAAGTCAAAAAAATATAAATCTTTTTTCTAAAATTTTCTTTTATCATATAGTACGTAATAAAATTAGTTTTACACTCGTAGGCCTTTTATTTCATAAAATTTATGTTTTATCTTGCGCTCCAGCGCCATTTTCGTAAATAACGCTCGTTTCCGTTTTAAATAACGTTTTTAGATAATTTGAGTTTACGTTTTAGTTAAAATAGTTTATTTAAGTTATTTTGTTTTATAAAATCATAAACGTTCATCGATTTGTAAAAATAGTGATAGCGTTTATTTAATAGATTTTAACTTTTTAATTTTCTTAATTTGCATTTAAGTCGCTGTTATTTGTAAATCTTTTCTTTAGGTAATTATCCATCAAAACCCTTACTGATCACTATCCTTAGTGATCATTCTACCATCTGATCAAGTGTTTATTACACCAATTCATCCTCCGTGGGACTTAACGACCCGGGAATTCATTGTATTCTCCAGGACTTCATAGTATTTGTGTCTGAACTGTTTTAAGCCTGTTACGGCTGGTCATTCACAAGTGGCCAGTTTGTGTGATTAGACTTGAAGGTTCGGACGGAGATCAAATTTTGGCGCCGCTGCCGGGGAGGCTGTAAGCGTGTTCTAGCATTTTCAGACCCGTACTTGCGCATATACCACCTTTTGTAAACAGTTTTTTTTTGTAAAGTTATCAGAAAATCAAAAAGTTCATTAACACTTTTCCTAAAGTGTTAACAACACCAAAAACATTTTTTATTCAAGTTTTCAACAAACACAAAACCCAAAAATATTTTCATTCTTTGTTTTTTCAAAATATTTATCCAAAAATCCAAAAATATTCATCTTTACCTTCTTACCCTTTTTGATTCTTTATTCCTTTACCCTCTATCCATTTGATTCTAACTTCTTCTATTCTCATGGAATCTCTCGAGGACGAATTCTGGGACGAAGTTAAACAACTTCAGACTGTATCACAAATGTCAAGAATTCGTGTTGTTCGTGATGATCCATTCATTCTGCACAGGGAAATGGAACGAGAAACCGGGGTGACAAAGGACCAAGTACTTTCATCTGATAATGAAGGTGCTAAATACGTCCATCCTACGGTTATCCAAAGATCTGACCCCTCAATTGCTCGTAAGCCGTCTAAAATTGATCCTACACTATCACGATTTACGGTTAAAAGCAAACATGCAGAGTTTAGACCGGTGACTAATGACTTGCCTAATCTTCACATTTCTCAAGAACCAGAACCGGAGACCATAACGGAAGTGGTGGAAATTGCTAGCTCTCAGAGCACACCACTTGTCCCACATCCGGATGTTTCAAAATGTTCTTTGAGTCTTATTAGTCATTCAGATCACCATGTTGGTTTTGTTGATTCTTTGAATGAACTGATTCCTTCTCACAACTCTCAAATAGAATCGTTTATTCCTTGTGTCGGTTGTGGTGAGCCTCTTTTTGGTTCACCATGTCGCTGGTGTACGTGTGTACAGTGTGGTAATGATATTCGGAACGGGAGTTGTTTGTTTTGTGGTTCGAGGAATTCATTTGATTATGATCCTAATCCGAACTCATGTAACGACCCCTCAAATTTTTCTAATTACCCACCACAGCCCGACTTATCTTCATATAATCAACATTACTGCTGTGAATTTTGTGGAGGTCCTCACCAAGGATTTGAATGTCAATCCGGAAACACGTTTGTCTATGAACAGTTTTCCAGTGATGCTCAGAACTTTGGGTATGACCAATATCCATATGATTCACCAATCCAGGCTCAACAGTTTTACTGTTGTGAGAACTGTGGAGGTCCCCATTTCAGCTCTGATTGTCAAACAGGGAATCCATTTCCTTGTAACAATTATAACTATCCAGATCACGACCAACCTCCACAGTGCCAAATGACTCAAACTCCTCAGCAAACTCAACAAGACACTTATCTAGAGCTTCTGGAGTCAGTGAAAAGAACTGAGGAGTTGAGTAAGACAGCATTTCATAATGTTCCCAGTTTTTCTTGTGTATATTGTGGGGGTCCTCATGATGATTATCAATGTCAACCTTCCGGTTTTGACAAATCTCCACTCCCACAATGTCCCATCATTCAAAATTCACATGAGAAATCCATGGAAGAATTGCTAGCTGAAGAGCAGGCTGCTAAAATAAATTCCCAAATTGCTTTTGAAAAGTCTATTAGGGAATTAATTGCAAAAGAAAAAGCAGCCAGATCTAGCTCTCAATTTCGTTTTATTCCTGATGATAGTGATGATGAAGATACACTTGAAGATTCATCAAGTTCATCAGTGGATATTCCAGCAGTTGAGATTCATTCTCAAGCAACTGCTATCACACCCGAAGCTCCCACTCACTCTTTGAACATGGGGGTCGAGCATCTTGACACTGTTCCTGAAAAGGAATCGGACGAATTCATAAAGTCTAGTGTTGAGGACCTTGTCCCAATCCCAAGAGAGTCACAGGGAATTTTTGATCATGTGTATGATATCCCTCCTCCTCTTGTCTTCCAAAAAGATCATGTTGAGATGTTCTCCGAGTCTAATGATGATGATTCTTTATCTTGTGGAGACATAAGTTATGTAGGTGAGTTACCTTCTGAGCTTGTCAGCTTAGGAGAAGAGAATGAAGAAGAAATAATTCAAGACGAAGCTCTTCGTCTTACAGTATTGAATGTTAATCTTCTCATTTCTAGAATCGAGGCTTTTGATGAAAAGCCTACTTCATATTCTATCCCCTTTGAGGATAGTAAACTTTTGTTCAATGATTCTATTCCCGAATTGCAAACGTTCCATTTTGATCATATGGGAGAGAAGATTAGTGGTATTACCACTTCTCATTTTCATAATTCTCTCCCCGATTATGAATCATTTACTTTTGATGAGTTCCCCAGTGAACTCAGTCAAATCAATCCCGAATATGAATCATTCTCCTTTGAGGAGTTCTCCTGTGAACTCACTCATATCATATCTCCACCAGAGTATGATAACTTCTACTTTGATCTAGACACACCCGGGATATGTCTAGACCAATTAAGCTTAAAAGATGAAATTCATGCTATCATGAATTCCCTTTCTGATGATGATGAGTTAGTCAAGATTATTATCATGACTTTCTTTCTCTTCTTCACCTATCCCGTGGCTTCTCCTGTTCTTCACTCCTTCGGGAATGAAGACATTATCTTTGACCCCGGCATTTTCATTAATCATTTTTGAGCCGGTTCTCTGTATATCTCATCGGTGTGGAACTTTCACGTATTTCAATGTTTATACAAACATCTTGAATGAAAGTCCGATGGAGATTATCTCTTCCACTTACTTCCCCATGAACAAATTAATTCGGGGTCGAGTCAAGCTAGCGACTCGGTAATCAAAATCAGTAGCACACACCATATGGGTTTTCACCCATATTTCTGTCTTCTTACCCCTTTCTACCACCCTAGTGTGGGGGAGATTCCCCACATGTTGTATATAGATCTTAAAAATGAATGAAAATTGTAAATATTCAAAAAGAGAACAATTGTTGTGTTTCTACACTTAGTTAGTAAATGTTATCTTTTTACATTCTAAGTTTCGGCATTACAGCCGGTACTTTGAATATTGAGGACAATATTCATTTCTAAGTGTGGGGGGGAAATTCTGGCGAATTTGATCATAAATGTACCCTTTTAGTCCCTTTTTCCCCCAAAATGGCCAAATTTTAAAATTTTTTATTTAGTGAAAGTACTATGTACTAAACACAACAAATGGTAATCAGTCCACCATGTCTAACCCACATAAGGATTGGCTAATCCAGGAGCAAACGGCTCTTGGTAAAGATATCTCAAATCCGTTTATGGCTTGCAATTTGCCCAAAATTGTATGGTGTTCAGCTCACCATATCTTTAAACTAGTGAAGAGTTGGCTAGCCCGCAAGTTTATGGCTTGTGGTAAAGGCAGTGGAAAATCCATAATTGGTAATCGGCTCACCAAAGATAATATTTATAATTTATCTAAGAGTTGGCTAGTCCAGAAGCAAACGGCTTCTGGTAAAGACAAATCAAATCCGTTGACAGCTTATGATTTGCTTAAAATCATTTGGTTATCATTGTACCAAGGTTCTTACTTGAATCAAAACAATTGGCTACTCCAGAAGTAATGGCTTTTGGTAAAGAGATAAAATCCATTAACTTTTCATAAATCATTGCTAGGGACTAGCAATATCTTAGTGTGGGGGATTGATGAGTGTCTAAATACTCATCATTTTTATACTGTTAGAATGCCAAAAACATCTGAAAACACTCAGAAACACATCAAAATGATAAAAATATCACAAACAAGTGTTTTATATGTTTTAAATGCAAAAACATCAAAATCTGATGAAAAACGTATCAAGTTTGCATAATTGGCAGTTTTAGTCCCCCAAGTTACAAAAAGTTGTCAAAATCAGTCCCTGGTAATTCAAAAACTTGTAAAATATCATTTAAGGTCCATGAGATTCAAAAGTTGTCAAAATAAACCCTTTAAACTTTAAAAATCACAAAATGACAACTTTAGTCCTTTAACTTTGGAAAAATGTCAAAATAGTCTTATCCGTTGACAGCTTATGATTTGCTTAAAATCATTTGGTTATCATTGTACCAAGGTTCTTACTTGAATCAAAACAATTGGCTACTCCAGAAGTAATGGCTTTTGGTAAAGAGATAAAATCCATTAACTTTTCATAAATCATTGCTAGGGACTAGCAATATCTTAGTGTGGGGGATTGATGAGTGTCTAAATACTCATCATTTTTATACTGTTAGAATGCCAAAAACATCTGAAAACACTCAGAAACACATCAAAATGATAAAAATATCACAAACAAGTGTTTTATATGTTTTAAATGCAAAAACATCAAAATCTGATGAAAAACGTATCAAGTTTGCATAATTGGCAGTTTTAGTCCCCCAAGTTACAAAAAGTTGTCAAAATCAGTCCCTGGTAATTCAAAAACTTGTAAAATATCATTTAAGGTCCATGAGATTCAAAAGTTGTCAAAATAAACCCTTTAAACTTTAAAAATCACAAAATGACAACTTTAGTCCTTTAACTTTGGAAAAATGTCAAAAATAGTCCTTGGTTAAATTAAAAAGTGAAAATTATCAACTTTTAGCCTTGTTCTATTTATAAATGACAAAAATGGTCCTTATGATAAACTTTTTGAGAAATTACAATATTGGTCCCTCAAGTTTCAAACTTGACAGTTTTAGTCCCTGGATCTACAAAAATGGAAATTATCAATATAGGTCCTTGTACTATTCTTACTTGGCAGGTTTTACCCTTGTGAGAGCTTTGTAAACTTATCAAAGTCAGTCCTTCAAGATTGCTCAAATTACACTAATGGTCCTTGTTGTTAAACCAAACCAAACGGATCCTATATTAAACCTAAGCCCAATCCAACCCTTGACCGGGCCCAATTTTTAAATCAAATAAAACTGCCTACACTGTAGACCATCTCCCTCACCCCTGTTTCACCAATACCAGTGGTTTTTAACCACTTGATTTCCAATCCAGCTCACCCAAATCACCTTTCCACATCCCCCCTCCACCTCCACATCAATCCAAAGACCATTAATAAAGAAAACCTGCTTCTTAGACTTTTCCCGCCAAAACTAACACTTGGACGATTTGGATGATTTTTGAAGAATCAAAGGCTCAGATGAAGTGGGAAAAGTCTCATATGTCGACAAGGAAGCCTTTTGGATATCTATAAAGAAGAAAGAAAGCAGATTAAGATAGGGTCGCATGTTTTAGACCAAATTAGTAGTGTAAAAGTTCTTTGATGTTTGTTTTAGCTTAAATCTCAAGTCTCAGTGTAATTTTAAGTTTGTTTCAAGTCAAATATCACTTTTGTATTGTACTTATTCCAAGTTTATTAAGATTTCAAGTTTCTATATTTCTTGGTAATTCGTATTAAGTCAATCATACTTATTATAAGTCACAAAAGCTCTTTTATCCTTCCAATAAGCTCATATAAGCTTGTTATAGCTTTTTATGAGCTTGTATTATAATCTAGTGTTTCAATTTAGACAAAACCATAAAAGTCAACGAAAGTCAACTAAAGAGCTCAAAAATGGATTTGGTCATGATATCTGGTGATGCAGAGCTAACTTTGGATTGTTCTTGGTTTAGAGGCCTTGTGGAAAGCCATTAGGAATGGTTTTGATCATTGGTTCATAGTTTTGAGCATAAAAGTAATTTGTAAGCAATTTCTTTAAAATTTGTTTTTCATAGTTTAAGTGTTTGAATATTGTTAATTCCAGTTCAATATTGTATTATTATAGTTAACTTAAGATAATAAATAGATTATTTAGTTTAAAAACTTGTTTTAGTCTTGAAAGTCTCAAAACAGTCCATATTAGTGTTGTTTGGTTTAGTTGTAAAAACTATGTGTAAGGTAGTTCATACCATTTGTATTGTTTGATACATGTTATATTAGGTAATATTAGCTCAGTCAAGTCATTAAAATTAGTCCTAGTTAGTAAAAAGTCAAAATCTTATTAATCTCATCTTTGACAGTCACTGTTAGGATTTTGAGATACAAACCTCATCATATTAGCTTAAAACTAGATAATTTAGCTTAAAATAATCTTCATATAGCTTATTATAACATAATCATTCATAAAAATCAATCTCAAGTTCATAAAAGTCAAAGTGTTAGTGTAATTAAAAAGTCAAATTTTTCAATAGCCTGTTTTTGAATAAAACTTAGAATTTTCTTGTGTGTTTATTACTAAGACTTAGTTCATAAGCTTTTAGGATAGTAAAGTATAGCTGCTAAACTAAAATAGAAAAATACTGGATTGTCTTTACTCAACTTGTCAAGTGCTTAATTGTTAGCTTCTTTAGAACCCCTTGTCTGAAATATGCCCTGTGCACCAGTCACCCATCTAGTTTCATAAGCTCTCATAGAGCTTATTAATTAGCCTAAACCCGTGTAATTTGATTTTTTGGAAAGCCAACCTAGCTAACTTAATGTCACAAGCTTATTTTTTCCATTTTGAGTTCATTTAATAAGCCTGCTAGTAGCTTATATATCTGTCCATTTTGTCTAAGTTAACCAGTTAAGTCAGTGTTTGTCAGTTTTTCAAAAGCTTCTCAAGAGCTTATTTGTGAAAGCCAATCTTTTTAATTTAGTTTTTTGAATAGCCTATCTGGTCTAATTGTCAGTCCAAGTATTTTTCTTCAAGTCCTAGCTTATTATAGTGCTTAAAAGATAGCTTAAAGGTGCCTAGTGAAACTAACAGTACCCTGTGCAAATTAGTTTAAGCTTGTGCTTATTTATTGCTTATTCAGTGCTTTTTAGTAGTCCTTGTGCTTATTCAGTAGTCAAATTAGCTTATTTATAGTATCTTAGCTTAATTCTATCACACTTGTGCTTATTCAACAGTTTTAAAATCAAATTAGCTTAAAAAACTTGTGCTTATTTCTCATTATAGTAAACTGTGACAAAAACCTTGGCTGAATAAGTGCTTATAAGTACTTTTCATAAAAAGCTCTAGTTGTGAAAGTTGCTTATTATCATGTACTTAATGAGTTTGTAAAATAAAATTCCAAAAATAAAAATGTTTTGCAAAAAGGGGGTAGGCAGGCTCGAACCTGAGACCTCCCCCTTTGTGAGAGTGATAGGAGTGTGTACCTGGAACCAATAGCGCCCTTGGGTCTTTCTTGTCATAGGTTGCACACTTAATTACTTAACCCTTTTGTCCCATTTTTAGCTTAAACGTACATTTAGCTTATTTGTAGCTTATTAAGAGTAGCTTTTTCAGTGTTTGTATTTTTTATAAATTTGTATTAGTATTAAGTATTTTATAAAAAAGTTTCAGATTTTTCTAATTAGTTTTAGTATTTTTAAACATTTAATTAGTGTTTTATAGTAATTAATTCATAATAAAAAATATAAAAGTCAAAAAAATATAAATCTTTTTTTCTAAAATTTTCTTTTATCATATAGTACGTAATAAAATTAGTTTTACACTCGTAGGCCTTTTATTTCATAAAATTTACGTTTTATCTTGCGCTCCAGCGCCATTTTCGTAAATAACGCTCGTTTCCGTTTTAAATAACGTTTTTAGATAATTTGAGTTTACGTTTTAGTTAAAATAGTTTATTTAAGTTATTTTGTTTTATAAAATCATAAACGTTCATCGATTTGTAAAAATAGTGATAGCGTTTATTTAATAGATTTTAACTTTTTAATTTTCTTAATTTGCATTTAAGTCGCTGTTATTTGTAAATCTTTTCTTTAGGTAATTATCCGTCAAAACCCTTACTGATCACTATCCTTAGTGATCATTCTACCATCTGATCAAGTGTTTATTACACCAATTCATCCTCCGTGGGACTTAACGACCCGGGAATTCATTGTATTCTCCAGGACTTCATAGTATTTGTGTCTGAACTGTTTTAAGCCTGTTACGGCTGGTCATTCACAAGTGGCCAGTTTGTGTGATTAGACTTGACGGTTCGGACGGAGATCACATGCCATGCTGGAATGGCGAAGGGCAACGAGCTCCACACCTTCCCCTCTTATACTTTCTATGTTCCAAATAAGTTTCCATTTCACTACTCTCTTTTGATTGGTTCTAAATTCAGACACTTATTTTGGTATATCTCAAAATGGAAACATGGACATTTATACTACTAGTATTTCATAAGACATGTCGCAATGGAGGCGGTACCTACGTGTGGTTAGCTTTCACAACATGTCATCACCCATTACGCCATCACCACCTCTACGCGTGTGGATGGTGTTTTTGTATGGTTTCGTAAAGTTGATGATTAAACTAAAAGAGAAGAAAAAGAAAGAGCTGAGTTGATTTGATGTGAAACTCAGGTGATGGTAGTGGATTTTATCATCGTTGCATCTTCTCTAATATGTTTGGTGGTATACACAATTGTCGATTAAAAATGGCTATCCTACATGATGATGATTGTGATTTTAATCATCATTGCATCTCGTCTAATATGTTTGGTGGTAGACACATGATGATGGTTATATCTATTCCTTATAACACCAACAGTGTTGGTCCATCACACCAAATACACCATAACTGTGATTAGAGATATTTGTTACTAAAGCCGGCAGTTATTCGTTCCATTAATATTTATGAGCTTTAATACAAAATAAAAATTAATTATGCAGCTTACAAGTCAATTGTCGGGTTGTGGAGTTAATGGAACCCGAGAAGACTATGACGCATCTTGTGTTGGGGTCAATAGGAGAACAACATAGGGTAAGCTCTGTTTGTAGGTCTGCAACATAGCCCCGTTCGGTTGTGACTATTACGGGTTTGTGTCCATATGAAATTTGAAGCCCGAGATTCATATCTTGCGGAATAAATTGGGTTTTAGTTTGTCTACTCCTATATATATATATATATATATATATCTCATATGTAGTTGAAGATATTGGTCGTACTCATGTGTTAGGGTTGGTACATGTGTTAGGGTTGGAACCATGTGCAGTTCGGCGAGCTTGTGTGTGCATATTAGCACATAGTTTAATAATGTTATCTCTCGTTCAAGAGTGAACTAACCACGATCACCTAGATTGTGGGAACCACTATAAATTCATGTGTTTATTGTTCTTATGTTTCTTATGATCTTGTAGCTTCTAATTATGCTTTGTTTATTGTACGGGGGTGGTTACGCATGGTGCTTGTATGTTTGATGGCGTGCGCTTACACGGTTGTCTTGTTTGGGCTCATATTCTTATCAAGTGATATCTTATAGGTGTCGGAACTTACTAGGGTGTTATGCTCGAATCATGGCTTCCGCAACATTAATTTGTCCAATAAAACATAAACATACAATGATTCGGTCAAACCATCTCTTAAGAATCAATATTTAGTAATTTCTTAAGATTACTCTTCCAAATTGCCAACATATATATATCTATTTCTTTCTTCAAACCATCTTCCTTAATGTTAGGAATTGGAAATTTCATGTTAAAATGTCGGTCACCCCAATTATAGTCTAGCATATGTTAGCTCGTAGACATGTCGTTATTTACGTTATTCAGTAGTTAATTAGTTAGTTAGTAGCGTAGATTAGGTTTGTGCAACACCGTGGAGGAAGGACGGGTCTTTACCCACTGTATGCCTGATCCACAATCCGATAGGAGGACGTAGTATTTGTAACTATAAATACCCCTTCCATCCTTGGAAGGGGTGGTGCTTCTCATAATCTAACCTTTCTTTTTTACAAAGCAAGTCTCTACCAAGAACACCCTCTCATTCTTTCTTTCTCTAAACCTATGGCTAACATGTATTTCCATCTTCCAAGACCACTCAAATCATCAACACAATAATATTTACGATCCTACAATTGGTATCAAGAGCCATGGTTATTGTGTTGTGTTGATTTGTGTGGTTCCGTACCAAGGTTTTTATGTTTTGATGATTTATTGTGGTGTTTGAATCTCGAGTTAACTGTTTTTGTATCACTTTTTTGGTCAGAAAATTCTTTCTTTCCTATTGTTGTGGTTAACAAACTTTTAACTGATTTTATGTATCTTTATTGGTCAAAAAGTCATATGTTTTATACTGTTCAATCTGTCTTGTGTTAATGTGTTGTCCAAGTCAGTTTTGCTTATCATTCTTATGCTTTTTGTTGTACCATATACTGTGAATGTCAAATGGTCATGTTTAGTGGTCAAAATGGGTAAAAAAGGTGTATCCTTTATGCAGTTTTCTTGGGTTTCTATGAAGATGAACATATAATGTGGTCGGAATCTCGCCGGAGCAAAAAGTATTGTCTGCTGTTGGTGTTTTGTTCTCTCAGCGATTTGTTTCACATTTATTCCTAGCGACTTGTCATTATTGAATGTCAAGCGACTTGGTGTATGTGAAATGACCCAAAGCGACTTGTTCTTTAACAAGTAGCGACTTGATTATAATGACTTAGCTACTTGATGAACCCAAAGCGAGTTGCTTTTGAGCGACTTGTCTACTCGTACATATTCAATGTATCTGAAGTGTAGCGAGTTGGGGGACTAAATGTTAGCGATTTCTTAACAGTAAATGAAGCGAGTTGACTCTTTAGTCAACTCAAGTCAATAGCGACTTGACACAAAACTCAGCTAGCGACTTGACACATAACTCAGCTAGCGACTTGTCACGACCGAAATGATGAAGAAGATATGACTGATTAGACCATGACCTAAAAAACAAGACTCATCGACTACCAAACATCACCAACTCGTACAACCCACAAGACTCGACAAGTCTTAACAGTTAATCTGTAACATCAACTAGATCTCAGATGCTTATTCGTGTTTTCTAAGGAGAATCAAGATCTCAGTTCATACTTTCAATATTATTCTAAGATACATCAAGATGCTTGAAGGTATCTCAAACGAAAGTATAGTCATCATAGATCTATCTCATTAGGCCTCAAAGTGAAAACATCAAAACTATCAAGGAGCCTCATACACGAGTTACAATCATCATTAATCAAGACACAACTCAACAAATCTGAAATTAATTTGATCTCAGTTTTATCTCCCTTTTTTTGGGTAAAGGGGAGTAATCTTGCACCCTGGTCTGATGATGGCCTTAGTCTCCTCGCCACATTGATAGGCACGCCCAAAAGGTTAGATGCTTTTACTAGCCAAATGTGCAAGGACTCGTGGGGCCGTAGTAGTTTTTCTAGATGCATGATTGAAGTAAAGTCGGATAAGGTGCTTAGGGACAACCTTACTGTTGAGATACCGTTACTTGATGGGTCGGGTTCGACTATTGAGAAGATACGGGTTGAATACGAGTGGAAACCACCTCATTGTGATAAATGTATGATTTTTGGTCATACTCTTATTGAATGTCCGAAAGTTGTTGAACCTCCTGCTCAGCCTACTAAGCGTGTTAATGATGGTTTCAAGATGGTCAATAATAAGAAGAAGGGAAAGCAAGGTGGTTCTACTATTCCAGGTCAAGGAGGGTTTACTAAACATGTTGTGGGTAGCAGTTTCAATATCAACCCAAAAAGACTCCTCGTGAACCTAAGAAAGTGGAAGTCACTAAGAAGAATGCTTCTGATGTGGCTAGTTCGAGTGGAACAAAGATCTCTACATCTAATCAGTTTGATGCTCTTAATATGGATTATACGGATGCTTTTGGTATTCCTTCAAATGACACCAACAAGGATGTGGATTCTGGTCGCACAATAGAAGTTAATGAAGATAAGTATACTAAGACAGGTACTGCATCACAAGAACCCCTTGTGAGTGATTTGAAAGAGATGGAGCTGGGTGTGTCTCCTATAACTAGTGATTCTTGTATTCCGCCCACCTCTTCTACTAAGAGAGTTAACCCTTTTTCTAAAGTGGGAGATATCGTGGTGTCTGATTCTGAAGATGAGGCGGTTGCTAACCCATTTGATGAGTCTGCTAATCTATTCGGTGGTAGCCAAGAGTTTGAAGATGAGTATGATGACTATGACTACGATGACTATGCGAAGCAGGTTTCTGATCTTCCAGGGAATTTGAATGCCTTTAATGCCATGTATGGAACCAAGCTTCAAGGACCTAGGAAGTAATTTTCTTTCGTTATGTCCTATGTTATCATTAGACTAGTGGTTTGTTTTCTTGTTTAGAAAATAGGTAGTATCTTGTTATGTAAGCTTTATGCCTATGTAACGGGCTGAGATATGGAATTTCACTCATATCCATTGTACTTAAAAGTTTTATCTCCCCTTTGGTACTCAACGTTTCGTCTATACACAATAAGGAGATAAGGTACATCACAGATCCAATGGTTTAAAGGAAGTCGAAATGAAATTTAATGGTATCAATCTCAGTTTCATCCCTTGTGTGCGGTTGATAAAACACCTAGATCTAAAATGATCTATTCACATAAGAATGTTTACGTCATAGATCTGATCTCAAAAACATGGTAAATACAATGGATCTTAGATTTCATGACTCGTGGTTATCAAAATGAAACATCAAGACTTCCAAGAGTCTTATGCACGAGTCAATCCTTCCATCATCGATCCAAAGTTTTTGTGATAATATCCGAATATTTAAGATTAAACAACTAACAAGATTGTTAAGTGTTTTTTTCTCATGATTCGTTCAAGACTTTCAAAAGAAAAAGAAATCGACATCAACATCAATTAAAACCTACCTTGGTTTTTCTTTTGAAGCTTTGTCCATTTGTTCAAAACACCATCCCTGTGGCTAAAGATGAATCGTCCTTCAAGCCATCCCTGTGGCTAGGACGAACCCAAATGGGGTGTCGCAATCACACATTAGGAGATGATTTGGTTTCTATTTTTTTAAACTAAAGATTAGATGAGAACTGGATTATTTTTTATCGGTTATGTGAGAATGATAAATGGAGGCGACTGTATTATGCAATTAGGGTTTGATGGTATGAGTAAACTAGGGTAAGTGTGAGTATGTGTGGTTTTTATATCCATGATTGATGAGTGTGTAAATACTCATCATTTTTGGTTAAATCTGAACTGCAAAACGTTTAAAAATGCTCAGAAATGCATCAAAATACTGAAAATATTCCAAAATTGCATTTTATATGTTTCAGATGCAAAATGTTCAAAATCAGATGAAAAATGAGCAAAGTTTGCATAATTGGCAGTTTCAGTCCCCCAAGTTTCTAAAATTGTCAGAAATAGTCCCTGAGTCCTAATTTCAAAAGAAAAATCACCAAAGGTCCTTTTTAAATCATAACTTGTCAAAATTAGTCCTTTGGTGAAAAATATCAAAAGTTTTGAGAAATTACAAGTTTGGTCCTCCAAGTTTCAAAATTGGCAAAAATGGCCCTTGGAAAATTGAAAATGTCAAGTTTGGTCCTTGTACTTTTGGAGATTGTCACTTTTAGCCCTTGGAACAACTTTGCATAATTGACAGGATTGGTCCTTGTATATTTCAGAAATTACATATTAGTCCTTGCCATTAAAACCTTTTTAACCTTTGGACCTTGTCATAATTCCTTTTGACCCTGCCATTCCTTTTGAACCCTTACCAATTTGACCCCCCTTTTTAATATTAAACCACGGTCAAACTCTGGTAAAAAATACCCACCCACACGGGTTCCCTCCTTTTCACCTTCTTCCCTGCCAAAATCTCTGCAACACTCTTCCCCCCCATCATCCCAACTCAGCCTCCACTTTCCATGTCCCCCACCTCTCCTAACAATCCAAGATACATTAAATGTGCCCTACTCCATTTCACTCAACCCCAACTGTCAAAATACAACTTTCCCGCCAAAAATCAATCCAATGGCTATTAACTTCTCAGCTGATCCAATGGTCATGATCAATGGTGGGATATTCTCAGAGATGAGAGAGAAATCATTGGGAGCTATAAAAGAGAGAGATGAAGGAAGCAAAGGGTAGTAGCTAGTTTTATTTTTTTTCTTTAATGTCGTTTTTTAATTAAATGTTTTAGTTTAAGTCATAATGTTGTAATTTTTGTTTCTATGTATCAAACTCAGTTGTTTAATAGTTGCAATCCAGTTTTAAGTGGTAATTCAAGGTTTTAATATCATTTTATGTTTTCAAGCTCACTTTTGAAAAAGTTAGTTTCAAATTCATGTATTAAAGCTTCCAATTAGCTTTGTTTTAGCTCAAATCAGCTTATTTAAGCTTATCATAGCTTGTTGTAAGCTTATAAGTTAATTTCAAGTAATATTGGTCCATGGTCAACGAAAGTCAAACTGAGCAAGGACTGGGAGTGGTGATGATATTTGGGTTTGGTTCAGCATGGATATGGGTTGGTAAGGGCTTAGTGTAGTGGTCTTGGGATTTGGTTTTAGCCTGCATACCAGCTGGGGCCTTGTGAGTTCTATTCTCAATTCCATTTTTTTTCAGTATTGCATTTTATGCTTATAGTTGAATCTGTGATCATTAGTAGTTCTAACATGTTTTATTAAGTTGTTTTTAGGTCTAGTAACTCAGTTTGATCATTAGCTTTAGCTAGTTAAGAAGTTGGTTCAGTTTAAGTTCTTATCAGTTATTAATAGTGGTGTTTGGATTAGCTGCATAGACTGCATTAGAGGATGGCTCAGTAGTTAGGACTTGAAGTTTTAGGGTTGTGTAGCTTCATTTGACTCTTTGCATTCATCATATTGTACCTGCAAGAGCTCATAGTCAAAATTACCTGTCAACTGTCTTCATAACTTAACTGTTGTGATCTTGTTAATTCAAAAACTTGTTTTGTGTTTCAAATTTATATATATAACTTGCAGTAGCTTAATTTCATCAATATACATCACTTTCAGTCTTTAAATCAAGATCAAAACTCATCTAAGTCAACTTTTCAGTTTTGTTAAAAAGTCAAAATATTGAAATAGTCAGTTTATGCTCAACTAGGGAGAATTTTCTTGGACTCATCTCTGGGCCAAATTCAGTGAAACTTGTGGCTTTAAAAAGTTCAACTGGTCTAGGTTATTTTTGTGATTTTTGTGTATTTTTGTAAATTTTCTATAAGCTTCATATGGGCTTATCAATTGGGGCTTGTTTGCCCTGTGCAACTGACTCAGTTAACACTGAGTCTGCACAGGGTCTTGCAAGGTCTGCCACAAGCTCAGTTGAGCTTATCTAGGTCCCATCTTTGGTTTACTAGTTCTCAGCCAGGTCTCCTTCAAGTTCCAATTTTCTGTTTTGAGTCTTAGCTTGTTGAGTGGCTTGTGCATAAGCTCAAAGTAAGGCTCAAAACTGTTTTCTAGCACTACATTCAAATCAATCAAATCTGTTGAGCTTGTGATTTAGAAGTATAGGATAGTTGTAACTTGTCTCATTTAGGTAATTTTAGCATATTGTAGCTTCTGCAAACAGTTGGTAGCTTATTGTGGCTTTTGGCTCATCTTAAGTGCTTATTTTTAAGCACGTTCCACTGCAGCCTCATTTTCCTCCACACGAGCACCTGTTTTTCCATTTTTCCTAGATTCCTAATATTATTTTAAGCTTATCTTGAATTTTTCACATTTTTATAGGTCATTTTGGTATTTTTCTTGATTTAAATTAGTTTTTAAGCCTTTTTAATTAGCATTTAATACAAAAAATTAAGAAAAGTCTCAAAAAAATAATTTTTCATTTTTCTTAAGTTAAGATAAATATAAAAAGCCAAAAAAATATTTTTCTAGATTTTTCTTAGTTAAATTTGTATTTTTAAATAATTTAATTAGTTTTTAATAGTTTTTAATTCCTAGAAAATCAAAAAATAATCAGAAAAATACAAAAATAGTTTTGAAAATTCTCTTTTGATATTTTAGATTTTTCCAAGTCAAAATTTTATTTTTCTAGCTTTATTTCCTATTTTCTTGTATTTTAGGTTAATATTAAATAGTTAAAAATAGTTTTTAATTAATAATAATTAATTTATTAGTCATAAAAATAATTTTATTTTTCTATAAATTTTCTTTTATCATTAGGTTTGTAAAAATATCATTTTCATATTTTTAGGATTAATATTGTGTAAATTTCACATTTTCATTTGTACGTTACGTAGTTTTTTAATTCAGTTTTATAAAACATAAAATCAAAAACATCATTTTGCAAATAGTGATAGCGTTTATTTAATATTTTTTATCTTTTTAATTTCTTTTAATTTGCATTTAAGCCTTTGTAATTATAGGCTTGTTCTGTAGTTATAATAAGTCAAATCTCCTTTTCCGTTCAAATCTCTCGATCACTATATGTTTGGTGATCCATTGCATAGCTCGCTGGGACATAACGACCCGGGGAAACACTATACTCCCCAGATCTTCATTGCATTTGTGCTTAAACTGTTTTAAGTTTCTTACGGTCGGCCAATCACAAGTGGCCGGCTTGAGTGATAAAACTTGACGGTTTTGCACGGATCAAATTTTTGGCGCCGCTGCCGGGGAGCTGTGCTGATTATCTTCCGTTTAGCAGATTAGTGATTTGAATATTCACTCTTTGTTTATACCATCTGTATGTGTTTATATTTTCTTTTGAAAATCAAAAATCCAAAAAGATTTTCACTCTTTGTTTTCACATCATGTTTATCCAAAAATTCAAAAATGTCCATCTTTACCCTCTCACATCTTTGATTCTTCATCTCTACCCCTCTGAAAACATTTGATTCTTTCTATGTCTCATCCTCACCCTCTTAGTTGTCAATGGTGTGGTGGTCCTTATAATGATGGCAGTTGCCCCAGTTGTAGCATGGTGGAATCAGGAAACGGGTCTGTCTATAACCAAGATCCCTATTCCTACCATAATACAACTGATTTATTCCATCAGCTACCACACTGTGAGACTCAGCAGTTTTACTGTTGTGAGTATTGTGGTGGTTCACACTCCAGTTCTGATTGTCAATCGGGAAACACGCTTGTCTATGAGCAGGTTCCTGATAACAATTATGACTACCACACATATAACTCACAGCCACATCAGTTTTACTGTTGTGAGTATTGTGGAGGTCCTCACTTTAGCTCTGATTGTCAAACAAGGAATCCATTTCCTTGTAACAATTACGACTCTTCGTATCATGACCAACCTCTACAGTACCAAGTGAATCAGGCACCACCTCAGCCTGATCCACTTCCTCAAAATCTTCTCCTTGATCTTTTGGATTTAGTGAAAGATTTGAAGGAAGGTAAACATTCCCAAGATAATCCAAATCAAAAACCCATGGAATAATTGTTAGCTGAAGAGCAGGCTGCTAAAATAAATTCCCAAATTGCGTTTGAAAAATCTATTAGGGAATCAATTGCAAAAGAAAAAGCAGCCAGATCTAGCTCTCAATTTCGTTTTATTCCTGATGACAGTGATGATGAGGATACGCTTGATATCCTTCAATTCTATAAAGATTCATCAAGTTCATCAGTTGATATCCCAGCAGTTGAGATTCCATCTTAAACAGCTGCTATCGCACCCGAAGCTCCCACTCACTCTCTGAACATGGGGGACGAGCATCTTGACACTGTTCCTGAAAAGGAATCGGACGAATTCATAAAGTCTAGTGTTGAGAACCTTGTCCCAATCCCGAGAGAGTCACAGGGAACTTCTGATCATATGTGTGATTCTCTTTCCCCTCTTGAGTGTTCTAATGATCATTTGGAAACTTTCTCCAATTGTAGCGACGATTATGCTTCCTATGGAAACATCGAGTATGTTGAGGCATCACTTCCACAATCTGATGCTGATCATCTTCTTGAGGAGTTCTCCGGTGAACTCACTCACATCAGTCCACTTTCATCAGAAAGTAATGATTTCGAAGCCGATCTGAGAGAGACTGAATGTCTCCTTGATAATGATCGTTCACTCACTTCTTATCCCAACAGTCCAATAGAGAATGTTGATCACTTTGTTCCCGAAACATTCAAAGCTACTTTCACTAATCCTCTATTTGAATTCGACTCTGAATTCACTTTAATTTCTGAGAATCCACTCTTTGATACTCAGATTGAGGATAGTGATGAGCCCACAATGGAACAAGAGTTCATAATTTCACTTCATATGAATGATTCTCTTCATGAAGAGTTCTCCGGTGAACTCTCTCATGACATATCTCCTCCGGAACATGATCATTTCTATTTTGATCTTGAGGATGATATTGGTTCGGAGGAAGGTGTACTCTATCATACGAGTTTGCTTATTAATGATACTACCCTCACCCTTCCTCCCGATATGTCTACATTTGAGGATGAAGAATGGATCTTGATTGTTATCAAAATCTTTCTTCCTTTCCTCAAATATCTTGTGATTTCTCTTCATCTTCACTCCTTCGGGAATGAAGACACTATCTTTGACCCCGGCATTTTCATTTATCATTTTTGAGCCGGTTCTATGTATATCTCATCGGTGTGGAACTTTCACGTGCTTCAAATGTTTGTCCAAACATCTTGAATGAAAGTCCGATGGAGATTGTTTCTTCCACTTTGCTTCCCCATGAACAAATTAATTCGGGGTCGAGTCAAGCTAGCGACTCGGTAACCAAAAACAATAGCTAAACATGGGTTTTCACCCGTGTGTCCCACCCTAGTGTGGGGGAGTTGCCCCCACATGTTGTGTATATATAGGTGTTTAAAAAAAAAAATAAAAAAAAAATAATCCTTTCAAATAATGGCCGTAGTATTTCCCTTTTACGTTCTTTGTTTCGGCATAACCGCCGGTACTTTGAATATTGAGGGCAATATTCATTTCTAAGTGTGGGGGGGGGGGGGAATTCTCACGAATTTTATCATATATTTATACCAATTCCCCCGTTTCTGGCCATTTTTTTTTGGAGTAAGTGTTTTGCACTTACTCAATTGGTTATCAGTCCGCCATGTCTAATAAACAAAAGGATTGGCTAATCCAGGAGCAAACGGCTCTTGGTAAAGATATCTCAAATTCGTTGACGGCTTGCAATTTGCCCAAAGTTGTATGGTATTCAGCTCACCATATCTTTAATTAGTGAAGAGTTGGCTAGCCCGCAAGTTTATGGCTTGTGGTAAAGGCAGTGGAAAAACCATAATTGGTAATCAGCTCACCAAAGATAATATTGATAATTTATCTAAGAGTTGGCTAGTCCAGAGCAAACGGCTTCTGGTAAAGACAAATCAAATCCGTTGGAAGCTGGTGGTTTGCTCAAAATCACATGGTTATCGGTGTACCATGGTTCTTACTTGAACTGAAACATTTGGCTACTCCAGAAGTAATGGCTTTTGGTAAAGAGATTCAAATCCATTAAGTTTTTCTCAAAAGATTGCTAGGGACTAGCAATAGTTTAGTGTGGGGGATTGATGAGTGTGTAAATACTCATCATTTTTGGTTAAATCTGAACTGCAAAACGTTTAAAAATGCTCAGAAATGCATCAAAATACTGAAAATATTCCAAAATTGCATTTTATATGTTTCAGATGCAAAATGTTCAAAATCAGATGAAAAATGAGCAAAGTTTGCATAATTGGCAGTTTCAGTCCCCCAAGTTTCTAAAATTGTCAGAAATAGTCCCTGAGTCCTAATTTCAAAAGAAAAATCACCAAAGGTCCTTTTTAAATCATAACTTGTCAAAATTAGTCCTTTGGTGAAAAATATCAAAAGTTTTGAGAAATTACAAGTTTGGTCCTCCAAGTTTCAAAATTGGCAAAAATGGCCCTTGGAAAATTGAAAATGTCAAGTTTGGTCCTTGTACTTTTGGAGATTGTCACTTTTAGCCCTTGGAACAACTTTGCATAATTGACAGGATTGGTCCTTGTATATTTCAGAAATTACATATTAGTCCTTGTCATTAAAACCTTTTTAACCTTTGGACCTTGTCATAATTCCTTTTGACCCTGCCATTCCTTTTGAACCCTTACCAATTTGACCCCCCTTTTTAATATTAAACCACGGTCAAACTCTGGTAAAAAATACCCACCCTCACGGGTTCCCTCCTTTTCACCTTCTTCCCTGCCAAAATCTCTGCAACACTCTTCCCCCCCATCATCCCAACTCAGCCTCCACTTTCCATGTCCCCCACCTCTCCTAACAATCCAAGATACATTAAATGTGCCCTACTCCATTTCACTCAACCCCAACTGTCAAAATACAACTTTCCCGCCAAAAATCAATCCAATGGCTATTAACTTCTCAGCTGATCCAATGGTCATGATCAATGGTGGGATATTCTCAGAGATGAGAGAGAAATCATTGGGAGCTATAAAAGAGAGAGATGAAGGAAGCAAAGGGTAGTAGCTAGTTTTATTTTTTTTCTTTAATGTCGTTTTTTAATTAAATGTTTTAGTTTAAGTCATAATGTTGTAATTTTTGTTTCTATGTATCAAACTCAGTTGTTTAATAGTTGCAATCCAGTTTTAAGTGGTAATTCAAGGTTTTAATATCATTTTATGTCTTCAAGCTCACTGTTGAAAAAGTTAGTTTCAAATTCCTGTATTAAAGCTTCCAATTAGCTTTGTTTTAGCTCAAATCAGCTTATTTAAGCTTATCATAGCTTGTTGTAAGCTTATAAGTTAATTTCAAGTAATATTGGTCCATGGTCAACGAAAGTCAAACTGAGCAAGGACTGGGAGTGGTGATGATATTTGGGTTTGGTTCAGCATGGATATGGGTTGGTAAGGGCTTAGTGTAGTGGTCTTGGGATTTGGTTTTAGCCTGCATACCAGCTGGGGCCTTGTGAGTTCTATTCTCAATTCCATTTTTTTTTCAGTATTGCATTTTATGCTTATAGTTGAATCTGTGATCATTAGTAGTTCTAACCTGTTTTATTAAGTTGTTTTTAGGTCTAGTAACTCAGTTTGATCATTAGCTTTAGCTAGTTAAGAAGTTGGTTCAGTTTAAGTTCTTATCAGTTATTAATAGTGGTGTTTGGATTAGCTGCATAGACTGCATTAGAGGATGGCTCAGTAGTTAGGACTTGAAGTTTCAGGGTTGTGTAGCTTCATTTGACTCTTTGCATTCATCATATTGTACCTGCAAGAGCTCATAGTCAAAATTACCTGTCAACTGTCTTCATAACTTAACTGTTGTGATCTTGTTAATTCAAAAACTTGTTTTGTGTTTCAAATTTATATATATAACTTGCAGTAGCTTAATTTCATCAATATACATCACTTTCAGTCTTTAAATCAAGATCAAAACTCATCTAAGTCAACTTTTCAGTTTTGTTAAAAAGTCAAAATATTGAAATAGTCAGTTTATGCTCAACTAGGGAGAATTTTCTTGGACTCATCTCTGGGCCAAATTCAGTGAAACTTATGGTTTTAAAAAGTTCAATTGGTCTAGGTTATTGTTGTGATTTTTGTGTATTTTTGTAAATTTTCTATAAGCTTCATATGGGCTTATCAATTGGGGCTTGTTTGCCCTGTGCAACTGACTCAGTTAACACTGAGTCTGCACAGGGTCTTGCAAGGTCTGCCACAAGCTCAGTTGAGCTTATCTAGGTCCCATCTTTGGTTTACTAGTTCTCAGCCAGGTCTCCTTCAAGTTCCCGTTTTCTGTTTTGAGTCTTAGCTTGTTGAGTGGCTTGTGCATAAGCTCAAAGTAGGGCTCAAAACTGTTTTCTAGCACTACATTCAAATCAATCAAATCTGTTGAGCTTGTGATTTAGAAGTATAGGATAGTTGTAACTTGTCTCATTTAGGTAATTTTAGCATATTGTAGCTTCTGCAAACAGTTGGTAGCTTATTGTGGCTTTTGGCTCATCTTAAGTGCTTATTTTTAAGCACGTTCCACTGCAGCCTCATTTTCCTCCACACAAGCACCTGTTTTTCCATTTTTCATAGATTCCTAATATTATTTTAAGCTTATCTTGAATTTTTCACATTTTTCTAGGTCATTTTGGTATTTTTCTTGATTTAAATTAGTTTTTAAGCCTTTTTAATTAGCATTTAATACAAAAAATTAAGAAAAGTCTCAAAAAAATAATTTTTCATTTTTCTTAAGTTAAGATAAATATAAAAAGCCAAAAAAATATTTTTCTAGATTTTTCTTAGTTAAATTTGTATTTTTAAATAATTTAATTAGTTTTTAATTCCTAGAAAATCCAAAAATAATCAGAAAAATACAAAAATAGTTTTGAAAATTCTATTTTGATATTTTAGATTTTTCCAAGTCAAAATTTTATTTTTCTAGCTTTATTTCCTATTTTCTTGTATTTTAGGTTAATATTAAATAGTTAAAAATAGTTTTTAATTAATAATAATTAATTTATTAGTCATAAAAATAATTTTCTTTTTCTATAAATTTTCTTTTATCATTAGGTTTGTAAAAATATCATTTTCATATTTTTAGGATTAATATTGTGTAAATTTCACATTTTCATTTGTACGTTACGTAGTTTTTAATTCAGTTTTATAAAACATAAAATCAAAAACATCATTTTGCAAATAGTGATAGCGTTTATTTAATATTTTTTATCTTTTTAATTTCCTTTAATTTGCATTTAAGCCTTTGTAATTATAGGCTTGTTCTGTAGTTATAATAAGTCAAATCTCTTTTTCCGTTCAAATCTCTCGATCACTATACGTTTGGTGATCCATTGCATAGCTCGCTGGGACATAACGACCCGGGGAAACACTATACTCTCCTGATCTTCATTTCATTTGCTTCTGAACCGTTTTAAGTTTGTTACGGTCGGCCATTCACAAGTGGCCGGCTTGAGTGATAAAACTTGACTGTTTGGGAGCGGATCAATGATATTAGGGCAGCACTAATTCTGATTCATGAACGGGCCGTGGCTTAGAAGATTGAATGGGATGTATTCATTGGGCCGAGCAGTAATTAATTTAGAATGGGCTGCGAAAATGGGCCTTGTCTTGGGTAATTTTTGTTGGCGCTGGATGTAACGTTTGTTGAATGATAATGTGTATCACATTCTTGAATGTAAATGGTCGTGACTTTTTCTGGTCGTGGCGCGGCTCGTGACATTTGTTGGATTATTTTCACATCATGTTGCCTTTATTTTCTTGAGTTGGATATAGTCTATTGAGGTTGGAACGACAATGTTTGCCACTTAATTTTGTGATGGCTTGCCAAGGTTTGCGATGATTTGCAAGGATAATGAGTATTTAGGCTTGGCGAGCTTTGATTAGATCCGGGTTACTATATCCGTGTATGGGCTTGGTATATTTTTTAAGGTCGTGTTTTCTTAGAATGGCCATTGGGATGAGACTTAGGGTTGTATCAAGATGGGATTCAGTTAATGGACATGGGCCGAATGTGGAATTCAATCTAGAATCGTTTGGGCTTGAACTATTGTGTAAATTATTGAGTGCTGGACCATTCTCATGAACCTGACGAAAATACTTGGATGTGATGTTATTGACTGGGCCTCAATTTTTACAAGTAACCAAGTTTGGGCCTTTCACATGATTGGGTCAGATGGGCTTCTCAGGATTTGGATGTTATCAATGTTGCTTTATGATGAGATTTGATTGGTTATGAGATTTGGTGTGATGATAAGATTATTTGATTCTTTGGTTTATACACTTTCACGAAGATATTATGTCATGGCTTGAATTAATATTTGAACCTAGTTGACTACAGGGAATTTTACATAATACTCGAGTTTGGCATATCTGGCTTACTTCACCATGTTGTCACTACAATAGCCGACAGAATGCGTGAATGATGTGTTTACCAAAGTGTTTAATGATTTGTTGATGATATTGTTAAAGATGAAGAATGAATCGCTGACGAACCGTTGCATGTTCCCCTAAAACAGATTTTCACCAAAACCAAAGTTGTCTTAACACGTTCAAACTAACATTGTTTACGGTTTAGTCTTGATTTTGTAAAATCCCGCGAAAGAATCTATTTCTCGGTTTAAATCATAGACTTGTAAAATCCAGTGACAATGAAAACACCCCGATTAAAGTAATGTGCATTTCCGGATCTATCTTACGGTTTATTCTTGGTTTTGTAAAATCCCGTGAAAGAAACTATTTCTCGGTTTAAACCATAGAGTTGTAAAATCTCATAATGACGGAACCATCCTGGAGAAAGGAAAACGTATTTCAGGATCTTATCTGATGCTGGTGCTACGGTTTCTGGTTCGAAGAAGGGATAAAAGGGTGTACTTCATGAATTGGGTGTTTGTTTGGATTTTCTTCATGATGGTTACTTCAAAGTTTTACGGGGTTATGCTCATTAAACCATGGTCGGGATGAAACCATTATCATAGTTCACTTAAAACGAAAAGGGAGGCTAGATTTGAACTTTTAACCAAAAGGTGACAATGGGGTTAATTCAATATTATTCATTTGAGGTTGAAGTGAAATATCACGGGCGAGTATACTTAGTATCTAAAGGTATCGGGGATGGTTGGATGAAGATTCTTCAAGATCCTTGTTCGAGCTTATTATAAAAAACGAAGACTTGGAAATCTAGTTATTGTTGGGTGTCTTTTACCTATTCTTTTACCACTTGGGGGAATTGGGCTCTTACCACCACATAACTATCACTTTAAGGAGTTACGTTGTAGTGCTCAGTGTCACATTCAATTGTGGATTTTCAAGAGGTGATGTACGTCTATTACTTGATGGTTGGTTGGTTGAAGAGTATAGAGTACTTGGAGATTCAAAAGGGCATGAATTCTCGGCGCCGCTCTTTGTTACATATGTACAAGTTTAAGTCACGAGTTCGGGTTAGTTTTCTTCAGGGTCAAATTCATCATATTGGGTTTTCTCCATCAGCTGTCACGAAAAATAGCCTACTGAATGATAATGGGTGGATTACATGTTTTGCCAAGATAACTGAAAAGAGAGAGATTATGACGTCTGTTCACATCAGTTCAGGCCTCGTACTTCAACACTATGACGTTTGAACACAACAGTTCAAGCCTCGTACTCTAATGAAAAGAAATGTGTACGTTTCAGTGCGCTTTATCTTCAAAAGAAGAGAAATCTTCTTATGACATTTGAACACAACAGTTCAAGCCTCGTACCTTAAAGAAAAGAAAAGTGTACGCCTCAGTGCGCTTTATCTTCTGAAGAAGAGAAATCTTCTCATTAATGACCATTCTCATCAACATGCTTCATGCTTTTTCCATGCGCTTCAGTCATTAAGTGAACCGGACTACTGATAATTACTCTTATTCCACTTGCTCAATATAATGAAGATGGAGACATCATGTGCTAATTTTGCGGGGGAGAAGTGTGAATAGAATATATTTGGATGATAATCACTTGTTTAATCAAGAATGACATCTCCGTATGCAATTCTTGAGGGGGAGAAGAAGTGTGAATTTTTTGCATGGTTGATTGATATTTGAGAATATATGGTCAAACGGCTCTTAACTCATGTAAGAACCGAGCTTCTTCTTATCGGATCATCCTCACATGTAGTTTCTTTTAAGAGCCGTTGGTTGACATCTTCACACGGGCTGATATGATTAAATGACAAAGTGCTTCTAGTTACTGGGCTGATTTCTTTGATGAACATCTTTCTGTTCTTGTTTGATTGGGAGGGATTTTAATTAAGGGGATTTGCTATTTACAAGTTAACGGGAATGCCTTTGGTGTGAAGAAGATGTTAATTGTCTATTTCCCCATTCGGACAATCTTGAAGAAGGTCGAGTCTACAGTATGTTCTACATTTTCTGCCACATGTTAGAAGGCTAAAGACGAATTGCATTTGATGATCTAAAGACTTCTTCTTAATCCGGGCTGAGAAGAACACTTGAAAATCTTCGTCAGTTTAGGGGAGAGCACTAATTGGGGGAGATTGAAATGCCAAATTTAATCCCCAATTAGACTTGCTCATATTCTTCAGCAAGTTGATTCTCACAGATACATCTGAGCTTATGATGTTCTTCTTAACAAATTTCTAGTATACGGGCTTATTATTTGTTGCTGATTCTGAAGTATCAAAACCAGAAAGGGGCAAGGAGACAAGCATCTAAACGCGAGTAAACTTGATGAACTTAATTCTTCTAAGTGATTGAAGATATCCCGGGAAGACGAATGTCATAACCGCAGAGAAACTCAATGTTTATCTCATCGTGGCGTTTAGTGTTCTTATTCCAACTGCGTGGGGGAAGAGATGTAAGAGAAAGTTTCTAAAGATAAAAGAGGTACACAAGTATGACATATTCAGGGGAGATAAATGTAAAACATGAGGGAGAGAGATTATGTACATTGGGGATGCTCAGCTGTTTCACTTGAGTGCTTAATCAGTGATTCAGAGATATAATAACTTATTCCGGAGTTGAAATCCGCAGAGATAGTCCTCCGCAGAGATAATTAGTGATTCGGCCTGCTTCTTCAATGTTATCGGTTATTCTCCCTTTGGGCATTCGGGTACTTCGGGTTCTTGAGCTTCATACACTTTCTTCAGGGGAGAGAAAAGTATACATCGGGGTTATTCTTTGGCTATTGGACTTAATCTGCTACTTCGATGGTATAAGTTTCTTTGTCTTCGGGTATGTGTATTCGGGTTCGTGAGCTCTAGTCTAAGAGACTGACTGCATCAATTCATCTACTTGGGGGAATTGTTCTCTTGACACCTTTTTGGAATGGATTGCTTTAGACTTCAGTGGAAAAGAAATTTGAGAAGATTATTTAAATGTGGGATGATACGTTGCTGTTGTTCTATTGGATGATATAACCTCGAACGAAGAATCACGGTGATTATTCTTAAAAGGAGCAGCAGGATCGATGATAATGGTGTGCTTCTTTGTACACCTGGCTAATGGAAGCTTAAAAGAAAGCTTTGAATCTGCTCAGCTAAAGGATTTTCGGTTTGGGGGGAAGCTGCCAAAGTCTCTGTTTCTCAAAGGCTCATGTTCTATCGTCTATTCTGAAGCCTCGGATGCTTTGGTGGTGAATGTTTAAAAGATGATGACTTCTATCTTCTACAACGAGGCTGCTCGATATCCTTTTCTCAGTACTCGTATCATCATCTTCTTAAACTATATCATCTATTCTATCTGTAAATATTTATCAGAAAAAGAAACAAAATACAAAAATATAAAACCAACAAAAAGAAAATAGAAAAATATAAAACCTTCAAAAACCCATAAAAATCAGAAAATTTGAAAATTCCAAAAATATTGTTTTCTTAAGACATGTGTTCTGGTATCGATAACATCTACGGTCTTAGAAATGTCATTCAATAATGGCACGGGACCATAGATGAAGTTCGAGCAGGAGGTGTAAATATTCTTTTCTAAACATGTCTCAAAATATGGCTTACAGTTATTTCAGACTGTAACCCGGGCTTCAAACAATGGCTTGCAGTTATTTCAGACTGTGACCCGTGCTTAAAACTATGGCTTGCTATTATTTCCGATAGCAACCCGCTCTTCAAAGAGGAAAGTGCTGCACTAAACCAATTTTCAAATATTCCGTGCACTTATCCTAAAACAAAACAAGGAAAGCATGTCGTCAAAAAGACTGCTGTTTCTACACAAATGTTTTTCCGTCTAAAATTCATCAGAAAAATATTTGTTGTTTTTCAAAAATGGTGGTAAATGAGTTGCTTGAAAATCAATCTAATTCAGAGTTTTCGAAATAAATTGAAAACTCAATCAATGACTTCAGCGCTTTTAAACTTTTCAAAAAATGAGTCATTGATTGAGGGGGATAATGTTTTCAAATCTATATCATCTAACGGGCTTTCTTAATTATCCTACGTGCTTAATTAAAAATGATATTTTCCTATGTCGAAGGACTAGGAATTTAGGATATGATTGTTAGGATTAGATGATTATAGTTTGATGAAACACATTATTCCCATTCCTTATATGAATTGATTGATATGTTGGATTGACTTTTATTAGTTGATTGTTGTTTGGGTGTTGTCGACCACCATATATCTGTTTGTATGTTTACTAACGCATGCAGATATCATGGTTCATAAGAATGTTCCCGATCCGGATCCCACAAAATATGTTGATTGGATGCCGAAAGGAAAGGGTAACTATATCTTGGGTTGACAAATGAAGAAACGGAGCTTAATTTGACTTCTATGGAAAGTTGGCATGATAAAGTGCAACGTAAGAGGTCTCACTGCATCAGCAGATGGTTTTCTTCATCATCGAATGAAGAAACGGAGCTTAATTGGACCTCTATAGAGAGTTGGCATAACAAATGCAACGTCAGAAGTCTCACTGCATCAGCAGACGGTTTTCTTCCTGCCTTACAGCAACAACAACAAAAGCGGATCAACCACCTAACGTATCCTTGTGCAGGGATAATAGTGATGATACAATTTTTCTAAAACTTTGAAAAATATGGTTTTGAAAATGGAAAAATATTGTTTATAAATCGGATTCAAAGTTTTGAAATCAACCGGACTTTATTTTGTCAAATCTTCAGTGATTTCAAATTAAATACTTTCAAACGATATTTCATCAAAAAGTCCATTTGTACGTTATAATGTGGTGATCTAAAGATTTAATGTTATGTCATGGTATGATTTTCTTTAAAAATCAAGGTCTTTCAAAATGAAATTTTTTCTGTTCTTGTCTGATTTTGATTTTTTTTTTAATTTTACTTAAAGATCTCTTAAAACAATCATACCTGACACTAACAATCTTTAATGTCTTAAAATGATCCTTATCTGTCATTTTTCAAAATCAAATCTTGCTACGTCTTTCCCCAAAATTTTCTAAATGATTTAAATCTTTTGGGATCACAAATCTCAAATGGTTTGAAATTTTTGATCGCGGGAGAGATTGTGATTTAAATCTCAAATCTGTTTTAATGGAATTGGTTTTAGTCCTTCAAATGCACTCCTGCCTCCATGTGCCAAACGATTTCAATATATGATGAACATGATTAAGGAGGAGCATTTATCCAAAAACAAGACGAGTATTTAAACAAGGCCACATTTTCTCCCACGTTTTCTAAACCTAATTAAATCACTCGAGATCCAAAATCTCAAAGGGTTTGATATTTTTGATCGGGGGAGAATTTGTGATTTAATAATGAAATTTGATAATAGGTGATCGTTTTTTTTATTCAAATGTGCATGCTGCTCTCCCATATGTGCTAAACGCTTTCGAATCTCGAAGTACATATTGAGGGGGAGCATTTCAAAAGAAAACTTTTTTTTGATTCAATTGTGCAGACCGCTCTCTCATATGTGCTAAACACTTTCGAATCTCTGCACATATTGAGGGGGAGCATTTCATAAGAAAATAAACTATCGAGGTGCAAATGCTTTTATATTTTAACATAAAATACCTTGATTGAGTTTTAAATGGTTTCTTAATGGATTTTGTGATCGTGGATGTACTTCAAATGAACTCTTTCCTCTATGTGATAAAATGATTTCAAATATCCTACGCACATATTGAGGGGGAGAATTTACCAAAGAAAATCAAATGGCTTTTTCTATGAAAATTGTGATCAAAGAAAATATTTCAAAGAACTCTTGCCTCCATGTGCTAAACAATTTCAAAATCATATGCACATGTTGAGGGGGAGCTTTTCTTAATGATAAAAAACAATTAAGGTACAAAATACTTTGATATTTTGTCACCAGTACCTTGATTGGTTTTTCCAAATGATTTTTCAATTGATTTCAAGGAAGAATGAACTGTACCAAAAGACCGACCATTTTACTTTATGCATGGAGTTATAAGGATGGTGAGGTTAGGTATGAGTTCCCACAATCCGGCAGAACCGGAGGGATCTACCCAGGGACAATCCACTAGATAGTGTAGAAGTCCTTAGGTATGATGAAAAAAGGAGAAAAATGAGAATTGGGAAGAGTGCGGACTGAGACAGAGCTAGTACTGGAATAAACCCAACAAGGTTCTAGTTATGAAGTCTCGGTAAGCACTGAAGGGGTTGAAGAATGAAAAGGAAATGAATGTGAAAAGAAATAGCCCTCCAATAATTCAACCTTAGGGCAGAAACCTGGTTCAATACATATGCTACATGTGTTTACTAAGGTAACAATGGTATTGAAGACAAGACGTCATGGACCCAGTGACGCACTGCACTAAACTTCCCAAGCTACTCAAGTTCCTCTAAAAAGGACTTGTTTCATTCTCACGGGGAACCTACATAATCTATCGACTTTCTCTTAGAGATTATTGATATTGAAGAAGGAGACCCTCTCTGATAACGCTACAAGCGTTCTTCGGGGTCAAAGGAACTTCCTTTTCTTCGAGCAAGTTTTATAACACCCTAAGCAGTGAACCTAATCGTTGTAGTGTAGTATTAGGGTAAGCCACGGGTATTGATATCGTTCTCTAGGGGAATAGGAATGCTAGTGAGAAGTTACTACGCTAAGGTTGGGGTTGAGGAAGATTATTTTTTTATCTTTTTATGTTTTTTAGGAATTATAAAGGTACGAATCTCGGGGTTTGGATTTGGGGGCTGGTATTTCTACCGATTACTCTACTTATCTAATTATCTAATCTAAGGTGTATGTAGTCTATGTCTAATTATTGTGTGCTCGTATGATGGTTTACAGATGTGTTTACTTAGGTTTTATTACTCCTTAATTATCTCATATTGATAGTTGAATTATCACGTCCTTATTCTTAATTGCGTTGTGTGTCTAAAGTCGTAGGGTATGCGTTTGTCCCTAACTTTTTGAAACTACCAAAGGGTCTCGTCTACAAAATCTCTAGGAATTATAAACTCTAACTCTAAGGTACTCTTTGGATGGTTTAGCCTACAACTACTCTAGGTGTTATAGTCTAAGGTTCACAAAGATTAATCAAGCATTAACTACACAACGAATGACCTATCGCATTACTAGATCATTAACAATTAAGATAAGAGACAACCAATCAATATTCAATAATTAAGTTTCATATTCCCTAAGCAAACACACAAGTAAATTAGCTGGACATGGAGAACATGCAAGCATACACACAAGTAATTGAAGACATAATTGAATTAATGAAGTAAAGCACTTATCTTGATGTAAGATAGGGTTTGGAACCCTAAAATACTGTACAAGACAACCATGGTTCGGTTTAGGTTTTTACTCCAAAAGACTACACACTAAAACTGAAAAATTCGGATTCTATATATAAGATTACAATCGCGACGGCGTCACCTTATGATTTGTGACGCCGTCGGGTCTCCGTCATTAGGTTTTCGTCTTGGCCACGTTAGTCATGCGACGGCGTCACCTTATGCTTGTGACGCTGTCCCCTTCAGTCTCTGACGCCGTCTGGATCAAATCTAGGCCGTCTGAGTTGCGACGACCTACTCTTTTAAAGCCTGACACTGTCACTTGAAAATAAGCAATTTGGCTACTGTATCGTCACAACATGTGCTCCGACGGCGTCGCAGATAACACCTGATGCCGTCCCCTTGTGTTTCAGCAGCTTGAGTGTCTCGATTCTTGACTTTGGCCATTTTCTTCATATATCAGCGCCTTTTCGTCCAAATAAGTGCCATTCAAGCAATTTGCCTTCAAGAGACCTAAAAAGTGAAAAGGAACGATATTAAGTAATAACGGATACAAAAGTGATCAAATAAGGGCTTAAACGACCCTAAAAAAGATACATTTTAAAACCTTATCAAATATCCCTACACTTGGTATTTGCTTGTCCTCAAGCAAATGTGCTTTTAGCCAATTAATTTATAAGTTAGGGGTCATGAAGCATTGGTTTAAAACAGCCCACAACACATATAAGCCCCGCAAAAGTCATAACAAGCACGGAAATTACATACTAGCACCTCACATGGGGTGTTTGGATACTCACATTTCTCGGGTGTATATGAAATATAACAAGTTGGAAATGGAAGATAAACACTCATTAACTGGTCCTAGTACATAGATTACCATAGGCTTGAGAATTGATCAAACCTCCACCGCTTTGGCGTAAGCACCAAGGAAATACTATCAAAGAGTTCTTTAAAGGGTTATAATATTAGGCTTACGGTAGGGAAACAAAGGGTTTGGTGGGATAGGCTATTTAGTGGTGGCAAGTCAAAAATCTTTATGTTACAAGCATACGAAGAATGGCATTGCTAAGCCAAGACTCGACACTCTAAACTCTAGGTAACTGAAACAAACAAACATAAATTTAAAGGATAGATGTAGGATGGTAGCCCGTATTTTTGTTTTTTTTTTTTTTTTTTGTTTTTACACTCTATTTTTTTCTTTTTTCTCTTTTTCTATTTTTTTTCCCATTTTTTTTTCATACACTTTTACTCTACCATCCTCTACAGTAACATCAAAATGATAGGGATTTATAGGCACATCCCTACACTTGAGTTTTTATTACTCTAACACTAATTTGACCCGAATTGAAAAGATCAAAACACTTGGAGTACATTATTACGCAAATAAAGGGAATTTGAATTTACGTTCCCTTCCAGTTTCATAAACTTTAACTTTTCCCATGAGTCCCAATCGTCCCAAAACTATGTACAAAGGATATGACTCGACTTAGCAACTTATGCAAGCAACTAGATAATTGAACTAAGGATTTAGGGTGATAACAATAATGCACTAGAAGTGAGTGCATACAAGGTAGGCTAAGAAGATTTGGCTGTACATTTGGGGGTGGGGTGTAAACAATGTTCTTCATTGATATTCCGAAAAAACCGAAACATCACGAGAACCGCAAAAAGGATAGGCTCAGAAGAGTTAACTAGGGGTATCGTGTACTAAAGATGAGTACAACGCAAAGGTGTGGGGGGATTACTCAACCGATGTGGAAGAAGTAATTATATTACGGGTATCAAACAAGGGTTATCCTAATGCCTCTTATCATTTAGTTATTCCTAACTACACAAGTGTAGTCTTACTAGCGATCTCGGGATGCATCACAAAAAGTTCTAGAATCTATTATACTACCGGTTCACACTCTAAGCATTAAAGATGAATGCTTCAATTCCTACTAATCTAAGGGCGATCCTCACAATTTTTGTGGAATTTAGGTGGTAAAGGGTTTTTTGTGCTAGTCATATAACTTCCTATCCTTGTGATGCTTTTGTTAAGACTAATGGCCCACTCCTAGATGTCATGAAAAATTTTAAATTTGGTGCCAAAATTACTCTAACCGACATTTTCTCATGGTTTATTACACAAATACAATTAGACAAAGCAAATAGTCAAGGATAAGCATAGTTTCAAAGTTCCTGTTTTATTTTCCCTCCCTACACTTAAACTGAACATTGTCCCCAATGTTCCCCGAAAGTATCAAAGTTATGATAATGGAAGGTAATAAAAGATGAAAGAAACTAATACTCCCCTGATTAGCTCGGTAGGATCCGTGTAAAGTGGTGGTTAAATCCTTTTCAAGATGAATGTATGCGTGAAAAGCTCCTTCCAATCTCATGTATCTTCTTCTTAATAAATTAAACCTGCACGCTTGAAGAAAACAAACGAAACCTTCGCGTAAAATCGGTGGTAATAATATATATAAGACTCTATTAAACTAGGATATAATGCTTGTGGAATGGATGTTTACAGAATTTCTTGAAAATTAAGACCTGGAAAATTCCAAAAATCTATAAGTAGCTCAGAAAACGAGAAAAAAGTAATCTGTTGTTTTTACTCCTTCCTGACGCCGTCAGGTTATCCTGACAAAAACTGGTCTGTGATTTTCTGGAAAATTTACATCTTTAGAATCTGGAAAAATTTCTGCAAAACATCCATTATGACTCGATACAAGCATTTGAGTCGAACAAACACACAAATATATCTTTTAATTAATTGTTATTCTCATGTTCACGTTTCTTTTGAAAATGTGTGTAATCCTCCCTACACTTATCCTTTATGTAAAATACCTTTATATGCAATTAAGACGAGGTTAAAAACAAAATAAAGCATTTTTACAAATTTAAACATGAGAATAAGCAATCAATAAAAGATATATGACACTAACAAGCAAACAATTAAGCATGGGTTGCCTCCTACGAAGCGCTTTTCTTTATTTATGAGTCTTGTAACTAGACTCGTAGTCGTGCCCCTACGTTTTCCTCCTCTTAGATGCCCATTCAATTATCTTAACTCTGTTCTCATCACGAATATATTCGGGACCCAACTCAAGGCAAGCAGTATAGCAAATCTTGTCTTCCCAATCAACTTCAAAGGCCGGAATGCTGTCTACATCTAGATCATCAATACCCTCAAACTTCTTATTTTTGTAGGGCATTATATACTTAACACATTCGGTCTCATTTGAGAATTTGACTATTCCTTCCTCTTGATCATAAACCATCTTAGATTCCTCATGAATAAATGGTCTCCCAAGTATCACATCTCCTAAAACTCCATCAATATTGCCCTTAACATTTTCTAGGATCATGAAATCACACCTATATGTGAAGTTTCCTACGAAGACATGCAATCCTTTAACCCTCCCGACATAGTTACTCACCTTCCTAGGGTAAAAGGGGTCCCTCATAGGTCCTAAATTTTCACTCATGATCCAATTGTAGCAGAGTCTAGACATTATGTTCGTGGGTGGTTTATAATCTATGTAAGTGTGATCCCTATATAAGTACCTAATCATGCACGGTATTTTGATATTTTTAGGGTCACCACTTTTTATGCATGGTTCGAAAGGCGGTCGCGGGAAGTTAACTACATTATAGTGATAAGCGGTTTCCTTCCCATTAAGGTATGAATCGAAATACTCCCTAAGTTCCTCTTCCTCCTTACTTCCATCCATAATTTCCAAAACCTTATAATCTCCTTCCACAATTTCATCTTCCGAATCACTTGAGGTTGAATCACTATCTAAGGTACTAGTGGATTCCTCAAGGGCTTTCTCAAGTGCGCTTTCAATTATCCTATTTAGTTTCTTAAGTTCTCCAATTTCACTAACAATGCGAGCTCGGAGTTGGTTGGCAAATGTTGGATCGAGTGGTGGGTATTTGTTTGATGGGGAATTGTTTTTTGGTGGTTTATCACCTTCCATGATGAAAAGTGATGGGTTACGAACAAAGGTCACGAAGAAAGGAGATAGACTACGAGAGAGCTACAAATGAGAAAAATTTACTTGATAGAAATAAGGCAAAGAAACCTAAACGAGGTGGACTACTAACTAGCTATTCTATTCCCCGGCAGCGGCGCCAAAAACTTGATAACGCTACACGCGTCGTTCGGGGTCAAAGGAACTTCCTTTTCTTTGAACAAGTTTTATAACACCATAGGCAGTGAACCTAATCGTTGTAGTGTAGTATTAGGGTAAGCCACGGGTATTGATATCGTTCTCTAGGGGAATAGGAATGCTAGTGAGAAGTTACTACGCTAAGGTTAGGGTTGAGGAAGATTATTTTTTATCTTTTTATGTTTTTTAGGAATTAGAAAGGTACGAATCTCGGGGTTTGGATTTGGGGGTTGGTATTTCTACCGATTACTCTACTTATCTAATTATCTAATCTAAGGTTTATGTAGTCTATGTCTAATTATTGTGTGCTCGTATGATGGTTTAAAGCTGTGTTTACTTAGGTTTTATTACTCCTTAATTATCTCCTATTGATGGTTGAATTGTCACGTCCTTATTCTTAATTGCGTTGTGTGTCTAAAGTCGTAGGGTATGCGTTTGTCCCTAACTCTTTGAAACTACCAAAGGGTCTCGTCTACAAAATCTCTAGGAATTATAAACTCTAACTTTAAGGTACTCTTTGGATGGTTTAGCCTACAACTACTCTAGGTGTTATAGTCTAAGGTTCACAAAGATTAATCAAACATTAACTACACAACGAATGACCTATCGCATTACTAGATCATTAACAATTAAGATAAGAGACAACCAATCAATATTCAATAATTAAGTTTTATATTCCCTAAGCAAACACACAAGTAAATTAGCCCGATATGGAGAACATGCAAGCATACACACAAGTAATTGAAAAAATAATTGAATTAATGAAGTAAAGCACTTATCTTGATGTAAGATAGGGTTTGGAACCCTAAAATACTGTACAAGACAGCCTTGGTTCGGTTTAGGTTTTTACTCCAAAAGACTACACACTAAAAATGAAAAATTCGGATTCTATATATAAGATTGCAATTGCGATGGCGTCACCTTATGATTTGTGACGCCGTCGGGTCGCCGTCATTAGGGTTTCGTCTTGGCCACGTTAGTCTTGTGACATCGTCACCTTATGCTTGTGACGCCGTCCCCTTCAGTCTCTGACGCCGTCTGGATCAAATCTAGGCCGTCTGAGTTGCGACGACCTACTCTTTTAAAGCCTGACAACGTCACTTGAAAATAAGCAATTTGGCTACTGTATCGTCACAACATATGCTCCGAAGGCGTCGCATATAACACCTGACGCCGTCCCCTTGTGTTTCAGCAGCTTGAGTGTCTCGATTCTTGACTTTGGCCATTTTCTTCATATATCCGCGCTTTTTCGTCCAAATAAGTGTCATTCCAGCAATTTGCCTTTAAGAGACCTAAAAAGTGAAAAGGAACGATATTAAGTAATAACGGATACAAAAGTGATCAAATAAGGGCTTAAACGACCCCTCAAAAAGATACATTTTAAAACCTTATCACTCTCCCTAGTCTCTGACATAGGAACGAAATGTGCACTATTGAGTCTAGAGCTAAGAGATCATCCACAATATCTCATTAGGACACAAAGTTAATGAAGACATGCTGTTTCACACAATGTGGAAAGTAAGAATATATTAAGAGTCCTAGCATTATCCTTGTGGTATTGCCAGAACATCCGAGTGATATGTAAAAATATTCACGATGAAGATGGAAATCTTTCTAGAGCCAACATCAAACAAGCTCTTGGTGGGTGACATGTGAGATCTTTTCAAAAGATCAAACTTGTGACAACTGGATAGAAACAATGGGGTGATTCATTCTTGAATCAACCTTGGTCCAGGAAATGAATTGACAAATACTTTTGGAAAAACCGTTCGCTATGCAATTCTTCTTTTCTCTAGCACATCGAATATGTATTCATATTTCAAACTCAAAAAGTATCTCTGATTGAAAAAATACTTTTGGAAAAACCGTTCGATGTGCAAACTTCTTTCTCTAGCACATTGAATGTGTACTATTTTCAAATACAAAAAGTATTTATGATTGAAAATTGATCTTTCTCATAAAACCTTCATCGTAGTGCAAAACTCTTTCTTCAAGGAATACGCGATTATTTTTCAAATCATTTTTCATCAATCAGTGAATCTCAATTTGCTGGTTCACTTACTCCGTGTTGTCTTCTTTGAGACGTTCCGGTTTGAGAACGGCTAGAGCAGCTGCGAAACCCTGTCAAGGAGATTCTTTGGAATTATACCTGATCATAGGCAGTACTTGTACTGATCAACGGGGAACTGTGGGCCGTGTACCTCAATTCAACGAAAGTGATCAAAGACACTTTCGTGTGTTTTATTGCTAACTGTTGTTTGCAGGTACATTTGGACGGTTGCAGCTGATCAGAATTGAGAAGTCAATCCAAAGCCGCATGCTCACATCATCCACACTTGATTGAAGAAATCATGACTGGGGCATATCTACATAACCTAGCTCTGATATTTTTATACTATGCTTCTGCTACACTGCTGTAAATATCATGAACCAGTAAAGCTTCCACTACTCTGATGGAAAGATGTCATGATCCTGAAAGTGTGAGCATGTCGGTCCAAAAGTCACAACATCACATGATGGAAATACAATAAAGGGTGATTCAGAGATTTACTGTGGCTGAAGATCTCAAAGAAAGCTCGAAGATCATCAAGACGTGGATCAGTTAAAGACCTCCACTGAAAGTACAAAATAATCGGACTTTGAAGAATCGCTACTAATGCACAAGATTGCAGATTTGAAGAATTGAAGTCTACGAGCTCAAGAACGAAGTCAAGAATAGAATGCTAGGATTCAAAATGTAAATCATGGGGTGACATCCCTTAGGGGGAGATTGTTAGGAATTGGAAATTCCATGTTAAAATGTCGGTCACCCCAATTATAATCTAGCATATGTTAGCTCGTAGACATGTCGTTATTTACGTTATTCATTAGTTAATTAGTTAGTTAGTAGCGTAGATTAGGTTTGTGCAACACCGTGGAGGAAGGACGGGTCTTTACCCAATGTATGCCTGATCCACAGTCCGACAGGAGGACGTAGTATTTGTAACTATAAATACCCCTTCCATCCTTGGAAGGGGTGGTGCTTCTCATAATCTAACCTTTCTTTTTTACAAAGCAAGTCTCTACCAAGAACACCCTCTCATTCTCTCTCTCTCTAAAACTATGGCTAACATGTATTTCCATCATCCAAGACCACCCGAATCATCAACACAATAATATTTACGATCCTACACTTAAATTCTATATCTATCAATATTTTCAACCCTCAAACGATTTCTTAAATATTGTCATGACATTGTGTTTATTAAACATTTTTGGAACGAAAATTAACTTGAAAGTGATTATATATTGACAACTTATTAATATCGTAAACACAAAAATTATTTCTGTTTAAGTATGTAGATGAAAAAATAATTGTTGCATACGAAATAAATGTTGTTCCGACTAATCAACTCCAAGTAGTTGAGAATCATAAATTGAGAATCAGGACATCACATATAGAAGTATAGATTATGACAAGCCTGTATATATAGTCTATACTGCAGTAGTTTAAGACTTTAGACATTTACTTGTTTTCTTGTTCATGGTTTACCCAAATATCCATCGGACCCAAGAGCTTAAAGTTTACGTGTGTCTAGGTATTAACATTTCTTTTCTCCACCAAGTTTTTCTAATGCTTTTTGAAGAAGGATTTGTTTTCACAACTTCATTTAATATAAATAACTATTAAGATAAATTGACTATTTATTTGATTAGGATTATATTTTAATATGTAAATACCATTTTACGTAATTTTACGTACACTTAAAAGTTACAGCTAGAGCCACATTATCAAATGTTCTTATTAATTCCTAATGCTAACAGCTATTGCTACTTTCGTCAAACGTATCCGATCAGTTAATCTCTTTATTGTAGTGTCTTTCATAATCATGTTTACATGTCTTGGAATTAAAGGTGCAAAAAAATACAATTGTCATAATATGGTCATAATACTTAAAAAAAGATAAAAATTTTGTCTAGCCATACTACTAAAATTTTAGCTTGAAGCACAAACGGTGCATTTGTTTCCGTCTATGTAAAGGCTAAAATGCTGGATTTACCCGCATCTTATGTACTTAAATATTTTTTGGTGTAATAACTTTTGGGAAAATGTTTTATAAAGTTATTATACTTGCCACCATTTCTTTTTATGGGTATCGAACAAAATTTTTTCCTTATACAAGTACTTATCTTTCATATTCGGCCTCTTTGAGGTACTTTGTGACATTTTTACGCTTCAAATTAAAAAAAATCTTATTAGTTGAGAGGGGCAAAAATATCACAAAAAACCTCAAAGAGGTTGAATATGAAAGAAAATTACCCGTATAATGAAATTTTTTTGTTTGATACACATAAAAAGAAATGATAACAAGTATGTTACCTTTATAAAACATTTCCTCATAAAAATTTTCAGGGTTTAAACCCTTTACCTAAAAAAAGAAAAAAAAAAACGATGATCACCTAAAAAAAATTATACTCATTATATAGATTTCTAAATACAAGACAATTGTTCAGTTTTTACAAGTCAAAACTCACAAACTAATAGATGAGAGATATGTGTAATGCTTGAATATAATGTATGTTTTATATTGCTTCTATCTAAAAATAAATGTGTATGTTTTTATTTTGGATTGTCTCAAAAATAAATGTTAATTTTGTGTTTCAACAAATTAAAAACGTTTTTAGTGTGTAAAACTGATATTTTACACAATATAAAATGATATTTTAAGCCCTTTAACAAAAAAATGATATTTTATCGTGGAAGGTGTAGTTAGTGAGAAATACTTATACTTTACTGTGTTAAGTTGGTCGTAATAAGGTTGGGTTCGACTTGTTGTCCCCCACCCAAGGCACATCATTGTTAAAACACCAAGCCATCGTACACACGTTGTCCTTTGTTTTTGGGGAGAACTCGATCGGTCAGACGATCGAGTTTTGTACATAAAAAAAGAAAAGAAATTTCATTCTTTTATGTGGGAATGTTTGGAAACAATATAACATGTAGCAGTTTAAAACTTTTATTTAACAATTAAATAAATAGTTTAATCAGTTCAACATGCTATGCAGAAGGCTCAACTAAAACTTCAATTAATACGAAAAAGGTTTTTCCCTCCTAAACCCTTACACACCAGTAGTTTAATAAATCATGCTTGTAATTATAAATTACATACCTTATTGCAAATCACCAAACACGAAACTTGTAAATCTTTAGCAGCACAACAAATTTTTAACTAATAGTTACATACCTTATTGCAAATCAGCAAACACGGAACTTGTAAATCTTTAGCAGCACAACAAATTTTTAACTAATAGTGTGTTCAAATAGATTACCGGCTAGGAGCTAGTGGTAGTTGAAGAATGTAGTAAAGCATTCATTGTATTTACTATTTAGTACTCTTTTCAAAACTCATATGCATGCAAATGACTAAATGCCATAATGTTACAACAAGAATGATTAGAAAATAAGAAGAGTTTTTAGCGATCTCTACTCTAGTATATTTATTTTTTTTAACGGCAATTTTATTCAAACAAACACTAGCAAGAAGCTAGAATTACAATGAAATAAGACTAGGGTTTTTGAGCCAGTCGACCCAACTAAACGACGCTTTACATCTATAACGACACCAATAAAATGATCTAGAAACAACATCATCAAAAATATCCATCTTCAAAGAAGCAACACTATCAAAGAGAAGCTTATTACGATGAGCCCAAAGGATCCACCACGCCACATAAAAGATACCTCGCAACAACTCTTTTAACTTAGGCGGTAACAGCAATGACAACATCCGAGCAACCCACTCGACATAAGAATTTACCTCCTCATAATGAACATCCCACCATAAAGAATTTTTCCGAGCAACATTTCTTGCCATGTAACAGCCAAAAAAAAGATGATTAGAAGACTCAACGCCTTTACCGCAAATAGGACATAAAATAGACTCTATATCCATACCACGACGAGATATGTTAAACCTAGTCGGCAACGCATCAATCTTAACTTTCCAAGCAATAATGTTCACTTTAATAGGCATACTCTTGATCCAACGCGTCAAAGTGATCACAGTAATATGACTTGTCGCATCAATCACATTACGAATCAAAGCCACCGAATAATCCCCCACACTCTCCAAAGACCAAACCCACCTATCCTCACAAGGCACAACCTATCCTCACCAAATATTTAATTAGACTGACTCATATAACATTGTTAAGACATACGAGTAATCTAATCAGATAATAGTGTTGGGAACAGATGTAATTTTCCTGTTGATCAAACTCGAAATCGTAGATTGTTACCGTCATTTACAAAGATAAAAAATAAAAAAAAGTAGACAAATTCTTTAAGATATAGTCATATGACCATTTCAGTTTGTGCATCTAAGTATTACTCGTATCAAGGTAAGTGATAGCGTTACAACTTTGAATCGTGATTGTTTCCATCTTGTGGACTTGTGGTACGTGTGTAAAGTTTTGCAAGTGTTTCATCTTTCAACTCAACCATTCTACTTAATACAATCACGTAATCATAGTTATATTAAAGTATGACATGTAAAGTGTTGAAATATAACACTTACAAAACCTTAAAATTAAAATTCTGAAATTCAAGTATCTATCCGAGATGCATTGAATAAGTTATGTACAAAATATCCTAACTTCATTGTAGTTTAGTAGCATTTGGAACTCAACATATGCTAAGATAGTTCTAAATGAGTGTCTATGATGAAACTATATTGTAACTTTGTCTTTGGTCAAAATAAAGTATGTCCCTAGAATGTAGCAGTCCACCAGCGTTGTTATCACGTACATTGGTATAGAAAACCGCCTTTGAAAACTTGCATTTCGAAGCAAAGAAGAGGTTGGATGGTGAGTTGAATTAATGTTGTACACCTACCAAAGTACCAAACAAGTTATTGTGCATGCATTTAATTGGAGTAAATGTTACACAAACATGAATTTAGTGCTACTTTCAATATATAGAGTGTTGGTTACTTTTTGTGGGTTAAACGTGGGACAGTGGATACCATGCTATTGCTTAAAGCGAAATAACGAGGTTTTTGCAAAATTTTGGAATTTGAAACGAGTCCAAATTATGCTTTATTTATGTGCGACAGACTTTGGTTTGGCTTGAAGCGCGACAAGGATACTGTGTGTGTTTGCCACCCTAATGTCAAATCTATACAAAAATAGCACATGTAATCAATTAATAAATATATCTTCTTAGAATATTGTTAATCTATACAATGTGAAACAAACAAAGCGTGTAATTGTTGACTACAAAAATAGCCTTTGCAATCTATTAAGTAGAAAAATCAGTGTAGACATATCTTATAAACGGCTTGCTGAGTTTGATGGTGAGTTTTGTGGGAAAAAAACAACTTGTTTCATCAAGTACGTCCACTTGAAAGTTTACAAATGTAAACTCATTGAAAATTTCGTTGATGCTTACTTTTATAAATGTATTAGCGAGATATGATTTGGTACTTTTTTGCCACAACTATATCAAATCTAAAAAAAAAAAAAAAAAAAAAAAAACTCTCCCTAAACCCTCTGGGCATCTGCGATCTATAACAAATAACCCTAAATCGTTTTTCAGTCTTCCTGATCTTAAATAATCCTTATAACTTTTGTTATCAGTTTGCCTCTGATGTCGGATTGATTGTGACTATTTAGGGTTCCTTCTTGCGATCGTTTAGTTAGGGTTTATATCAGGTTCTCCATTACTACTTATTCCAATTATTGTACTTATTGAACCGATCATCATAATGGTTTAATTGCTGCGCTGGTATCGTTTAATAAACCCAAGCTTTATAGCTAGGGTTTTACTGGTTTTGTTTCCGAAGTCAAGACCTATTATTCTTCGTGTTGTTTCTGCTTCGTTCGCTTTAGTTGACTGTATTATGTCAAGATCGGGAGAGAAGGCTACTACTGTGAGTGGTAACATTGATGTTGATGAACGTAGTACTGTTGGACAAGTGGAGCCGATTTCACTTGGTTCGAGCCCTAGTCATGATGCACCTAGTCATGACACGCCTGAGGGTCATGATACTTTATTGAAAATTCGTGCTATTGGAAAACAAATATTTGAGGGAAAACTTGTTCTTGTGGGTGATGATGGGAAATCATTAAAATCAGCTGTGATAGTGGATGCTACGACTACTGGGGCTAATCCATTTGAGCATCTTAAGGTGCCGCAGTCACAGAAGGAGCTAGAGGAGATGCTTACTGCTATTGGTTATTATTCGAAACCTCCTCATGATACGAGTGTTCCTATGGCTTCTACTGTTAATGCTACTAGTAGTCATAATAATGTTAATGATAAGGTTGATACGAATGCACATGGGGCTGTTGGTATTGAGAAGGGTGGTGTATATGCGTTGAAACAACCATCTACATCATATGCTGGTGTTACTTCTACCGAACCTAAGAAACACACGTCAAACTTTCGTAGGTTGGAGTGTAATAAGAAAGCTAATGGTGTGGATCTTTCTGTCCCGATGAAAGTGGTTGAAGAGGTGAACTCTAGGTTTGAGAATACTTTATATGGGTATTTCCTTGGTCAACGACTTGCTTTTCCTGTTGTTGATTACTTTGTACGCAATGCGTGGGCTAAGTTTGGTATACAAAAGGTAATGATGAATGCAAAGGGGTTCTTCTTTTTTAAGTTCAATTCGAAGAAAGGTGTTGATGATGTTCTTGAAAACGGTCCTTGGTTGATTAGAAATGTACCTATTATTCTTAAACCATGGATATTGAACACCAACTTACTTAAAGAGGATTTGACCAACATCCCAGTGTGGGTTAAATTCCATGATGTTCCTCTTGCTATGTTTTCTGATGATGGCCTTAGTCTCCTTGCCACATTGATAGGCACATCCAAAAGGTTAGATGCTTTCACTAGCCAAATGTGCAAGGACTCATGGGGCCGTAGTAGTTTTGCTAGATGCATGATTGAAGTGAAGTCGGATGAGGTGCTTAGGGACAGCCTTACTGTTGAGATACCGTTACTTGATGGGTCGGGTTTGACTATTGAGAAGATACAGGTTGAATATGAGTGGAAACCACCTCATTGTGATAAATGTAAGATTTTTGATCATACTCTTATTGAATGTCCTAAAGTTGTTGAACCTCATGCTCAGCCTACTAAGCGTGTTAATGATGGTTTCAAGACGGTTAATAACAAGAAGAAGGGAAAGCAAGGTGGGTCTACTATTCCGGGTCAAGGAGGGTTTACTAAACCTGTTGTGGGTAAGCAATTTCAATATCAACCCAAAAAGACTCCTCCTGAACATAAGAAAGTGGAAGTCACTAAGATGAATGCTTCTGATGTGGCTAGTTCGAGTGGAACAACGATCTCTACATCTAACCAGTTTGATGCTCTTAATGACACCAAAAAGGATGTGGATTCTGGTCGTACAATGGAATTTAATAAAGATAAGTCTACTAAGATAGGTACTGCATCACAAGAACCCCTTGTGAGTGATTTGAAAGAGATGGAGTCGGGTGTGGCTCCTAATACTAGTGATTCTTGTAATCCGCCCGCCTCTTCTACTAAGAGAGTTAATCCTTTCTCTAAAGTGGGAGATATCGTGGTTTCTTATTATGATGATGAGGTGGTTGCTGACCCATTTGATGAGTCTGCTAATCTATTCGGTGGTGGTGGTCAAGAGTTTGAAGATGAGTATGATGACTATGACTACGATGACTATGCGAAGTAGGTTTATGATCTTCCAGGGAATTTGGATGCCTTTAATACCATGTATGGCACCAAGCTACAAGGTCCTAGGAAGTAATTTTCTTTCGTTATGTCCTATGTTATCATTTGAGTTGTGGTTTGTTTTCTTGTTTAGAAAATAGGTAGTATCTTGTTATGTAAGATTTATGCCTATGTAACGGGCTGAGATATGAGATTTCACTCGTATCCATTGTTCTTAAACGTTTCTTTTGGTTAATATATTTACCAGGGTGCAGGATAACTCCCCTTTACCCAAAAAAATAAAATCTCAATTGACCGAATTGTGAATATTAAGATTCCTAGGGGTGTAAACAAGTCGAACCACTCATGAGCTACTTGAGCTTAGCTTGCTAATAACTCAATTTAAGCTCCAACTTGACCAGCTCGAGCGAAAGGGTGTGCTTAACATAAAGGATGTTTACTTGTGAATATTAAGATTCATCTGTGTTCATTTGTTGTGGATATGAAATGGCATTTGTGTTCCTTGACCTTTTTACTCAAACATGTTTCTTGTATTCGCTTGATGACTTGGGTAAATTCAATGTTTGATCTGTGTTCATGGGTAAATTCAATGTTTGACTTTTTTAGTCAAACATATTATTTGCATGTTCATGTCTTAAAACACACTTAAATGGGCAATCTTTGACTTTTATGCAGTCAACAACCCAAACTAAACCAACAAAGAATAAGGAGATAAACCATAACAAAACATACCTATCTTGATATTGTCAAACATACCAACAAACTCTGTTGTAAAAATCGGCCCAGACGGCCGATTAATCCCCGCATAATCACTGATCGCTCACTAAGCGCCTTGATTTATCATAATCGTCCTATTTAATCGGTTTGGTCAAAGATCACTTAAAAATCGATCAACAAACCTATTAATCAGACAAAATCGGTCTAATCAGATTATCGGAAAAAAGCGCTTAAAAATTGGTCAACAAAATCGCTTAAAAATCAGACAAAATCCCTTAAAAATTGGACAACAAACCGATTAATCGGACAAAATCGGTCAAAGGTCGCTTAAAAATGGTCAACAAATCAAGTAATATTTATGTTTAACTTTGAAATTTGAAGAATTATGTATTATGTCTATATTTGAACACTTGAAATATTTGAACTTTGATATAATACGCTTATCCCATACATATAAAATAATATAATATCTAAAATTACATTTTTGTGCATAAAATTCCAATCTGATTAATCCCCGATTAATCCCCGTATAACCGATTAATCGCTAGACCCTACCCAACCTCCTCACCAGCGCCTAGCGATTTTTACAACCTTGCCAACAAATAAAAACATAAGTAGTGTTTAGTGCATATTGCAACAACTAATAATAGAACTAAGGTTTGGTTGCATACTGCAACACCTAATAAAGAGAACTAGTGTTTAGTGCATACACAACATAATGAAAGAACAAAAACAAACTTGAAAATTCAACCAGAGGCCTACACTTCTTTTTCTCTTTGTTGTCTTCTTTGGTGCATTCCCAGATGGTTGAATTGATCCACTTGCACAGCAGACTTCTTCCCTTTCTTTGCAGAGTTACCATCAACACTCATTTCATGTTTCATTAAAAATTCAAGGTTTCTTTTGAAATTTCTAAACGATATGCATTTCATATTCCGGTTCTCCTTCAAGCAGCTCCGACATGTCCTTTGCATCGTGTGCGAGGTCCAACCAAACCCAACCATCTTTAGCAGATGCATGGAGAACTGGAAAATCAAGCTTGTCTTCTGAAAGATATGGTTAATAATATGATTAAATATTATCATATTATTTTCTTGATTAATGAAACCAATTTAAACTTCCATGAACACATTACTGGTTGCATCATAGTCAATCAAGACATTGCACACTTGGGTTTCAATCTCAGCACGTCTCTCTTCAAGGGCCGAAGCTGCATGATAGATAATTTATAATGTCGTTAGAGGTTAATTAATAAGTACTTTTTAATATTCAAATAGAATAATCAATGTAGAGTTATACCTTCAAATCGATCTACTTTGTTCAAAAGTAGAATTATGCTTAGCTTAGATCGTATAGCTTCAACAACAAACCTCGCTTGTCCGTTAAGACCTTCGTTCACATCTACCACAAAAATAGCACCATCTGCCATGGAAACACCTTGTTGGACCTACACAAATCATAAGTAAGAAATGATTACACTAAGCTTGCGTATCTCCGTCAACCACATTGTAAGAATAAAAGATGCACCTCTCCAATAAAATCCTCATGACCGGGTGTGTCAGCAATATTAATTATGTAGTCTTTCCAACTCATGGATGTGACCTACAAGTGACAGAGAGGAACATATCAACTTTTTAAACTTTCAATAAGCTCAATATATAAGCTTAAAAAAACAACCCTTTTGAGATTCTAACCTCATAACTTTTCATACTTTCAATAAGCTCAACAAATAAGCTTACACAAACACCCACTTAAGAGAATTTTACCTCAAAAGATGAATGTCCTTATGAGCTTACTGATAGATTAATGAGCCAATAAGCTAACCTTTTGTGGCTTATGAGCTTATAAACTTTAAAGCTTATGAGCTCAAATAGCCCATAAGGTCAAAGTTTTATAAACTCATAAGCCTAAAAAATAAGCTTATTAGCTTTTAAAACTTTCAATAAGCCCATTGTATAAGCTTAAACAAACACCCATTTAAGAGGATAAGACGTCAAAACATGAATGGTCTTATGAGCTTATAGATAGATTAATGAGCCCATAAGGTCACCTTTTGTGGCTCATGAGCTTATAAACTTCAAAGCTTATGAGCCCAAATAGCCCATAAGGTCAAAGATTGATTAACTCATAAGCCTAAAAGATAAGCTTATTAGCTTTCTAAACCCTCAATAAGCTCATTGTATAAGCTTAAACAAACACCCCCTTTTGAGATTTGAACAAATGAATGGCCTTATGAGCTTCACTGGTAGATTGATGAGCCAATAAGCTCAATTTTTGAGGCTTATGAGCTTAAAAACTTATAAGTTTATGAGCTTAGATAACCCATAACCTCAAAGTGTGATAAACTCATAAGCCCCATAAATAAGCTTATTAACTTATCAGACCATCAATAAGCTCTATATATAAAGCATTGATGAATAATAAAAAAGAATAAATGAAAAAACTGAGCAAATCAAAATATGTGCTGTATTGATAAAAACCAGTTTCCATTTTGGCCCATTTAAACTGTTTTTAACCAGATTAGCCCATTTATACTAAATCAACTTATTTAGGCCCATTTAAACCATCTGTACCTAGGGGTGTTCATCGGTTCGGTTATCGGGTTATTCGGTTTGTTCGGTTAATTTTTTTCTGGGTATAACCGAGAACCGAACCGAACCGAACTTAAATTGATTAAACCGAACCGAATAACCGAAAACCGAACACCCATAACCGAAAACCGAACCGAATAACCCCGAATTACATAAATTTAATTATTTATCCATTTTTTATATATATTTTGAGCCAAAATTTTTTTTCAAGCTCAAAAAATGTTATATATAGAGTATAAAAGAGTTTTAATATTTTTTTATATATAAATATATAAAAATATATATAAATTTATTTGAATTTGGTTTTCGGTTTAGATTGCTAAAACCATAACCGAACAGAAGACCGAATATTTAATTCAGTTCGGTTTGGTTTTGGCAACTTCGGTTCGGTTCAGTTTTGGTTTTCGGTTTATTCGGATATTACCCAACCCATGAACACTAGGTACCAAATTGGCCAAGCACGTATACTGTGAAAAAAGGATATATATTTTCATACTGAACCTTCTATTAACAAATTATATGATTTATTAGAGTGAAAAAAGCATATCATACCTTGGTAGTGAATGTGAGCCCTTTTTCCCTCTCCAACTTTGAGTCTAACAAACTTTCCTGACGAATGGGAGCTTTACAGTGTCACAATAAGGCCTCCACCAATGAGGTTTTTCCGTGCTTTTGCGAGCCTAGTACTACAACATTTCGGGTCAGGTTTGGTGATGATGGTGATGAGTGGCTCAATGTACCAGTGGTGGTTGCGGTATGAAAAAGAAGCCCGATGCAATCGAATGAGGCTAGGCTAATATTGTTGGAAAAATGAGTTTTGCAAAGCGGTTTTTGGAAACTTTGGACATTATTTAATGTATGTATATGTTACGTATATTTGTGTTGGTTGGGGGGCATTATGATCTCCTCAAAGAGAGCTTCACAACGAGCTAAAGTATGTCCAAAATGGAGTAGACATGAATGAGATATTGTGTCTCAAAATGAGTAATGGTATAGAACAAACAACAAATATCTCTTTTCCATGATAAAACATACTGTAATATTTTGGACCAAAACCCAAACCCAATTAAAATAAATAAATTAATAATAATAAAAAAAAACTAAATGTACATCGTTTCATACATGGGTTATTTAACTTAAACATGATGACAACATAAATTGCTATGACGTATAAAGAAACAATAGAACCAAATATTAAGAAGAAAAAATAAAAGTAATTGGGATGTACCTGCAAAGTGCGAGGACAAGGCAACTTTATAAAAGTAGTCTAACCCACGTGTGTTAACACATATGATGGTGTCGCGGTTGCATACAAAACCTTTGTTTATGTTACTTGTAGAGATCGTTAAAAAGACCTAAAATAATCAAAGATTAGGAAAAGTGAAAAAAAAAAAAAAAAAAAAAAAAAGAAAAAAAAGATACACGTACAGTGTTGTCTATATCGATGCAAATCCCTCAACTGAATGGTACTCAAGTTCCTAATTTACAAACACAAACTAGTGACAAGGTGCAATGGGTAAATATGAGAATTTTGGACAGAACGCACGGTCGTTTTTTCTCTGTACTCTAAGCATGTGTCACAATTCATAAGAAAAAAATGTTTACACAAACACCCCTTAAGAGAATTTAACCTCAAAAAATGAATGACCTTATGAGCTTATTTATAGATTGATGAGCCAATAAGCTTACTTTTTGTGGCTAATGAATAGCCTTATGAGCTTATTACTCCAATAGACTAATGAGCCAATAAACACACACACAATATCAGAACCCCTTACCCCACAAACATTCTTAAAAGAGAAAAACTATTTCTCAATAAACAATGTTCGATTTCCCATCCTGGTACCAAATTCCATGAAAAATAAAGATCTCAAAATATACTGTAACTTTTTCTTAAGAAGATTTTAACCTCAACAAAACAGATGAATATGGCCTTATGAGCTTATTAATAGATTGACCAGACAATAAAAATAAAGATCTTAAAAGATATTGTAATTTTTTCTTATACCAGATCTACAAAATAAAAATGAATGAAAATGTTCACTTTTCTAGGAAAAAACAAGATCAAATAAATAATATTCACCATGCTATAATTCACCTCTAAAACTCGAGAACACATAAATATAATGGCCATGATATAAAAAATTATTTCGTCCATAGAACTAAAAATAAACAAAGTATATTGTGGGAAATATACCAGTCACGCACCAAGGAAATGCGAACTCGGAACAGACCAGATCCGGTGTCTGTTCCGATTACTAAAGGATTTGTGCTTTTAGATCTAGAGCTTGAAATAATTGAGTGAGTTTTTTGTGTGTCTGTTTTATAACTGATTTGACGTACCAAGTGAATTGATAGAATTATGGTTTAATGTGTGTGTGTTTAGTGTGTGTGATGTGAAGTGGAAATAGGGTAAATGAGAGGAGTGGGTAGGCCTATATAAAGGCTTCAGATTTGGGCGGGATATTAAAACAATCTAGGGTTTCATTTTTGTGAAAGTGATTTTGAATTTTCTAACACCATTGACTTTGTTTAATACAGTATACAGACGATAGATAAGTGAATGACATGTTTTGGTTAATTAGGAGAGATGGTTTTTAACTCAGATTTATGTGATTTAATTGTATGACTTTTCGTCAAATACCTCAAGATGTGTACTTATTGAGATTTGAAACCAACACGTCTTGTAGGGACATTAGGGTGTGAGACCAATAAGCCACCTTAGTCATGGTCAACTTCATTGAAGATGCTATAAGCGGTAGCATAAAGTTGGTTAATTAGAGAAGTGTTGGTTTCCGATGAGATGATAAAATGGTTGCGTACGCCTCCTTTGAGTTGTTTATAGTGGCTTACACAATTAAGTGTTAATTGTTGGCTTGGTGAGATTTATTTCTTTATATTAGTCCAAAGTATGACAATGCCTGATGAAACATGTTTTAGCTTTTACTCCGTGGTTGAAATTTTAGTGTACGTGTATGATAGGGTCTTTGTGTGTTTATCGTGATTCTTGGGGTTTTTGAGATTGTAAAAGTGGAAGCTTGCAAAATTGTAATGGCTTATAAACGCTAGATCGCTATTATTAACTTCATTTATTCTGCATCCGAGGATGTAAAGAAAAGTAGATCGGAAGACATTTGTTTTAGATGAAATTGTACGTGTAGAGTGTATAAGAACGAATGTGTTTGAAAATAGAGAAATAATAGTGTATTTATAGGGTACGTATTTAAATTTTTAAAGACTTTTTTTTACAAAGTAACAAAACGGTCAAATTTGGGATTTTTGGTTTACCTTTCAACATGGTCGCTTATTCAATCGACTTCTCTTTTTTTTCTACCTTGGGACGCGTCCTCATCGGGAATTGTAATTGTTGGGATGGAAGGGAACGCGTCGCACATGGGGGTCGGTCGTTCCTTCAACCTCACCATTACACATGGTCTAATAGCATCCAACACCACACAAGCTTTTTTGTGTGCGTCTTCGAACCTCCCCGGTATCCACGACAACACATGAGACCTGACTCCATGACTAGGCAAATCTTCTTTCTACCCTTTAAATGGCAATGGCGATACAAATATCTGTGACAAAGTATATTTTTTCGGGTAAAGTATAATTTTTCGGGTAAGCCAACTTTTGGTTATTTCTTAAGTGATTCTCAAGGTTGAATTAGAATATTCTCGTCGCAACAGTATTTAATTTGAAAGACCTCACAGTCTCGTCACACTAGACTTGACATTGTCGTAGGCGGCATAGGTATTGTGGAGGGTCAAGGAGGATAAGATTAAGCCGACCAACGTCAATCCATCGAGTGTACTCCATGGTCGATTGATGTTGCGTAGTTGGTTCTCACGTTCGCAAAGTCTTACGCACCAACATTTGACACTAAGTAATATTGGTTATGTACAATAAAACATCTTGCCTTATCTCATTCTATCAATATATTTCATTTCAAAGCAGGGGCGGAGCCAGAAAAATTTGCTCGAGACGGCACATTTTAATTTTTTTTAGAGACTACACAATAAATTAGTTTGTAAGGGGGGCAAATTACAAAAAAGTCAAATATTTTCAAAAATTTACATTACAATTTTTTTCGCTAGAAGAACACGTGATCCTTGTGACCCCCTTTATCACCGCCCCAGTTTCCAAGACAAGCAAAACTATTTTATACAATATCTAATCTTCATATTTTCATCTTGCACCATCAACGGTGAGTTTCTTCTAAATGGTAACAAATTACATATATTATCTCAGTCTATACGCGACATAAATTTCTTGACATCAAATATCTAAAATCGTTAAGTACTGTTATTGCATGTGTAGTAGGTACATAACTATTTACTCCTCTTTTTTCAACTCTTGTGTCTTGGCTGGTTTCACTTTAACTTCCTTTGGAATCTCTGAAAAGCTTATACTTTACCAGCGACATCTCTTTTCAGGTTCTCTTTCCAACCATTACACCCAAACACATTACACTGCATCACGTGTGATATATAATGATACTTCAATTTCAGTTTATATAGCAAAAATAAAATACATGTAGTTTATATATTTTTAGTGCATGTATCGAAATGAAAAAAATTGGGTATTGTGAAGTTTTGGTTAGGACAACATGAAAATAAAATTACTTTCATTGATATGTTGGTTTTTCATATGTGGTTTGGTATATATCTATGCTGGAACAATTAGTTTAGCTATTGTCCTTTTTATATATATATATATAATGGTTTTGAAAACTTAAACAATAATACTACGTATACGCTCAAATATTTGGGTCATCATGAAAAGTTTCCAAGTTAAGTTACCTTATATCTATGTTCCAAAATAAGTGTTCAATTCACTAAACTCTTTTTTGATTGGTTCAAAATTTAAAGAGGACATTTGTTTTGGTACATCTCAAAATGAAAACATGGACATTTATACTACTAGTATTTCATAAGACCTGTAGCAATGGAGGCGGTACCCACGTGTGGTTGGCTTTCACAACGTGTCATCACCCATTATGCCATCACCACCTTTACGCGTGTGGGTGGTGTTTTTGTAGGTTTGGTAAAGTTGATGATTAAACCGAAATAGAAGAAATAGAAATAGCTAAGTTGATTTGATGTGAAACTCAGGTGATGGTAGTGAATTTTATCATCGTTGCATCCGGTCTAATATGTTTGGTGCTATACACAATAGTCGATTAAAAATGGCTATCCTACATGATGATGATAGTGAGATTTTAATCATCATTGCATCTTGTCTAATATGTTTGGTGGTAGACACATGATGATGGTTATATCAATTCCTTATAACACCAACAATGTTGGTCCTGTAAGAATTATATAACATAACAATCATATATAAAATACATAAAACATCAAAGAACCATACGAAAGTGTATAGGAATGAATTAATGAATAACTAATTAACATAAACTTAAAGTATGCGTACCTTTTGATTCTAACCCAACAAGAATCAATTCCTTTAAACTAGCAAGTGATGAACCCTAATTAGGGTTTATAAGATTATACGAATTACCCCTTACCGACTTTGTAATTCAATCCAAGATACTAACAATAGTGTGTTAGTACCACGTTCTTGTACACACGTACTATAACAAATTAAAGTAATGCTAGTTTTAATAACAGGAAAATATTTGTTATGGAAAAACAAGTGTATCGACACCCTTGTGGAAGTGTACGATCGGTTGGACACAAAAAACATACAAACACTTTAGGTTTTTAGTTTAGGAGTACAAGAGATGGAATACAATGACCCTAGGCCTTGTATATATACACAAGATAACTTGGTTACCAAGTTAGACTTGGATTGGGCTTGGAATCCCCCTTTGCTGATCGTATGGTATATCTCAAAGGGTTTCCGGAACCTTCTCGATCTCTATTTTAATATCTAGTCCTTCCATTTAACATTTAACAATCGTTAGTCCATTACACTTAATTAACTTAACGTTCGTTATGTATTTCATGTAAATAATAAATAAATACAATATTTTATATTTAATTATTAACTTTAATTCTCATACTCAAAGTGTGCAATCCCGTGGTCTCGAGTTCGATCCTAACTCATGACTACTAATTTATATCCATAAAACCAACAGCTCCCACTTGTATATATCTTAATAGCGTGATCACATCGGTTAGCATCTAGCAACACTTCGATGTCTCTAGCACGACTCGAGTAAGGCTCCTGGAAAAACCTTTTAATGATTTCTCATTATTATTATCCTTTTGTTTCTAATACCACGTTAAATAAAGATATGAAATTAAGTCATTCTTTATTCAACCATTATGTTTCTCGTTTTAAGTGATTGAGCAAGATTACCAAATCTTTTGAACATTTTCAGGGGAGATCTTGGGTGCAGCCGCACAAACATCTTGTCAACCCTACGAAGACACAATTTCTATCTTGACTACAAGAATAACCCACAAACTTTGTAACACTTCTGGAAACAACCATTTTGACTACCGGTTACGTATAGCGTTAAGTTGTTCCACGGAAATGCACTGCATTTATGACACTTATCTAGTATCTCAAGTCTGAGGATAACTATTCACAATTTACTTAACAACAATATCCAGAAAGTAAATTATGTAGTTGGGATATCCCATATCATTAACTGACAACGGACAATTTAGAATAACTTAGTTACTCATGGATTAAACATGCAAATATAGAACAACAATATTATAGATGAAAATAAGCATAATCAAATTTTATTTCATCAAAATAATAAATGTTTACAATATCCTTTATCCAAATACTAATCACAGTTATGCATGAAACTATTAGCCAAACGAAGTCCAATGCCATTTGCAAGTCCAATAAGCTTTTCTCTAGGTAAAGCCTTAGTGAAAGGATCAGCTAAGTTGTCATCTGTGTGAGCTTTCAATAGATCAATTTCACCTTCGCGGACTTGTTCCCGAACATAGTGATATTTTCGTAGAAAATGTTTGGTGCCCTTCATGACTCCAGGTTCATTGGCAAATATGATTGCAGCAGAATTGTCACAATACATATCAATAGGCGATTCAATTGAAGGCATAACACCAAGCCCAAAAATGAATTTTCTAATCCAAACAACCTCCATTGCAGTTTCTGAAGCAGCTATGTATTCGGCCTCTGTCGCAGATATCGCAATCGTGCTCTGCTTCTTGCTCTTCCAGTCTACTGCTCCTCCATTTGACAGAGACATAATCCGTCTGAGACTTTGTATCATCTTTATCACATTGCCAGGACGCATCACAGAAACCTGTAACACCAAGCTCTATATCTGGATTTCAACCATACACTAGAAACATATCTCTCCTAAGATACTTTAGAATATGTTTAACAACAGTCTAGTGAAGTTCACCTGGATTCTGTTGATATCTGTTGATATCGACTGGTCCACATCTGGCCTTGTTCATCTCACAACATACATAATAGATCCTACTGCCGAAGCATAAGGAAATTTCTGCATGCGTGCCACCTCTGCAGGTGTTGAAGCAAACATATCACTACATAAGCCATGCTTTACTTCCATCGGCAAATATCCTTTCTTGGAATTTTGCATATTGAATCTGTTCAATATTTTATCAATGTAAGTGCTTTGACTTAAACCAATTAACCGCTTTGACCTATCTCTGTAGATCTTGATTCCCAGAATGTATGCAGCTTCCGCTAAATCCTTCATGGAAAAACACTATCCAAGATATGCCTTAACACTTTGCAAACTTGGAATGTCTTTTCCCATAACTAATATGTCATCGACATAAAGGATAAGGAAAATTACATCACTCCCACTAACTTTGTGATATACACATGGCTTGATGAGTGTCTAAATACTCATCATTTTTGTACTATCTAGACTGCAAAAACATCTGAAAACACTCAGAAATGCTTCAAAATGATGAAAATATCACAAAAAAGTGTTTTATATGTTTTAAATGCAAAAACATCAAAATCTGGTGAAAAACGTATTAAGTTTGCATAATTGGCAGTTTTAGTCCCCCACGTTTCAAAAGTTGTCAAAAGCTAGTCCTTGGTAATTCAAAAACTTGTAAAAAGTCAATTAAGGTCCATAAGATTCAAAAGTTGTCAAAACAAACCCTTTAAAGTTCAAAAATCACAAAATGACAACTTTAGTCCCTAAACTTTGAAAATTGTCAAATATAGTCCTTGGTTAATTTAAAAAGTGAAAATTATCAAATTTTAACCTTGTACTATTAATAAATGACAAGAATGGTCCTTATGATAAACTTTTGGAGAAATTACATTTTGGCCCCTCAAGTTTCAAACTTGACATTTTTAGTCCCTGGACTTATAAAAAATGAAATTTTATCACTAATGGTCCTTGTACTACTAATGAATGGCAACTTTAATCCTTATGTTAACTTTGGAAGATTGGAAAATTCAGTCCTCATGATTGGCAGAATTACATGATTGGTCCTTGTGTATTAAACATAACAAACGGACCCTTATTATTACCCAAGTCCAAATCCAATCCTATAACCCGGCTAGCCCAACACCCAAGCCCAAAATTTAAAAGAAATAAAACCGCGCCACTGTACATCCCCTTCCCCATGGCTGTTTATCCAATACTAGAGCTGGTTTTAACCAACTTTCCACCTCACCCCACCTTTACAGCTCTCTACCACCTCTCACTATCACCCCCTCCACCTTGCAAACCAGCCCACACTGCATTAATTGCAGAAACCCACCCAAAGACTTTTTGGCGCCAAAAGTAAAATTGATGGCTAGGATTTGTTTCAGAGATAGCTCAGAAGCATGTGGGGAGCCTAAAGAGGCTATAAAGAAAGAAAAAGAAGCAGAGGAGAAAGGCAAGTAGAGTAGTTTAGTTTAGTTTAAGTCATTTTAGTTAAACTTTAATTTCCAGTGTAATTTCAATCTTTTAAATACTGTTTTAATCAATCTTAGTGTGTAACAAAGCTTTTGTAACCATCAATTTCAAGTTTAAGCTACTTTTCAAGTTTATGCATATTTTCTATTTCAAAAATCTCGAAATGTTTTAATGTTGTTTGTTAACTGATATAAAAGACTGAATAGCCCATGTAAGCTCCTAAAAAGCTTATGCAAGCTTTTAGAAACAGTAAAACTTAGTCTAGTACCAAAAACCAGAAAATCACTAAAAATACTAATAAATTAGTTAAAAATAAAAAACAATGGAGATGGTGATCAGAGGGTGAAGAAGGGTAATGCTTGGATTATTATTGGTTTAGTGCTTCATGGGAAGCAATAGGTGTGATCTTTGAACCCCAGTTCTCTGTTTGTTGCTTGGATTCAATTTGTAAGCATATTCTTTAAAAATTACATTTCTTAGTTCAAGTAGTTAAAACTTGTTAACTTTGTCTTAATATTGTTTCATTACAGTAAACATAAGCTAATTACTAGGTCTTTTGGTTTTAAAAGCTGTTTTAATGCTTAACTCTTCAAAATAATCCTCCTAAAGGACTGTTTGGTTCTGCATGACACTCTGTGTTTGAAGCTTGTGGTGTTGTTAATTGTTGTTGTTCAGAGTCACTTAAGTTCTTAATAGTCAAGATAAATCATAAAATTTAGTTCTTATTAGTAAAAAAGTCAAAATCATATTTAAATCAACCTAGATAGTTAACTGTTAAGATCACAGATTACAAATCCCATCAAATCAGTTTAAAACTTGTTAAAATAGCTTAATCCAACCTTAGTATAGCTTATTATAACATATACAGTCTTTAAGATCAATCAAAAGTTCAAATTAGTCAAACTGCTTCATATTTAAAAAAGTCAAAATTTTCATATACCCGTTTTTGAATAAAATGTATAATTTTATATAGGATTCATTAATGAGATTTAGCTTAATTCCTTTTGGGATAGTAATATTTAGCTGCTAAACAAAATTAGAAAAATATTAGTTTTTATTCACTTAGCTTATTAACTGCTTTTTACTTAGCTTAGTTTGAGTCCTATTCTGAAAGCATGCTCTGTGCACCAGTGAGCCACCTAGCTTCACAAGCTCTCACAGAGCTCATTATTGAGTACTAGCTTGTGTCCATTAGCTTTTTGAGAAGCTCAGCTGGTATACTAGTCAGTTCCTGTGATCTTTTTCATTTATTAGCTTATTAAAGTGCTTAAATACTTGCTTATAAGTAGCTAGAAAACCAAACAGTTTCCTGTTTGCCAGTTTAAGATTTTGCTTATTTTGGCTTATTTTGTGCTTATTTCTTGGTAATTATGCTTTCTCAGTTGTAATACTAGCTTATTAACATATCTCTTAGCTTATTTCAGTTTACCTTGTGTTTATTTATTAGCTTGTTAGCTATTTGGCTTATCTTAGAGCTTATCTCATTTTAACCCACTGTTGAGATAAATAAGTTGTTTCTGTGCTTATTAGAAGTTTTCATAAAATGTTGTAGTTATATAAAATGCTCATTTCATAGTACTTAATAAGTTTCAAAAAGAAAATCAAAAAAATAAAATGTTTAGCAAAAAGGGGGTAGGCAGGCTCGAACCTGAGACCTCCCCCTTAGGAGCGCGTTAGAAGGGTACCTGGATACCAATTGCCCTTGGGACTTGTCTTGGTCATATCCTACACAATCAAATACTTAACCACTCTTTGGCCGTTTAGCTTATTTGGTTAGTTCATCTTATTTTTAGCTTATTTTTCAAAACAACTTCCACAGTTTTTATTTTTATTAAATTCAGTGATGTTTAAAGTATTTTCTGTGAAAGTTTCAGATTTTTCTCATTTGTTTTAGTATTTTTAAACATTTAATTAGTGTTATTTAGTATTTAATTCATAATAAAAAATATAAAATTCAAAAAAATATAAATTTTTTTTCTAAAATTTTCTTTTGTCATATATTAAGTAAAAAAATTGTTTTTACACTTGTAGGACTTTTATTTCATAAAATTTACGTTTTTACTTGCGCACTCGCGTAATTTTTATAAATAACTTACGTTTTTATTTTTAATCACGTTTTTAGATAATTTAAGTTTAAGTTTTAGTTAAAATAGTTTATTTAAGTTATTTTATTTTATAAAATCACAAAAACATCATTGTAAAAATAGTGATAGCGTTTATTTAATATATTTTAACTTTTTAATTTCTTTTAATTTGCATTTAAGTCGCTGTAATTTATTAATCTTTTCTTTAGGTATAATTATCCATCAAAAACCTTTATGATATTTATCCTTAGTGATCATTCTATCATCTGATCAAGTGTTTATACACCAATTCATCCTCCGTGGGACTTAACGACCCAGGAATCCACTATATTCCTCTGATCTAAATTGCATTTGGTGTTTTAGCTGTTTTGAGTTTCTTACGGTTGGTCATTCACAAGTGGCTAGCTTGCGTGAGATAACTTGACGGTTTTGCACCAACCATGGCTCATCAAGATTTTGAATAAATCCATACCTTTTGATTTCTTTATCAAATCTCTTAGTCCATTGCCTTGATGCTTGCTTCAATCCATAAATGGACCTTTGAAGTTTGCATACACTATTTGGAAATTGTGGATTTACGAACCCCTCAGGTTGCTTCATATAGATGTCTTCATCTAAGCGACCATTCAAGAAGGCAGTTTTGACATCCATCTGCCATTTCTCATAGTCATAGTACGATGCTATAGCTATGAGAATTTTAATAGCTATAATTTCTGCTACAGGAGAAAAGGTCTCCTCGTAATCTATCTCAAAAGTTTGAGTAAAACCTTGAGCAACTAGACAAGCTTTATAGATGTGTACATTGCCATCCATGTCAGTCTTTATTTTATAGAGCCACTTACTTCCAAGTACCTTAGCATTTGGAGGTAAGTCAACCTCTTCCTAGATTTCATTATCTTTCATGGATTGCATTTCCCCATTCATTGCAGCTTGCCATTTGTCCTTTTTAGGACTTGCCATGGCAGCTCTATAATTAGCAGGCTCTCCAAGATCTCCTAATATAGTTTTCTCAACTTCTACGTTAAGACATAGACATTCAGGTACACGCGTAGTCCTTACAGATCTACGCCTTCAACTTATGGTGAAGGACCCAGACTATCAGATTCTACCGGAAGTATGTTAGTGTTTTCAGAAGGTAATGTATCTTCATGATCATCTTCCAGATCATAGAATCTCCCACTGAATTCTTGAGATACGAGATCCTTTTCAAGAAAATTTCCATACCTAGCAACAATTACTTTATTTTCAGTTGGATAGTAAAAGTAGTAACCCATAATTTCCTTAGGGTATCCTACAAAGATACACTTTACAGATCTCTGTTGGAGTTTATCTGCTGAGTCACGTTTAACATACACCTCGCAATCCCAGACATTTAAATAATACAAGTTAGGAGCTTTACCATGCCATATTTCATATGGTGTCTTATCAACCTTATTGGTGGGAACCATATTTAGAATACGAATAGCAGATTCTAAAGCATAATCCCAAAAGGATAAAGGCAGAGTAGTAAGATTAACATTGATCGCACCATGTCTAACAATGTACGATTCCTTTTCTCAGATACACCATTTTGTTGTGGACTATATGGAGATGTGAGATTCTGGACAATTTCATTGATACGCGTACAACGCGTGTTCGGGGTCAAAGGTGTTAATACAAATAAACCGTAAAACCGTTTATTAATATTTTGCGATCTCTTTGTGTTTTGTTGATAACAAATATAATGTTATCTTAAGTACAATTATAAAGGATACATGTTAGTTTTGTAAAGCATTTACATATAACCATTTAAATACAAAAATGTAGTAATTAAGCATTTGTTGTAATAGTTTACTAGGATGGGTAAATATCATAACCCATGGATCTTAACCCATACCCAAAGAGACTTGATACAATGTATACTTAGATACATTGAATCTAGATATAACCCATGGACCAACCCATGACCCATAACCAAAAAAACCCATGGGCAAAGAGGAGCGTTCCACGGATCCTTAGGATTACACTAGACGGATCCCTTGTGGAAGGGATCAGTGGGATCCGTGGGAACAGTGATGAAACTTGCCTATAAATAGAGAGCAATTTCTTCATTCTAACTCACCCCTCTTCTTACTAAATCTCTCATACACTCTCATTCTCTTCTAACATATAGATCACTTGATCTAGAGAGTTGTTATTCTTTCTTTCTATTTGTGATTCTCATATAGGTCCTTCTCTAAAGGCGAGATCACGAGCATTCTACAAGTCATCCAAGCAAGGGGTCCTTGATTGATTTGTCACTCCACAAGATTTCTGTAGCGAAGATCTTGTATTTGATATTTCACATATTTGTTGTGTAATAGTTGTGTTGGTTTGGTCCACCGTGCTACGGACTCGGTATCTAGCTTTGTACCGGAAAAAGTGTAAGCAACGTTGTGAAGGCTTCTCCGCCAAGTGAAGGAGTTTGTTGACATAGTGCTTGAACTCTCGAGTAGGTGACTCAGGGAGTGGAGTAGGGCAAGGAAGGTGACCTTGTAGCCGAACCACTATAAATCGGTTGTGTCATTTCTATCCCTTAACTTTATTTATTTGCTTGCATTATCATTAGATCTACACGTTCTCAAAATCCATACGATTTCACATAATATCGAATCTAAAGTTTTTGAAATCAACATTAAAATCGGTAAAACTATTCAACCCCCCCTTCTAGTTTTCCACAATTGGCATCAAGAGCTAAGTTTATAAAAGTTTAAAAATAAAATTGTATTTTAAAAACTTTTCGATCACTATGGGTTCTGAAAATTATAAGGAAGGGCAATCTATGCAACGACCACCACTACTAGAAACTAATGGTTTTATATACTGGAAAAATAGATTCGAAACATATGTGAAGTCTAAAGATATTGATCTTTGGTACATTATTGTTGAAGGTGATTTTGAGGCTACCTCAAATGATGATAAAGGAAATTTAATTCACATACCTCATGATAAACTAAATGATGAAATGAAGAAAAAGCTTTCTAAAAATAGTGAAGCAAAAATGGTTTTATATAATGCTTTACCGAAAAAGGAATTCGAAAGAACTTCTATGCTTAAAACCTCTAAAGAAATTTGGAATTTTTTAGTTGTAACTCATCAAGGCAACCAACAAGTTAAAAATAATAAAATCGATTTATTTGTTCAACAATATGAACAATTTTCAATAACGGATGAGGAAACTATAGATCATTCATTTGCTAACTTTAATACTATTATTACATCTTTACAAGCACTTGATGAATCCTTTTCTAGCCGTAACCATGTTAGGAGATATCTAAGGGCACTTCCATCGAAGTGGAGATCCAAGGTGACGGCAATCGAAGAGTCAAAAGATTTGACAATCCTCACCCTCGATGAACTCATAAGCAACCTAAAAGTCTACGAGCTTGTCCTTGCTAAAGATTCCGAAGCCTCAAAGGTGAAAGAGAAACACAAATCTCTTGCCCTTAAAGCCAAAAAGGCTTCGAGCGATGAGGAGAAATCATCTTCGAGTAGTGACGATGAAGAGTACGCTATGGCGATAAGGGACTTTAAAAAGTTCTTTAGAAGAAAGGGTAGATACGTCAAACAACCGTATGACGATAAGAAAGGCTTTCGGAAAAGCAAAGAGGACGAGAAGCCAAAGGATGATCGTACTTACTTTAAATGTGGGGACCCAAACCACTTTATTAGTAAGTGTCCCAAACGGGATGATCAAAAGGCGTTCGTGAGCGGAACATGGGGAATGAGTGACGAGGAAGACGAAGAAATTTTTCTCATGGCAAACGACGAGGTATGTCACGAATACTATAGTAGCTCATCACTTGATGACGACTCATTGCATAATGAATATGATAAACTATGCAATATTAGCTTAAAATTAGTTAACAAAAATAAGCTTTTAAAGAGTCAAAATCAACGTTTAGATAAAGTAGTCATAGAATTAAAAGCAAAACTAAAACGTTTAGAAAAAGGTAAAATAGCAAGTGGTGAATGTGAACTGTGCGTTCAACTTCAAACACTAGTGGATAACTTAGATTCTAAAATTGCTAGAATGAGTACGAACACTTTAGACTCAATACTGGAAGGTGTTAAAACCGGTAATAATCAAAAAGGTCTAAGTAGTCAACAACTTGATTCATCAACTAGTGAAAGTAAAGAAACAAAATTTTTTAAGGAACTAGAAAAACCAGCCACTATTGTGACGGATCCCACGGATCCCCTAAAAAGGGAACCGGCTAGTGTACAGAAAGGGATCCGTGGATCTGCTGTAGCAAACATTAGCAATAACGTAGCTTCCTTACCTAGAACTGATTTTGTTATAGTTAATAGGAAGAAACCAACTCATGTCACCACTAGACAACCACCTCCAAAATATAATCCTACTTTTGCAAGAAACAAAGCTCCATCTTTTTCAAAACCTAATTCATTTAGGAGACCTAATAACGTTTACCCAAAAAGTAACCATCAAATGGGATGGAATCCAAACATGCAAAATGGTTTTCCCTTTCAAAACTTTGTTCCATGGAATGCATACTCATCTTATCCATACATGTCTAACATGAATGGAATGTTTAACACTAATGGACCCATGAACAAATGGGGACCAAACTTTTGAGTTTATTATTGTTTTAGGTGTGCTTAAAGGTCGACCTAGACCCCGATGAATGGGTCAAGGATAGCGGTTGCACGAGGCACATGACCGGCAATAAGGATCTATTATCCACGTACGAATCCTTCAATGGAGGTAATGTGGTGTTTGGAAATAGCAAAAGTAGAATCATCGGTAAAGGTACGATTTCTAACAAATCTCTAACCATTAACGATGTGTGTCACGTAGAAAACCTAAACTTTAATCTCTTAAGTATAGGACAAATATGTGATAAAAAGTGCAATGTACTTTTTACTGAAACCGGTAGTAAGATACTTAAAAATGGCATAACCATAGGAAGAGGAATTAGGAAACATGGAGTCTATGTCATTAAAATCGGTAATGAACCTAAAGACAAACTGTGTCTTACCTCTATAGATGATACTTCGACCTTATGGCATCGAAGATTGGGTCACGCCAACATGCGACTTCTTCAATCGCTATCATCCAAAGATCTAGTAAGAGATCTACCTAAGCTAAAATATGAACATCATTTTTGTGATGCTTGTAATATAGGAAAACAAGCTCATTCGAGTCATAAAGCTAAAAACATGGTGTCCACAACTAAGTGTCTAGAATTACTACATATGGATTTATTTGGTCCATCCGCTATCAAAAGTTATGGAGGCAACTACTATACTTTGGTAATAGTGGATGACTACTCTAGGTATACTTGGACAAAATTTTTAAAGAACAAAACGGAAACCTTTAACTATTTTGAAATATTAAGCAAAAAGATCCAAAGACAACTAGGAAAACCCATAGTGTCTATTAGGACGGATCATGGTAGGGAATTCGATAATGAAGTGCAATTCGGAGCTTTTTGTGACGCTATTGGTATTACTCACAACTTCTCGGCTCTACGCACTCCATAATCGAATGGGGTAGTAGAAAGAAAGAATAGAACTCTACAAAAAATGAGTCGAACCATGCTTAATGAACAATCCATACCTCAAAAGTTTTGGTGTAATGCCGTTGATACTTCAACGTATATACTCAATCGAGTCTTGATTAGACCAATCTTAGGAAAAACTCCATATGAGTTATTTCGAGGCAAAAAGCCTACGTTAAATCACTTTAGAGTCTTTGGTAGTAAATGTTTTATTCTTAACACTAAAGATTACCTTACAAAATTTGATCCTAAATCAACCGAAGGTATCTTTTTAGGTTATTCGCCAAATAGCAAGGCTTACGTCATATTAAACAAAGAATCAATGAAGGTAGAAGAGTCATTAAATATAAAATTTGATGAAAGTCCACCCAAACCCTCTCCACCTCTTGTCGATGACGAGATTATAGAAAGTGAAGCCATAGTAATAAAGAAAAAGATAAGTGAAGAAGAAGAACCTCTAAGTGATAAAATAGTAAACATTAAAGAGTCCAAAGATCACCCAGTAGATAAAGTCATAGGAAAACTAAACGAACGAACATTAAGGTCTCAAGTTCAAAACCAAAGTAGCTTGTTTTGTTTCGTCTCAACCTTAGAACCTAAGAATACACAAGAAGCCATAAAAGATGAAAGTTGGGTAATGGCTATGCGAGAAGAACTAAATCAATTTATCTCTAATGATGTTTGGACACTTGTCCCTCCACCTAGTAATCAAACCATAATAGGAACCAAATGGGTTTATAAAAACAAATTAGATGCAAACGAAGTAGTGTCTAGGAACAAGGCTAGACTCGTTGCTCAAGGGTATAACCAACAAGAGGGAATAGAATTTGATGAGACCTATGCCCCCGTGGCTAGATTAGAGTCTATAAGAATACTTCTTGCGTATGCTTGTGCTAATGATCTAAAGCTTTATCAAATGGATGTCAAAAGCGCTTTTCTAAATGGTGTCATAAATGAAGAAGTATATGTAGCTCAACCTCCGGGCTTCATTGATTTTGAAAAACCCAAACATGTGTATAAATTAAAGAAAGCCCTTTACGGTCTTAAACAAGCTCCAAAAGCTTGGTATGATAGACTCAAGTCATTTCTAGTTAAACACAACTACACCATAGGGTTAGTTGACAACACACTTTTTACTAAGAAAAGAGAGTCACATATAATCATAGTACAAATATATGTAGATGATATTATATTCGGATCCACTTGTCAAGACATGTGTGATGATTTCTCTAAAATCATGCATGACGAGTTCGAGATGAGTATGATGGGAGAACTTAGTTTCTTTCTTGGTCTACAAATAAAACAAGTAGAAGATGGTATCTTCTTTAATCAATCTAAATACATCAAGGAGATGTTAAAGAAATTCGGTTTAGAAAAGTCAAAACCAATTAGGACTCCAATGTCATCCGACACCAAACTTACAAAAGACGAGGACAGAGAATCCGTTGATAATACTAAATATCGTGGCATGATAGGTAGCCTTCTCTACCTCACGGCAAGTAGGTCGGATATCATGTTTAGTGTTTGCTTATGTGCTAGATTTCAAGAAGACCCGAAAAAATCACACCTAGAAGCCGTAAAACGAATATTTAGATATATTAAGGGTACAACACAATTAGGATTATGGTATCATAAGGGCACGGGAGTAGAAACAATTGTATATGCAGATTCTGACCATGCAGGTGATTACGTTGATAGAAAAAGTACAAGTGGGGTATGTACTTTTATGGGATGTTGTTTAACATCATGGTTTTCTAAGAAACAAACGGCACTTGCAATATCAACAACCGAAGCCGAGTACGTCTCCGCCGGCAAAGCATGCCAACAAGCACTATGGATGAAACAAACGTTAGTAGACTACGACGTCCATCTTAGCTACATAGCCATTCTATGTGACAACAAAGGTGCAATCGACTTAAGCAAGAATCCGGTATTACATTCTCGCACAAAGCATATAGAGATTCGTCGTCACTTCCTAAGAGACAATGTTCAAAAGGGGAACATCTCTATTGAGAAGGTTGCATCCGAAGACAACATAGCCGACGTCCTCACCAAACCATTGAAGCGGGAACAATTCAACTTACTTCGTCTTGGTCTTGGTCTAATGGAACAAACGTCTTAACTTAACTGAATCTACAAGGTATGTAAACACTAGCCTTCTTCTTTCTGAGTCTAGGATTCCTATTTCCCGCACAACTCACAAACAATACGGGAATTTTCAAAACCCAAGATAAGTATTCCATTTATAATTTTTTAACTACATACACATTTTTAAAGAAAATATCCTTTCAAAATGTTTTCCAAAAAGAATGATACTTTCCCGTATCAATTTCACAAAAGCAATTTCTCACGTCTAGGACAAATCGCTTTTTCATTATTAATACAAAGTAAAAACCCGTTTTCATTGCATCTCATGACTTTTGAATGCTAAAGGGAACATATAACTAATATGTGTTTTCGGGTACATTCATTTAAGCAAAAATGAATTAGGAGCATTGATAACACAATATTACGTACTTATGTACCAAATGTGTGTTTTCGGGTTATCTCAATTAGGATTTATTTTTCTCTAGTTATTTTCCTTTTCTTTTTAGAGGTCGAGAAAACCGCAACTCCAAATAGTTTGCATATAGGCACACAATAGGCAAAAAATGTTTCCAAAAGAAAATTTTTGTGCTGCCTGAATCACCAGACCCACGGATCCCAGCCTTCATGCTGGACGGATCCCTCAAGTGAAGGATCCGTGGGATCCGTGTAAACAGAAGCTATTTTCAACTTCTATTTTTTACTTTGGATGAAAAATCCACATTTGCTTCATTTTTTTCTTTGGGAATATGCTCTTTAATGCTTGTGTTCTCATGATCACATGCCTTGAATTCATATCTAATCATTAGATTTTAATCCACATTTTGGGTCAAGCATTCATTACAATATTTTGTTTTTCTATATATATAACTCCCAAAATGCTTGCATACTCCATCTCCTTCTCACAAACACACTTCATCATGTCATCCAAAAACCCTTTAGGAGAATCATCTAGTACAAACAATCATGATATCCAAACCTTTGTACTTCCACCATCCAAAATACCACAATCAAATGCTAGGATATCCGCACGGATTAGTATCCGCTCTTGTTGTGTAGCAAAACCAACCTCAAATGATTCATCCTCAACAAATAACTCACCACAAGATTCTTCCATTTTAGCACCACCCTCATCACCAACAAGTACACCAACTTCATCACCACCTAAAATAACTCTTTTGGAACTCCTTAAGACTCCAACAAGATCTAATCAACCTAAAGAAAAAGAATTAGTCTTTTCAACACCCCCCACATCTCCAAATACTTTATTTCAAGATCTTGAAACGTCACCACCATTAGCTCCTATCACATCACAAGAACATCTAGGTTCTTTTCCACCACCATTTACTAACATTCCGGATATTGATCCATATTTTCCTATTTTTCCACCACAACTTCCGCGATACTCAAATCAAATCAACCCGAAAACCTTCTGCACTCATCACCCACATCATTTACATTGTGAACATTGCCAATCCACTAGGGAAATTGCAATAGAAGTTAGGGAAGAAATGCGTTTCATACTCAACCTCATCCTTGATTGCATCAATACCATTACTCATCAAAACCTCCATCCATAACCTTATGCAAGCATGGAAGGAATAACTACTACTACTTTTCTACTTTTAAGTATTACTTTGGAAGTCATTTTTCAAGAACAAGCCTTGTTCTTATTTTTACATGCTTGTAAGTGGCATACATACCACTACAATTTGTTGTTTTATTACAAGACCTTGTTTACATACCTTGGCTCCCAATCTTGATTCTCGGCAACCACAAGATTATATAAGCATGTTACTAACCTTTCTTTTTGTAGGATTTTTTTTTACTTTTCTTCACTTGACGCCCCAAACAAGGGGGAGCTACCGTCAAGGGGGAGTTAGAAGTTTGTTTATTTCTTACAAGGGTTAACTTTTTATTTCGACAAAAAGGGGGAGAAGAAGTAAAACTTAGGGCTTTCAAAACTTACATCTATTCTTAAGTTTTACTCATCATAACATTATGTTTTGTCATCAACAAAAATGGGGAGATTGTTAATACAAATAAACCGTAAAATCGTTTATTAATATTTTGCGATCTCTTTGTGTTTTGTTGATAACAAATATAATGTTATCTTAAGTACAATTATAAAGGATACATGTTAGTTTTGTAAAGCATTTACATATAACCATTTAAATACAAAAATGTAGTAATTAAGCATTTGTTGTAATAGTTTACTAGGATGGGTAAATATCATAACCCATGGATCTTAACCCATATCCAAAGAGACTTGATACAATGTATACTTAGATACATTGAGTCTAGATATAACCCATGGACCAACCCATGACCCATAACCAAAAAAACCCATGGGCAAAGAGTAGCATTCCATGGATCCCTAGGATTACACTAGACGGATCCCTTGTGGAAGGGATCCGTGGGATCCGTGGGAACAGTGAAGAAACTTGCCTATAAATAGAGAGCCATTTCTTCATTCTAACTCACCCCTCTTCTTACTAAATCTCTCATACACTCTCATTCTCTTCTAACATACAGATCACTTGATCTAGAGAGTTGTTCTTCTTTCTTTCTGTTTGTGATTCTCATATAGGTCCTTCTCTAAAGGCGAGATCACGAGCATTCTACAAGTCATCCAAGCAAGGGGTCCTTGATTGATTTGTCACTCCGCAAGATTTTTGTAGCGAAGATCTTGTATTTGATATTTCACATATTTGTTGTGTAATAGTTGTGTTGGTTTGGTCCACCGTGCTACGGACTCGGTGTCTAGCTTTGTACCGGAAAAAGTGTAAGCAACGTTGTGAAGGCTTCTCCGCCAAGTGAAGGAGTTTGTTGACATATTGCTTGAACTCTCGAGTAGGTGACTCAGGGAGTGGAGTAGGGCAAGGAAGGTGACCTTGTAGCCAAACCACTGTAAATCGGTTGTGTCATTTCTATCCGTTAACTTTATTTATTTGCTTGCATTATCATTAGATCTACACGTTCTCAACATCCATACGATTTCACATAATATCAAATCTAAAGTTTTTGAAATCAATATTAAAATCGGTAAAACTATTCAATCCCCTTCTAGTTTTCCACAAAAGGAAACTTCCTTGTCTTCGAGCAAGTTTTTCAACCACCTAGGCAGTGAACCTAATCGATGTAGTGTAGTATTAGGGTAGGCCTCGGGATTGATAACGTTCTCCAGGGGAATAGGAATGCTAGTGAGAAATTACTACGCTAAGGTTGGGGTTGAGGAAGATTATTTTTTATCTTTTTTATTTTTTTTAGAAAGTTGAAAGGTACGAATCTCGGGGTATTGGATTTGGGGGGTGGTATTTCTACCGATTACTCTATTTATCTAATTATCTAATCTAAGGGGTAGTCTATGTCTAATTGATGTGTGCTCGTATGATGATTAAAAATGTGTCTACCTAGATACTATTACTCCCTAGTTATCTTTTATTGATGGTTGAATTGTCACGTCCGTTTTCTTAACGCGTTGTGTCTTCTAAGGTCGTAGGGTATGCTTTTCTCCCTAACTCTTTGAGAATACCTTAGGGTTATTGCCTACAAAATCTCTAAGATTCATAAACTAACTCTAAGGTTATCTTTGGATTTTTAGCCTACAATTACTCTAGGTGATCATAAACTAAGGTTCACAAAGATTACTCAAGCATTAAAAACACAACGATGGCCTATTGCAATCCTAAGCCATTACAATTATGATAAGAGACAACCAATCAATATTCTATAACTAGGTTTCATTGATCATAGGCAAACACACAAGTAAATTAGCCGGACATGGTGAACATGCAAGCATACACACATATAATAGAATACATAAAGAAATCAATGAAGTAAATAACTTATCTTGATGTAAAATAGGGTATGACAACCCTAAGATACTGCCCAAGGTGGACAAAAGTCGTTTTAGGTTTTTACTCCACAAATCTCTCTCTCCTAAAGTCTGATAAATCGATTTCTATATATAAGAATACAACTGCGACGGCGTCACCTTTTAATTGTGACGCCGTTAGATCTGCCGTCATTAGGATTTCGTCTTGGCCAAGTCAACTTGCGACGGCGTCACGTTGTGGTTGTGACACCGTCAGCTTCAACCTCTGACGTCATCTGAATCTGGATCTAGGCCATCTGGGGAGAAAAATCTTTGTGACGCCCTTCTCTTCAAAGTCTGACGCGGTCAGGTACGAAATAGCAAATTTGCTACTGAGCTGTCACAATGTCAATCACCTAAAGAAGGACGGTGTCGCCTTATGTTTGTGACGCCGTCAGGTGTGTTTCCAGCAGCTTGAGTGTCTTGATCTTGACTTTAGCCATTTTCTTCACATATTCATGCCTTTTCGTCCAAATAAGCATCATTCCATCATTTTTCCTTCAAGAGACCTAAAAAGTGAAAATGAACGAAATTAAGCAGTAACGGATATAAAAGTGGCTGATTAAGGGCTTAAATGACCCCTCAAAAGTGTACCTTTTAAATCCTTATCAAATATCCCTACACTTGGTATTTGCTTGTCCTCAAGCAAATGTGCTTTTGGCTAATCAATTTATAAGTTAGGGGGCATGAAGCATTGGTTTAGAACAATTCACAACAAGTATAAACCCCACAAAAGTCATAACAAGCACGGAAATTACATACTAGCACCTCACAAGTGGTTTTTGGATACTCTCATCTCTCGGGTGTATATGAAATATATTAAATTAGAAATGGAAGATAAACACTCATTAACCGGTCCTAGTACATAGATTACCATAGGCTTGAGACTTGATCAAACCTCCACCGCTTTGGCGTAAGCACCTAGGAAAAACTATCTAAGAGGTCTTTTAAAGGGTTGTAACGTTAGGTTTACGGTAGGGAAACAAAGGGTTTGGTTGGATAGGCGATTTAGTGGTGGCAAGTCAAAAATCTTTATGTTACAAGCATGAGAAGAATGGCGTTGCTAAGCCAAGACTCGACTCTCTAAACTCTAGATACTTGAAACAAACAAACATAAATTGAAAAACATAAACATAAAGATAGATGTAGGATGGTAGCCCGTATGTTTTTTTTTTCAACACTCTATTTTTTTCTTTAGTGGAATGAGGGATCAAGAGACAGATAGGGGGAGAATGGCAATCATTGGTGGACCTTCCCTTGAATGAGTCACGGAGCTCTCAACGGAGTGGTTTCACTTTTTTCTATTTTTTTTTTTATTTTTGGTTCATACACTTTTACCCTACCATCCTCTACGATAACATCAAAATATAAGGGATTTATAGGCACATCCCTACACTTGAGTTTTTATTACTCTAACACTAATTTGATCTGAATTGAAAAGATCAAAACACTTGGAGTACATTATTACGTAAATAAAAGGAATTTGAATTTAACGTTCTTTCCCGTCACTCTATAAAATTTAACTTTACCCATGAGTCCCAATCATCCCAAAACTGTGTACACAAGATATGACTCAACTTAGCAACCATGCAAGTAACTAGATAATTGAACTAAGGGTTTAGTATGATAACAATAATGCACTAAAAGTGAGTGCATAGAAGGTAGGCTAAGGCGATTTGGGTGTACATTTGGGGGTGGATTGTAAACAATGATCTTTATTGATATTCCGGAAAATCGAAACATCACGAGAACCGCGAAAAGGATAGGCTCTGAGGGGTTAACTAGGGGTATCGTGTACTAAAGATGAGTACAACGCAAGGGTGTGGGGGAATTACTCAACCGATGTGAAAGAAGTAACTATAATACGGGTATCAAACAAGGGTTATCATAATGCCTCTTATCATTTAGTTATTTCTAACTACACAAATGTAGTCTCACTAGCGATCTCGGGATGCATCACAAAACAAGTTCTAGAATCTATTATACTACCGGTACACTCTCGAAGCATTAAAGGTGAATGCTTTAATTCCTACAAATCTAGGGGCGAACCTCACATTTTTGGGGTGGAATTTAAGTGGTAAAGGGTTTTGTGCTAGTCATATAACTTCCTATCCATAAGATGCTTTATTAAGACTAATGGCCCACTCCTACATGTCATGAAAAATTTTAAATTTGGTGCCAAAATTACTCTAACCGATATTTCTCATGGTTTATTTCACAAATGAAATAGGACAAAGACAAATAATCAAGGATAAGCATAGTTTCAAAGTTCCTGTTTTATTCTCCCTTCCTACACTTAAACTGAAAATTGTCCCCAATGTTCCCCGAAAGTATCAAAGTTATGATAATGGAAGGTAATTAAAAAGCGGAAGAAACTAATACTCCCCTGATTAGCATGGTAAGATACGTGTGTGAAGCAGTGGTTAAATTCTTTCCAAGAGGAATGTATGCGTGAAAAGCTCCATCCAATCTTATGTTTCTTCTTCTTGATAAATAAAACTTGCACACTTTAAGAAAACACACTAAACCTTCGCGTAAAATCAGTTGTAAACTATATATGACTCAACTAAACTAGGATATAATGCTTGTGGAATGAATGTTTACAGATTTTCTGAAAAATTAAGACCTGAGAAATTCCAAAAATTTGTAAGTAGCACAGAAAACGATAGAAAGTTAGATAAGTGGTTTCTGCTCCTCCTGACGCCGTCAGGTTATCCTGACAGAAACTGGTCTACTGCGTTTTTCTAAAAAAATTCTGGAAAAATTACATCTTTAGAATCTGGAAAATTTTCTACAAAACATCCATTATGACTCAATACAAGCATTTGACTCTAACAAACACACAAACACACACACACACACACACAAACATATATATATATATATATATATATATATATATATATATATATATATATATATATATATATATATATATATATATATATATATATATATCTTTTTCAATAATCGGAATTCTCATGTTCACGTTCTTTTAAAAACGTGTGTAATCTTCCCTCACTTATCATTTTTGTAAAATACCTTTATATGTAATTAAGACGAGGTTAAAGACAAAATAAAGCATTTTCACAAATTCAAACATGAGAATAAACAATCAATGAAAAGATATATGACACACAAACAAGCAAACAATTAAGCATGGGCTGCCTCCCACGAAGCGCTTTTCTTTATTTATGAGTCTTGTAGCTAGACTCGAAGTCGTGCCCCTACGTGGTCTCATTTTTCATCCTCAATGAAAACACTATCATATTGACAAATTTCTCATCTACTCTATACCTAGGTCCTAGGGTCGAGCAATCCATATAATAAAATCTCATTTTCTCCCATATGAAGTGCAAGCCTTTTTCAACATCGTCTTCGCTCTTTTCCTCAAAAGCTCTAATGTTGTCTCGTTCATAAATGGACCAAGGGCCATATCCATTCATCTTCCAAGGCATCCTATAAGTGATCTCATCTCCCCTTTCATGAACCTAGTCGTTCCTTCGGATTTGTTATAGCTCATTTCAGACTTTTCAACAAACGGTTTTCCTAGCACAACTTGGGACAAGCTATATTCAATGACACATCCAATGTCTTTTAGGACCACAAAATCAACTAAATAGGTGAAGTTTCCTATAAAGACTTGTACATCCTTTACTCTTCCCACAAAATTGCAAACCCCACCGGGATACTTAAGGTCTCTCCTAATCTTAAGTCGCTCATTCATAATGTCATTGTAAACAGCTAATGACATCAAATTAATGAGAGATTCCGTATCTATGTAGGCATGTTCGACATTCCTATATCCAATCATACAAGGGATTTTGATGTTCCAAGGATTTCCTCTCCTAATCTTTGGACATATCCTAATGATGGGTGATCGAGGATTGTCGATTATGTATTGGTGGTAAGCAACCTCTTCCCTAGTCGGGTAAAGATTAAAGTAAGCACTATCCTCCTCATTCACATTTTTATTCACTAAACCATTATCCGAACTATTGCTAATCATAGAGCCAACAACTGAGGTGCTAATCACTTTTTCAACATCATCCCTAATTGTACCGTCAAATACCCTTTGTAAGTCTGGAAGATTGTTGTTTCTACTCACATATCGGTTGCAGCGATTGTGTTGTTCAGTGGGTTGTGGTTCGAGTGAAAGTGGTTTATTTGGTGGTGGGTTGTTGTTTGGTGGGTTATCACCTTCCATGATGAAAAGTGATAGGATTACGAACAAAGGTTACGAAGAAAGGGGATAGACTACAAGGAAGCTAAAAATGAGAAAAAAAAGCTTACTTGATAGGAATCAAGCAAGGGAACCTAAACGAGGTGGAAATCTAACTAGCTATTCTATTCCCCGCCAGCGGCGCCAAAAACTTGATACGCGTACAACGCGCGTTCGGGATCAAAGAAAACTTCCTTTTCTTCGAGCAAGTTTTTCAACCAGCTAGGCAGTGAACCTAATCGATGTAGTGTAGTATTAGGGTAAGCCTCGGGGTTGATATCGTTCTCTAGGGGAATAGAAATGCTAGTGAGAAATTACTACGCTAAGGTTGGGGTTGAATAAGATTATTTTTTATCTTTTTTATATTTTAAAAAAAATTAAAAGGTACGAATCTCGAGGTATTGGATTTGAGGGGTGGTACTTCTACCGATTACTCTACTTATCTAATTATCTAATCTAAGGGGTAGTATATGTCTAATTGATGTGTGCTCGTATGATGATTAAAAATGTGTCTACCTAGATACTATTACTCCTTAGTTATCTTTTATTGGTGGCTGAATTGTCACATCCTTATTCTTAACGCGTTGTGTCTTCTAAGGTCGTAGGGTATGATTTTCTCCCTAACTCTTTGAGAATACCTATAAGGTTTTTCCTACAAAATCTCTAGGATTCATAAACTAACTCTAAGGTTATCTTTGGATTTTCTGCCTACAATTACTCTAGGTGATCATAAACTAGGGTTCACAAAGATTACTCAAGCATTAAAAATACAACGATGACCTATTGTAATCCTAAGCCAATTACAATTAAGATAAGAGACAACCAATCAATATTCAATAACTAGGTTTTATAGATCTTAGGCAAACACATAAGTAAATTAGCCGGACATGGTGAACATGAAAGCATACACACATACAATTGAAGACATAATGAAATAAATGAAGTAAATAACTTATCTTGATGTAAAATAGGGTATGAAAACCCTAAGATACTACCCAAGGTGGACAAAAGTCGTTTTAGGTTTTTACTCCACAAATCTCCCTCTCCTAAAGTCTGAAAAATCGATTTCTATATATAAGAATACAACTGTGACGGCGTCAATCACCTAAAGAGGGACGGCATCGCCTTATGTTTGTGACGCCGTCAGGTGTGTTTCCAGCAGCTTGAGTGTCTTGATCTTAACTTTAGCCATTATCTTCACATATTCACGCCTTTTCGTCCAAATAAGCATCATTCCAGCATTTTGCCTTCAAAAGACCTAAAAAGTGAAAAGGAACGAAAGTGTACCTTTTAAATCCTTAAGTGGCCGAAAGGGCTTAAATGACCCCTCAAAAGTGTACCTTTTAAATCCTTATCAAATATCCCTATACTTGGGATTTGCTTGTCCTCAAGCATATGTGCTTTTGGCCAATCAATTTATAAGTTATGGGGCATGAAGCATTGGTTTAGAACAATTGACAACAAGTATAAGCCCCGCAAAAGTCATAACAAGCACGAAAATTACATACTAGCACCTCACAAGTGGTGTTTGGATACTCTCATCTCTCGGGTGTATATGAAATATATCAAATTGGAAATGGAAGATAAACACTCATTAACCGGTCCTAGTACATAGATTACCATAGGCTTGAGACTAGATCAAACCTCCACCACTTTGGCATAAGCACCTAGGAAAAACTATTTAAGAGGTCTTTTAAGGGGTTGTAACGTTAGGATTACGGTAGGGAAACAAAGGGTTTGGTTGGATAGGCGATTTAGTGGTGGCAAGTCAAAAATATTTATGTTACAAGCAAGAGAAGAATGGCGTTGCTAAGCCAAGACTCGACTCTCTAAACTCTAGATACTTGAAACAAAAAAACATTAATTGAAAAACATAAACATAAAGATAGATGTAGGATGGTAGCATATACCCAGGAATTAATTTTATGATTTAGAGTAAATAATTCAATCATAAATAAGTTACCTGAAGGACCCGCGCCCGAGGACCCGAAATGCTTCAACTTATTTTTCCGCAATTCATCAAGATAGAGAGTACAATTTCTCTTCCAATGCCCAACTACTTTGCAGTAGTTGCAAGCTTGATCCCTTTTAGGAATTTCCTTCTTCTTAGGAGGGTACTTCTTTGTTTCTGGTTGATAGGCCATAACTTGTTAACCCTTGTCAAACTTACCTTTCCCTTTACCCTTCTTGTTGTTCGCACGCGGTTTTGGCTTGTTAATCCTACCACCTTAAATAGCAAGTACCTGGGGAGTATGGGCCTTTTGAGGTAACCCTTTTTAATAATCAATGAGCAATGCGTGTAGGTCAGTAACTGTCTTCCCCACGCAGTACATATGGAAATTCCGAACAAAACCATTAAAATCCTTGTTAAGGGATCTATTGATCAATTTCACAACAATGTCATTTTCATAAACTTTGCCAAGTGCCTGTAGTTGGTCCATGTATCCTTTCATCTCCAACACATGCCCACTTACGGGTTTACCCTCTCCCTGCTTGCAGCAGTGAAGTGCATCAATCAAATTATAGATTTCTACAGCTGCAGGTTTCTCAAACATTTTTCTGAGTTCATTGAGCATGTCATATGGGAAGAAATTTTCAAATTGCTTGTGGAGAGCAGATTCCATCATCCCCAACATCAAGCAAGCCATATCATTATGACGCTTGTACTCAACCTTCCACGCAGCTTTATCCTCGTCAGAGGCGGTAGCTTTGGGTTCAGCAGGGCAAAGAGTGTACAAAATCCAACCGATCAACAACTCTACAAACAATTCTCAAAGAGCGATGCCAATCATTGAAATTCTTTATGCCAGTCAACTTTTCTCGTTCAAAGAAAGTTTTGAATGCATAACCTAGTGTGGTGTTATCGTTCTTTTGAGCCATTTCTATAGAAAAAAGTTCAAATATTAGTATTTTCGATAATACAATTTTTCAATAAAAATAAAAATACCCAAGGTAATATAAACATATAACCATAGAATTTTCTCGAAATCTAGGATCCAAATTATCATAGGTTCATTACATCAGTTGATCTGCTAGTAATGAAAGCACATAATAAGATAATCTGCCGAACAATAATTGACAAACATTTTCCAAATCCTAGATCATCATGGGATTTATATTTTCCAACGCTATTACAAATGTAAACATGTTTTATCCCCATCTTGTGCCTTGAGTCTAGTTCTCACTTACTACTCAATTTAAGTCGTCTAACTTAAAGAACTGCAAATGTGTCCATGCAAGGTCTGACTTCACATGAAGATTTACCTTTCGATCAAAATCTCGCCAAGTTCCCACATGACGTAACAACTTCAAGTATTCCTTTAACTAGATGGCACTAACTTAATTTTAAAAGGGTACTAGTTTTGATATATGGTGTCAAATCAATATGTACAAAGATGTCATGCATTCATCTTGTAGCATAAATTTTTAATAAAAAACATTTTTATTAAGCAATTCAGAAAGATCAAATTATCAAAATTTTGATTAAGGTATTGGTTTCGTCAATCAAGGAATTTACCTTTAATTATGGTTCATTATATTGTACTTTTGCATAAGTCTAAAGACTTAGTGTTTTGGATAATTACCACAAAAGTGGCACATGGAATCAAAGCTAATTCGCTCTTAAGATGATTTTGTACATTTCTAGCCTACTTGGTAACTCCAATTTGATGCGCAAAGGAGCGGAGAATTTGGTCAGCTCGAAGCAATTAACCTCCTTCTTTCGGGTCGCAATTTAATGCGCTCCCCTCCTTAAACCCCTCTTATAATTTGTGAAAATTGGATGCGTCGTTTTCACTATTTGTACTAAAACTCATCAATCAATTAAACTTAATGAAAATTTAACTTTTCAAAAAACAAATCAAATTTCATCATTGTTTAGTCCAATTTATTTTTCTATTCAAAAAATTACCCTTTGCTTAAAACTTGTCACACATAATAAATAAACAAGTAACAATAAAAAAATAAATAACTAGAACAATGCACACATAACTAACAATTAATATGTGTAAACAAGTAATCACATGCAACTTATTTGATAAAATCTATTAATAATCAATATCTAGGTTAATTAACGTATATATTAACTAGGGCTTTTACTTGCACAATTGAAAGTGAGCCACATATATCGACGAATCGATTGCGTAAGTCATAATTAAAAATATATCAAATTGCACATAATTCATTCATTAATATATATATTGGAGTCTTCCCCAATTCAAGATTTCTCAAAATATACATGTGATAAAATAACTTAACAATTAAAAAAACAAGCAACCATCCATGACGAACATGCATGTGTCATTATGGATATAATATAACAATTATTCAAGTAAGTCACAAGATCGCATACAATTCCATGTCACATAACAATTATTCATGAATTAATTCACGTAACACACATAAGCTCCCTTTTACCCAAAACAATTCACGTAACATATATATAATTCTAGGTTTAGATATCGATTACATAACAATTATTATAAACCCTAATTCAATTTTATTTTTTAAAAAAACAACTAAAATTTTTTTAAGGTTTCGACCCAAATTTTTTTTTAAACAAATTAGGGCAAAAGCCCTAACTCTAAAATTAGGGTTTAAAATAATAAAAAACAAAACCCTAGAACAATCATATCAAACACCACAATATCCGTTTTTTACGTGTTTAGTAATTAATTACTCATTAAACAAGGCTCGTGATGCCACTGTTAGAATTATATAACATGACAATCATATATAAAACACATAAAACATCAAAGAAACATGTAAAAGCGTATAGGGACGAATTAATGAATAACTAATTAACATAAAAGTAAAGTATGCGTACCTTTTGATTCTAGCCCAACAAGAATCAATTCCTTTAAACTAGCAAGTGATGAACCCTGATTAGGGTTTATAGGATTATATGAATTACCCATTACCGATTTTGTAATTTAATCTAAGATACTAACAATAGTGTGTTGGTACCACGTTCTTGTACACACTGTGGAAACGTAGAGGGGGGGGGGGGTGAATACGTTACCATTTAAAAACTTTAGATCTTTAGTATCAAATCGCTTATGAAGCTTGTTATAATATGAAAGTACCAATTATTGTTTGTGACTAATATAGAACATAGTAAACTAAGTTGTCACACAATCATGAACACCAAACCACATCACAAACAATAGTATAGTGCAAGTATAAATGTAAAGAGATAAAGAAAGGAAAGTGCAAACCGAACACGAGGATTTATAGTGGTTCGGTCACGGATCTCCTTTTCGCCCTACTCCACTCCCCGAGTACCCAACTCGAGAGTTACTTCACTAAATCAACAAGCTCCCTTCTCGGCGGAGAAAACCTTACAATCGTCGCTTACACTTTTTCCGGTACAAAGCTAAATACCGGGTTCTAGTTCGAGGTAGAACCAACCTAACATCGCCTATACAATATTTCCGACACTAAGCTAGATGTCGAGTTCTTTTACAAGGGTACAACCACTCCCAATATGTTTTATCGCTCAACATAACAAACCTTGTGTTTTATGGCACAAACACATAAACCCTCTAATCTAATTTGGTAAAAGTGTTGTTATGATGCAATGATGTTTACACTAATGATCCATGACACAAATGTCTAATGGATATGAATAACTACTTCTAAATGAACTTCCATTGATAGGAAGCCTTCATGATGAAGATCACAAGTTCCCTAAACTTGTTGTGATAGATCTTCAACTTGTGGTGAGTGGGGATGGCTAGATCTCCACGCTTTCCTTGGTTGATCAAAGAGTATGCTTACAACAAAGATGAATGTTAGAAGCATTATGATCATGATCATTAGGGTGTTTAATGTGTGTTACTACATTGTTAATGATTGATCTAAATGTATGCAAGAAGGTGGAGAAGATGTGCTTTTAAGTGGTGAAGAAATGGGAAAACAATGGGCTTCTATTTATAGCCAAAAGTGGACAGGAGCGTCCACGGACCAAGGAGCCCTTTATAGAAAAGGGTTCCGTGGGTGCCTGACAGAAAAGCTAAAAAATCTTTCTTCAAATCTTTCCAAGATATTACCAAATCTTACTAAGATCACATTTGATATATTGTGTGTCAATCTAACCAAAATATTCAAGTGATCTTCCAAGGATTTCAAAGATGATGCATGACATGATGTAACATGTATTTCCAATTTTTAGATTAAAAATTTTATCAAGGTAAACTTGTAAAATGTATTATGTAACTAGTTAATAAAATGTCTAGTTACCTTTTGTAAAAGAGTGCTTGTCAAAATAAAATATATTTTGTCAAGTGTAAGTAAACTTTAGTATTTGTATGAAATACTTGTGAATGCAAAATGTAAAATGAGGTTCGAAATAGAATGGTTAACCTATTAAAATACTTTGTGACTCTAAACGTATTTTAAGCATTCTAAATGATTTGTTAATGGGTTTGATCATAATGCCACATAACAAACATGTACGAACCTGTGTTGTAACATACGAGGACTTGAGACATCGAGAGGTGTTGAATGTCTGTTGAGACAACGTGTGATTACAAGTAACTTGAACATTTTACGTTATGTATTACAAGTTACATGTTTGTTATCAATCAAAACAAACGAGACTGTATAGATTAAATATCATAATATTTGCACTAACAATCTCCCCCTTTTTGATGATGACAAATATATGTAAACGTAATAGAAAGGAAAATGTAAAAAGTTACCATTATCCTTACTACCTTTACATTACCTTCTCCGTTTACACTCTTCTCCCCCTTTTGTCGAAACAAAAAGGGCGTGTCCTTGGAGTTTAACTTAATTTCTCCCCAAAAAGGCGAGCTTGCATCATCCCCAGTGAAGTTACATCGTCCACTACAATCCGTCCCTTGTTTGGTAGCGGATCCATGGATCAAATAAAGAGGCTTAACCTATATCAAGGTTAGTTTTATGCAACAAAAATTATGAGAAATATATGAAAAAGAAAAATGCATAGCAATGTTAGCCTATTTTCTCCACTTTTTATCGAAGCACAAATGCGTGTTGAAAAGTGAGAATGATGCTAAATGCGTGCATGCTCCCCCTTGACGGTTTCTCCCCCTTGTTTGAGGCGTCAGGGTATAATTAAAAACCTACAAAACAAATATTAGTGCAAAACTATATTCGTCATTAGACGAGTAAGTGATATACAACAAAGTGTATATAAGATGCATTCAGTAAATTCTTGACGGAAGCTCCCCTTGCTCTAGGGCGTCAAGATGAACCTTCAAAATAAATATTAGTATAATAGAAGCTTTGTCTTTAGACAAATATGTCATATACAACCAAGTGTATAGACGATGCAATATGAGTGCTTAAAGGACATTCCTCCTTGTTCTAAGGTGTCAAGAAGCACCTAAAATAAGAAAAATAATTGATGCAAACTTCATCCTTAGATGAGTAAATTATATACAATCGAGTGTATATGATGATGAACCTACAATGAAAAACATTAGTGCAATATATTTCATCTTTTTCACAAAGAAAAATAAGATGTATATATATGTGATAAATGATATAATCAAAGATCTCATGAAATGTAGTCTCCTAATTACAATCATTAGAAAAGTGAGAATATAATATGATAAAAACCTACATAATAGTTCCTAGGAAGAAGATATGAAGTCTCCCACCGGGTGTGACACTAATGGTGCTAGTGTTGGTGTCGGTTTACTTGTAGGAATCATGTGGTGATGGTAGATGACTCGAGATTTACAAAAGTAAGGTTTCGCTAATCCATGGTGGTGATGATTAGTGAAAGTGGTGATGGAAGGTGGTGGTGATTAGGTAGGAAGCTTTTAAGGAGTTAGAAACTCGTATGTATAGCAAATATAAAAATATGGATTAATGCAATCCTTTCGTCATGTCAAGTGACCAAAGCTAAGAGAAGAAAGAAAAAAAAAAAAAAAAATGAATGGACATTGCATTTCAATGATGCATAAGGATTATGATTTGAATGATTTATTGATGCTAAGAATCTATCGTTTTGAGCAAGTTCTCATATGCTTCAACCCAAGAGTAATCAATAATGTGTTATATCTAAGAATATTATAATGAAGATACCAAACGATATAAAAGCGATGAAGATAAATTCGTTCATTGATTGACACGAATTATAAAAATGACCTATTCTAGGTGACAATGGGAAAGGTAGTATTAGCATGGTTTTGACCGACATGTATGATTATCACTTTGAAAAGAAGTGAAGACAATATGGAAAATACTAATAATGAGTACCTATATGAGGATGAGAATGACATCATATGAGTGAGAGTTGGATGGACCAACATGTTGGAGATGGTTGTTTTGATTAATATATCATTTGCACTGACAAGGACATGCATGATAAGTGAGAAAAGGATAAGATCCTATGATGGTGTTCTAGATAGTGAAGTTGTAAGGTGCTAGTTTAAGGAAAATCCTATATGTGGAGATGAAGACGTTTTGTAAAAACACATGATGCGTTTTTCACTTGATGAGGTATTGGTGCGAAAAAGGTTGAAATAGTTGTGGTTTCATGAACCGGTTTTAGCTAAGTGGTGTTTACCTATGTGTTGGTATTGTAGAGTCTAAGAGACATAAATTTTGACAAAAGACAATTATGTGAATGAATTTCTCGCCCCCTTAATTTGTGGACATCTAACATAATGTGCAATGTATCAAATAAGGAATGATAACAAAGTGTTTAGGAGGTTATTCGGGTTAACAAAAGAGGTGAGCTTAGTAATGTTTTTCTGGATGATGGTTAGCATACAATGAGCTTCATCCTTAAAGTCACGTACCTCTTCTTGATTAATGCGAGATGATAGTATGATGAGGCATGTGGTTTCCTAATAGGAAGTGAAGAGGATCAGAGTATTGTTATAACTAAATAATGATGTAGATGATTTTTGGAAAGCGGAAGCTAAAATGAGATTTGGAAAGAGGTCGGTTGAAAGACAAAAATACAAAGCCAACCCTCTAGAACTTAATTTTATATGCTTTTAAACTATATGCAAGTGTAGGGGTCCCATAAAGCATAGTACTAATCTACATAGCAATAAAGGGGATTATGCAAAAATGAGCATATAAAAGTTAGAACCAAGTGAGATAACAAATAATTTGTTATCAACCTACAAAACAAATTTGTTAGTGACAAAAGATGTTAACATGATAGAAATCAAATGATAACATATTATATAAGCAAAAACACATTGCACTTTAGTAGACAAGAAATCACCATACAAGATAGCATCAAGACAATCATATTATGCAAGAATACAACTTTATTCAAGACATTTCATTTTGAGATTGTTTTGTCGTTAGACTTAGACGCTTAAGCATACTTGGCTTGTAAATTAACACAACAATCTATGTGATTAATTTGTAAGATAAAAAGGCTTCTAAAAGTTTGTCATACCAAAAGCATTTTGACATATTATATGTGCATATGTAGCAAACAAATAGTGTGACAAGAAGCAAAAGAAACAAGATGAAAGATTCATGCAAGCCATGTTTAAGACATAACAATTTGGAGCATGTATCATTTGGATCGTACTACACATAGATATAATGAATGCCAACTAATAGCTTTCAAACACAAACTTATCATATCAGAATTATCACGTATCAAAATGACATATTATGATTTCATAAGTAACATGTTAATCATGCTAAAATTAATTCAAAAGTAAGTATCATGCAAATAAAGTTTTAGGCTTAAACGTTTAGTAGCATAAAACAAGAATACAAGCATTATAAAGATAAAACCGTACTAAGGTTTACACATTCGACTAGTTATCAAACACTAAGATAATGTCAAATCAACTTATCGTATTAAACAAGAACATGTAATCAACACATGTAAGTGCAATGCAAGTGGTTTTACTAAGGTTTACACATTTGACTAGTTATCAAACACTAAGACAATGTCAAATCAACTTATCGTATCAAACAAGAACATGTAATCAACACATGTAAGTGCAATGCAAGTGGTTTTAAAAGAAAAGTCATATATACTACTTGTTTGATTAGTATTCCTAAGGCGAGGCAAACTATCAATGTTTTAACACTTACTTTAGGCAAGTATAGGAAAACAGATTTTTCAAGTTGGAGAATGAATATGAGACTATTACTAGCGGTGCTCAATTAAGGCTAAACACGACCATTTTTACGGGTGATTCCACAAACCCAACTTCTCTCCAGGAAGCAATTCAACCGTTAGGTCAAATTGAGTTTCTAGTGCAATAGATTCTCCAGTAATCATTCTTATATTAGAAAGATGGGAACTTCTACTTTTGCCTATTAAAGTGTATAAAAGATGATAGTTTACCAATACTTGGCTTAATGTGACACAACTAATATGCAATATAACTAAGGAGATGAAGATGTCATGTTATACACATGAATTTTAACAATGGTGTGTTTGATAAACAATGTGTTTTAATCTTGTGTTTAGAATTGCAAGTTGTTCAAATTACACAGCTAATTGTATGATCTAATGGATGACATCTTGTACTTTAAATGTGAATTGATCATCTAAGACTAGAGAATGGAATATGTTAAACTAAGAACGTTCTCAAGAAAGCTCTTTGGAACATTATTTAACAAGAATCTAAGTGAGGTTACCAACTTCAATAGATCTTGTGTATGCTCTAAAATTGTGTAGTTTTAACCTTGGATGTGCACTCGGTTTGAGCAAGGTTAGGTTATGATGTACGCTTGAAAGGAAATAGATACAAATAGTATCTTTCAACAAATGAGATTATCCCATGGGATAAAGTTATCATGCTTATGAAAACAAGTATGACAAGATGAATTGGATATGCTAGTTCACAGAACTTGTAGATGTTTGTTTCAAGATCATTTAGCCAATGAGGTGTAATGAAATCTCTTGTAACACAACTATTTATGTCGCAAGAATGATGCATAGGATATACAATATCCTTTTAACAAAATGAAAGCTTAACGCATGAATCTTAGTCATAATGTTCTTCAAAACATCATGTTTTCCTAAATGAAGATATGAAGCCAAAGTGTTTGAATCGAATAGTCCCATCTAAATAAACTTGGTCTCAAGATTATATTCACTAGATGATGACAAGAGGAATTCACTCGAGTTTCTTATGTATATTCCTCAAGAGTCATTGTTGCTTGGGGTGTATGATGTTGGCTTTGAGATTGCATTTTAACATATGTTATTAAAATGTTGATTTGAAGTTTAACGAAATTTATGCAGAAGTTTAACGACAAAGTATTACTAATACTTTGATTATTTGTGAAGATAGTACTACTTATACCTAGTGGAAATTGACAACAATTACCAAGAGCACCATGCTTATTTGATAGTTGAGGTTCTAGCCATAATGAATTATCTAAGTCCTTATATGTGGGAAAGGATGGTTGAGTTTGTTCAAACGTGCATTTGATTCAGTACAAGTATTGGACACAAGGGCTTTTTGAGCAATACACTCAACAAATTCAAATGATGGCAAGGATGGTGGATTGGTTGATCTAGGTGGTAGGTGTTCTAGTGTGTCTAAATAAGGATGTGGTGATGTAGGGGTTTGTTGTGCTATGGGAGTACTTAGGTTGATTATTTGTCCACATATGTTGAACACAAAAAGTATGAATACTAATTCTTATGGTTCATTGGTTACTACAACTAGCGGGTGAAGTGCTTGAAGTTTTGGTTATGTCTATGAAGCTTAGGGGCTGAGGTATAGGTTCACCTTGAAAGGGCACGTTTGATTTAAAGGATGCTCTTGGAAGTTCATGAGCAACACGCTTAATGGTGCCAAAAGATGGAAGAGGGATAGTAGGTGTCTAAGAGGGATAAGTGGCACAGTGGGTTGTTTGTTTTGGATAAGTGTTTCAACATGTGTTGTTAAAATACTTGGGTGTTGATTTTTCGGATATGACTTTTAATGACTTACAATCGTAAGTCGCATATACTTGAATATTTCGGATGAACTACTTAAGTTGTCAATCCTAATTTGTTGAGCTTAGATTGAACTCAAGGATAACAAGACTTGATAATATGTATTTAACATATGTGTGAGTTATGACTCGATGTAAATACTTATCGTCTTGAAGGATGACACATTATTTTCATGTTAACCAGGTGAGGCAATACATGTAGATACAAAACAATATATAGAGTCATATGTTAGACTTGTGTATGATATCTTTACAAATAATGAGTCCAGGTTTATTAGTCTCGGTAAGTCATCTAAGTCATCCGCAAACGGGTGAGGAGATGTTGGTGGTGTTGCACAAAGTTTGATAGGTACAAGCTTTGGAGACTTTGGTAGTGAAGTTGTTTTGGATGATGGTGGGTGATTTTGATGGTGGAGTTGGAGTACTCAAGTTTAGAAAGTTCACATCTTGAATGGGTGATGAGATGTTGAGAGGTAATGAGTCTGAGGATGAAGAGCTCAAGTTAATGAAGCAACAAGATCGAATGCTAATCCTAGTGGTTTTCTTAAGTGGCTTATTTGAGGTTAAATATTTAGTCATTTTGACTTTGCTTTAAGAAATGCTAGGCTTGAGGAAAAGTAATAGTGAAGGTGTGAAAATGATCATCTTGAATGTGTCGATTTATGAAACTAAGGATTCATGGATTTGATGTTAATCCATACAAAGATGGTAGTTTCTAATGAGATGGAAGTGTCTAAAATCATGTCAAACATCCTAAGTTAATCCATTGAGGATGTGTTGAGTGAGGTATGAAAGATATGCATTAACAACTATCCTAGAAACGAAGCTTGGTAAATTAGATTGCGGGATTTAGTAAAATTCAATAACTTACCTGTAGGATTCACGGCACCATTTCTTTACACAGCCGGAACCCTTAAATTGGTGCCTCCTGGTCCGCCTGTACAGGTATGGCGGTACCAGAATACATAACAGACGGTACCAACATTATGGTGCCGTCTGATCCGTAGACACTAGAAAAGTTCACAGACCTATTTTTTAGGTGTCGGGGAGTTTTCCGAAACCTGAAATTTTGCTTAAAACATGTGACATTAATTACTTCTAGTTAGGAAAAGTCGATAACACATATACAAATATAGTGGAGCATAGACTTTGACCAAGGGCTAACGATTTTCACATAAAAGTGAAAATGGGTAAAATTTGATAACACACTTGTGCTATCCACCTGCATAAACCGGTTAGCATACAACATTGATTTAAGTCATATTATCATCCTACAAAGTAAAAAAAAACAAATAAATAAATTACATCATACAACATTGTTTTTTTCCTTGTACCAAACACTCTCTTAACACCTTCATTTTTCAAAGTACTTGACTAATTTAGTTAGTACTCATTGCTAAGTGAGTTATGACATTTCATAAGTTATTCGAGATGTTAGTAACCTATGCAAACGAAGTGATCTAATTCTACAAGCGATGGTAAAATAATTTTCCAACTTAGTGCACAAAATCTAGCAAATAACCTATTGTGCATAAACAAAAAATCGTCAAACAAGCGAATAAATAACATGGCAAGATTGACACTTATATTATGCAAACAAACAAGTGTAAACAACAATTTGAAAAATAAGCAAGCAACATATATGCAAACAACATAAACAAGTGGTCATTTAGCATAGCATAACAAGAAAGACACTTTTCGTCATTTTGCGTTTAAATATGACGATGTATACCAAGCTTGATTAGTTTCCTTTAAACATATTACCAAATTATTTAGTTTCAAAGGAAGTTGTATCAAAGTTCTAAGAATACCAACTTAAATTGCTTGATTCAAAATTTTGAGTTTTTATGTTAAAGCGAAACTCAATATTTTAGACATAATGTAGTATTTGGTTTATTTCACTTATTTAAAATTAGACTCAGGCCATGAGAGTATTTTTAAATGAAACTAGACTCAATTCTTTTTAAAATGATAGGTGGTTCGACTCGTACGGACTTATGGTTAATTAGTTATGATTTTTTGAAGTTGCCCAAAAAACTGCATACTGTACAGACGGATTCCACGGAACCAAATAAAGGGATCCGCCCTTTATAAGATTTGGTGCCGTGGTCCTCTGAGACAGATTCACCAAAACTAGTATTTGACATAGAGAAAACGTGTGCGACTTTCTAGATTTCATAGTAAACATATAATACACATATTTAACAACATATCTACTTATGTAACTTATCTTAAACATTTACGGAGGTGATTTTTCAACTAGATTTATAGTTAACCCAAACACTCCTTTAAAATCATATTTCTTCGTAAATTTTCTATGAGCACACAATACAATACTTACTAGTTCTTTCAACAAACTTTTTTTATTTTACTTTTCAAGAAAACCTTCAAGCTTGTATACAAAGTTACATTTAACAACAAAATTTCTAAGTATAACAAGCAAAGCATATTTCATATTATTTTTCGCTTCAATGGTAATTTGATACATGGATCGTACTCTATTTTAAAAACCATTTGTTTTGAAAATAAGAGCTACGTGGCTCTGGTACCAATTGTGGAAACGTAGAGGGGGAGGGGGGGGGGGGGTGAATACGTTACCGTTTAAAAACTTTAGATCTTTAGTATCAAATCGCTTATGAAGCTTGTTATAATATGAAAGTACCAATTATTGTTTGTGACTAATATAGAACATAGTAAACTAAGTTGTCACACAATCATGAACACCAAACCACATCACAAACAATAGTATAGTGCAAGTATAAATGTAAAGAGATAAAGAAAGGAAAGTGCAAACCGAACACGAGGATTTATAGTGGTTCGGTCACGGATCTCCTTTCCGCCCTACTCCACTCCCCGAGTACCCAACTCGAGAGTTACTTCACTAAATCAACAAGCTCCCTTCTCGGCGGAGAAAACCTTACAATCGTCGCTTACACTTTTTCCGGTACAAAGCTAAATACCGGGTTCTAGTTCGAGGTAGAACCAACCTAACGTCGCCTATACAATATTTCCGACACTAAGCTAGATGTCGAGTTCTTTTACAAGGGTACAACCACTCCCAATATGTTTTATGGCTCAACATAACAAACCTTGTGTTTTATGGCACAAACACATAAACCCTCTAATCTAATTTGGTAAAAGTGTTGTTATGATGCAATGATGTTTACACTAATGATCCATGACACAAATGTCTAATGGATATGAATAACTACTTCTAAATGAACTTCCATTGATAGGAAGCCTTCATGATGAAGATCACAAGTTCCCTAAACTTGTTGTGATAGATCTTCAACTTGTGGTGAGTGGGGATGGCTAGATCTCCACGCCTTCCTTGGTTGATCAAAGAGTATGCTTACAACAAAGATGAATGTTAGAAGCATTATGATCATGATCATTAGGGTGTTTAATGTGTGTTACTACATTGTTAATGATTGATCTAAATGTATGCAAGAAGGTGGAGAAGATGTGCTTTTAAGTGGTGAAGAAATGGGAAAACAATGGGCTTCTATTTATAGCCAAAAGTGGACAGGAGCGTCCACGGACCAAGGAGCCCTTTAAAGGGTTCCGCCCTTTATAGAAAAGGGTTCCGTGGGTGCCTGACAGAAAAGCTAAAAAATCTTTCTTCAAATCTTTCCAAGATATTACCAAATCTTTCTAAGATCACATTTGATATATTGTGTGTCAATCTAACCAAAATATTCAAGTGATCTTCCAAGGATTTCAAAGATGATGCATGACATGATGTAACATGTATTTCCAATTTTTAGATTAAAAAGTTTATCAAGGTAAACTTGTAAAATGTATTATGTAACTAGTTAATAAAATGTCTAGTTACCTTTTGTAAAAGAGTGCTTGTCAAAATAAAATATATTTTGTCAAGTGTAAGTAAACTTTAGTATTTGTATGAAATACTTGTGAATGCAAAATGTAAAATGAGGTTCGAAATAGAATGGTTAACCTATTAAAATACTTAGTGACTCTAAACGTATTTTAAACATTCTAAATGATTTGTTAATGGGTTTGATCATAATGCCACATAACAAACATGTACGAACCTGTGTTGTAACATACGAGGACTTGAGACATCGAGAGGTGTTGAATGTCTGTTGAGACAACGTGTGATTACATGTAACTTGAACATTTTACGTTATGTATTACAAGTTACATGTTTGTCATCAATCAAAACAAACGAGACTGTATAGATTAAATATAGTAATATTTGCACTAACACACACGTACTATAACAAATTAAAGTTATGCTAGTTTTAAGAACACGAAAATATTTGTTTTGGTAAAAAAAGTGTATCGACACCCTTGTGGAAGTGTACGATCGGTTGGACACAAAAAGCACATAAACACTTTTAGGTTTTTAGTTTAGGAGTACAAGAGATGGAATACAATGACCCTAGGTCTTGTATATATACACAAGATAACTTGGTGACCAAGTTAGACTTGGATTGGGCTTGGAATACCCTTGGCCGATCGTATGGTATATCCCAAGGGGTTTCCGGAACCTTCTCGATCTCTATTTTAATATCTAGTCCTTCCATTTAACATTTAACAATCGTTAGTCCATTACACTTAATTAACTTAATGTTCGTTAAGTATTTCGTGTAAATAATAAATAAATACAACATTTTATATTTAATTATTAACTTTAATTCTCATACGCAAAGTGTGCAATCTCGTGGTCTCGAGTTCGATCCTAACTCACGACTACTAATTTATATCCATAAATCCAACAGGTCCAACGCACCAAATACACCATAGAAGTGATTAGAAATATTTGTTAGTAAATCCGGCAGTTATTCATTTCATTAATATTTATGAGCTTTAATACAAAATAAATACTAATTATGCAGCTAACAAGTCAATTGTCGGGTTATGGAGTTTAATGGAACCCGAGAAGTCTTTGACGCATCCTCTGTTGGGGTCCATAGGAGAGCAACAGAGGGTAGGCTATATACGTGGGTCTGCAACAGAGCCCTGTTCGGTTGTGACTGTTATGGGTTTGTTTCCATATGAAAGTTCAAGCCCGAGATTCGTATCTTGCGGAATAAGTGAGTTTTAGTTTGTCTTTTTTGGGTAAAAGGTCAAAGACCCGGTAAATATATTACTCCAAAAAAATTTTAAGTACAAAGTATATGGGTGAATCCCATATCTCAGCCCGTTACATAGGCGGAAAGATTACATAACAAGATAATTCCTATTCTCTAAATAAAAAATAAACACTACTCAAAAGATAACATTATACTCCTATGAAAACAAAATTACTTCCTACCAAGGCCTTGGAGCTTGATACCATAATAAGCATCCAAATTCCCTGGAAGATAGTAGATCTGATCCACATAGTCATCATAATCATCTTCACGATCATGACCACTACCAAATAGGTTCATTGTCTCATCAAAAGTGTTCACAACCTTCTCTTCATCACTATCGGAGTCAACAATCTCTCCCACCTTAGAGAATGGGTTAACCCTCTTAGTAGAAGAAGTAGACGGAAAATCCTTTTTATTACCGGGATAATCAATCTTTTTAATAGGATTACCATCATCATCAACAAGAGTAGCTTTCACATCAATAAGAAGCTTTTCAAACTCCCCAATTTTCTCAACAATAGGGGTAGGGTCAACCTCGTTAGCTTCATTGAATCACTCACAAGCGGTTCTTGTGATACATTCCCAGTCTTAAGAGACTCAACCTCCTTAACTTCCATTGAACTACCAGAATCCACTACATCAGTAGGAGTGCCACATTCATCAGTATCGATCATATTAAGTGTAGCAAAAGATTTAGATGTAGCAATCTTTGTCTCACCCATACCAGCCACTTCAGTGGCTTTCTTCTTTGTATTATCCACCTTCTTGGGGTCAGGGGGGGCGCTTTAGGTTGATACCGAAAGTTAGGCCCCACACCAGGTTTAGTAAAACCTCCCTTACCTGGAACACTTTGACCACAATTCCTACCCTTATTCTTGTTATTGACAGTTTGAAAACCATCAATAACACTATGTTTAGGTTGAGTAGGAGGTGGAACAGATTTAGGACAATCAAGCAGCGTATGACCAGAACGTTTACACGTATCACACCTTGGTAGTTTCCATTCGTATTCAACCCGGATCTTTTCAATAGTAGAACCTGATCCATCCAGTAAGGGTATCTCAACTGTAAGACTTTCTTGAAGAACCTTATCCGCTCGAACTTCAATCAAGCACCTAGCAAAACTACTACGACCCCAAGAATCCAAGCACATTTGACTAGTGTAAGAATCTAGCATTTTTGGCGTACCAATCAATGTAGCAAGGAGACTGAGACCATCATCAGAAAACATAGTAAGAGGAACATCACGAAATTTAACCCACACCATAATGTTAGTCAAATCCTCTTTAAGCAGATAAGTATTCAATGTCCTAAGTATTTAAGAATAATTGGCACATTCGTAATCATCCACGGTTCATTTTCAAGAACATCATAAACACCTTTACGAGAGGAAAACTTAAAGAAAAAGAAACCCTTAGCATTCATCATAACCTTTTGAATACCATAATTGGCCCACATATTACAAGCATAATAATCAACGACCGAAAAAGTAATACGTTTACCCAGAAAATAACCATAAAGGGTAGTCTAAAATTTAGAGTTTACCTCCTCCACGACTTTCATAGGAACGGAGAGATCCACCCTTTTAGACCTGTTACTACATTCCAACATACGAAAATTAGACTTGCACTTCGTAGAATCAATGGACGTAACACCCGCATATGAAACCGGCTTCACACTCGGGGCACCCGTTGGATGGGGCTGAATATGAACTTTGGGAGACGAATTAGAAGAAACATTTTTATCATTGACCACATTCTCCTCATTTGTTACTTCAACACCACGCATAGCCTCTTCAAAAGTCTTACACGCCTCCAAAACAACCGGATCAAGACCATAATTCGGCTCAGCCGCATTCTCACTATTACCAGGATATTCATTTAAACTTGTTCCAAAATTTTGTGATTGACAAGCAACATTGAAGCTCAAAACTTGTGGAACAACAGGTTCGTTAAGTTCATCATTAACCACAGAATCATCAAAGTTAGCATTTAAAGAGACATCATGCTGATTAAATGCTTTAGTCTGATTCACGTTTGGGTTTAAAAAAACCGTAGCACCACCATTATTTGAATCACTAACCATACCAGCAGACCCATCATCAACAATCAAATCATTAGGATCAGTTACCAAAATAGAGTTAGTATTTGCCTTCATAGACTGGGCAACATCGGCATTCCCAACTTTTTGTTCCTCACTACTATCCATACTAACCGTATTTGCAGCAGCAGTAGACATGTTCCCATCAGATTCCAAACTAAACTCATCGACATTAACATTGACATCAACATTGACATTCCCAGTAGACTTAGTAACATCATATGCAATCTTGCGATTAAGAAAACCCTTATTAATCATCTCTCTAAACCCACATTCAGCTAAACAATAAAACGACCCAACTGATAAGGTTTTAAAATGTACCTTTTTGAGGGGTTGTTTAAGCCCTTATTTGATCACTTTTGTATCCGTTATTACTTAATATCGTTCCTTTTTACTTTTTAGGTCTATTGAAGGCAAATTGCTGTAATGGCACTTATTTGGACGAAAAGGCGCGGACATACGAAGAAAACGGCCAAAGTCAAGAATCGAGTCACTCAAGCTGCTGAAAGACAAGGTGATGGCGTCACTGCTTAAACGCGACGCCGTCGGAGCATTTTGTGACGGCACAGAAGCCAAATTTCCTATTTTCAAGTGACGGTGTCAAGCTTTAAAAGAGTAGGCCGTCGCAACTCAGACGGCCTAGATTTGATCCAGACGGCGTCAGAAGCTAAAGAGGACGACGTCACAAGCACAAGGTGATGCCGTCGCAAGACTAACGTGGCCAAGACGAAACCCTAATGACGGCAATCCGACGACGTCACAAAACATAAGGTGACGCCGTCGCACATGTAATCTTATATATAGAATCCGAATTTTTCAGTATTAGAAAGTAGTCTTTTGGAGTAAAAACCTAAACTGAACCAAGGCTGTCTTGTACATTATTTTATGGTTCCAAACCCTATCTTACATCAAGATAAGTGTTTTACTTCATTAATTCAATTATGTCTTTGATTATTTGTGTGTATGCTTGCATGTTCTCCATGTCCGGCTAATTTACTTGTGTGTTTGCTTAGGGAATATGAAACTTAATTATTAATTATTGATTGGTTGTCTCTTATCTTAATTGTTAATGATCTAGTAATGCGATAGGTCATTCGTTGTGTAATTAATGCTTGATTAATCTTTGTGAACCTTAGGCAATAACACTTAGAGCGGTTGTAGGCTAAACCATCCAAAGAGGCCTTAGAGTTAGAGTTTATAATCCCTAGTGGGTTTTGTAGACGAGACCCTTTGTTAAGTTCAAAGAGTTAGGGATAAACGCATACCCTACGACTTTAGACACACAACGCGATTAAGAATAAGGACGTGACAATTCAACCACCAATAGGAGATAATTAAGGAGTAATAAAACCTAAGTAAACACATCTTTAAACTATCATACGAACACACAATAATTAGACATAGACTACCCATTAGTTTAGATAATTAGATAAGTAGAAATAATCGGTAGAAATACCAAAACCCCCAAACTCAAACCCCGAGATTCGTACCTTTCCATTTCCTAAAAAAACATAAAAAAGATAAAAAATAATCTTCCTCAACCCCAACCTTAGCGTAGTAACTTCTCACTAGCATTCCTATTCCCCTAGAGAACGATATCAATACCCGTGGCTTACCCTAATACTACACTACAACGATTAGGTTCACTGCCTAGGGTGTTATAAACCTTGCTCGAAGAAAACGAAGTTCCTTTGAGCCCGAACGACGCGTGTAGCGTTATCAAGTTTTTGGCGCCGCTGCCGGGGAATAGAATAGCTAGTTAGTAGTCCACCTCGTTTAGGTTTCTTTGCTTGATTCCTATCAAGTAAATTTTTCTCATTTTTAGCTTTCTCGTAGTCTATCCCCCTTCTTCGTGACCTTTGTTCGTAACACCATCACTTTTCATCATGGAAGGTGATAACCAACCACCATTCATCAACCTACCACCAAATGACCCGCCAAGAGCCCGTACTCTTGGTGAATACTCGAGACCAAGCCACCTAGGCTATAGGAAAACCATTGAGCTTCCCGACCAAGCCCAAACTACGGCCCTGCGATCCGACACCATCCGGTTGGTGCAAAACGGATGTGCATTTCATGGACTTCGTTCTGAAGATCCAAATCAGCATCTAAGGGATTTCCTTAAAATTGTCGATGGCGTCTGCGTCTCTTCCAATTCTCTCTATGGGACCAAGCTAGTAATTGGCTTGAGCGACTTCCCGCCGGCTCCATCTCAAGTTGGGATGATCTCACCTCTCGCTTCCTTGCTCAATTTTTCCCACCGGGGAGAACCACTAAACTTAGGAATGACATCTTGATGTTCCAACAATGTCAAGGTGAATCTCTCTACGAAGCATGGACTCGATTCAAGGACTTACTTCATAAAGTCCCTCATCACGGCATTGATCTTTGGCTTCAAGTCCAAATCTTTTATGATCATGTCAACTTCCCCACCAAGCGATCTATTGTCCAAGCGGCTGGTGAAAAACTTAGTGATGTCACCGCGGAAGAATCATGGGGTATAATAGAGGACCTTGCTCTCTATGACAACGAAAGTTGGAATGACCCCCGTGAGTTGCCCAAAACCGTTAAGGCAATCTCCTTGCCTCCCATTGACTCACAATCTTCCGACCGTAGGATGATCGAACTTGAAGATCAAGTTAAGTTCCTAATGAGTTCCTACAAAAATCCAAAGTCTTCACATCAAGTGAATAAAATCACTATTCCTTGTGAGTTATGTAGTGGTCCCCATGACACTCGTGATTGCACAAGACTCCCCGAACAAGATTTTGCGGACTACGCCTCTATGCGTACCGATGGAGCGGGAGAGAAGTGGTACACTTTCAAGCCCGAACAAAACAATTTAGGAAACTCTTACAACCCCTCATGGAGAAATCACCCTAACCTTAAGTGGAACCAAAACTCAAGCACACCCCAAAGCTCATCTAGTCCATCTTGAGGCAATTGCATCTAGATTCATGTCATCTCAAAAAAATCGATTGACTAAGATTGAAGCCGATTTTAAGCGAAGACAAGACTAGATGACAAACAAGCTTGATGCTCTCTAAAAATCCTTTAATGAACGAGAAATTGGAGCACTTCCAAGTGACACTATAAAGAACCCAAAAGTGAATTCGATTTCGTTAACTTCATATTCTTGTTCACCATGTGAGAAGTCACATCCATGCCCCTCACACCCAACGGTTCACTAGGTAAATGCTATCAAAAAGGGTTCCAAGCCATCCAAAATGAGGTACCAAGGCCCTGCACCATTGGTAGAACCTACTCTTGAGAAACCCGTCAACCAAGAACCCAAACCTAGTCTAGAGGAGGAGTACAAGGAACTCCATCAAGAAAAATCGGTTCTTGAAGTCTTAGCTCATGCACCTTATTATAATGCTTTAAAAGAAAAATATGAGTTAGAACTTAAACTTGGAAAACATCGGTCCGCTTTTGTGCGAAATAATTTACCTAAGAAGTTAGACGTGTTACACCCGTATCCCGTCAAGGTATTGTTATATAGAAGTATTAAACTTTTGTTAGAATGAATATGAATGCTTCTTAAATATTGTGGCTAGTAAGAAAGAGTAAGAACTTTTGTGATCTATATAAAAGAATCCTAAAATAAAGGGACTAATGTTGCCATTAAGGCTAAGTAAATTAATTAAAAAGAAGAAGTTAGTAATTAAAAGAGATATCCAGAAATTGTGAAGGAACTTCAAGGTGAAGAAAGGGTTTAGAAGAAGAGAAGAAGAAGACGTCAAGAGCACATAAATTGAATCCAAAATTCGGACCTATTGTGGTGATTATCAAGATAGGGAGACCCTTAATTTCATATCTCTAATTAAGTAAGTATCTTCCCCAATTCTTATAATTAGGGTTTTGTAATTAGAAGTTAAAAGTAGTAATAAGAGATGTTCAATTTCTTGAAGTTGTTAGTTATAGTCTCTAATTTAACATAATTGTTGTTTAGGAAACTTAAGGAAGTGGTGATTCTACTTGGTAGAAACCTATTGATCAATTTGAGGTAAGTATAGTGGGTTAATATATTATCATAATAAATATGATTGTTTGATTATGTTATAGTTGTTGGAGCTTGTTATAGTTAGCTTGGATCCATAGCTTTATATGTCAAGTAGTGTAAATACCAATTTTAAGGTATGTACTTATGTTATAGATGCTCCATGAAATTCTTATGTATTGTTATAGTTTTAATTTGCATTTGACCCATTTACTTGCTAAGCAATTGCTTATGTTATAGTTGATGACATTTTGTAGGTCCTAGCAAGGAGGATAAAGGTAAGACTCAAGTGTAGGATGGATTTTGCTTGAGCTCTAGTTGAGCTTGTCTTTTGGAACCAAGGTGTTAAAGTTGGAAGCCCCGAAGAGTCAAGTCGTTTTGGTATATTTTCAAGTGTCTTGGTCTTCTTTCCGTTAGTAATTGTCTTTATGTTTATGTTCTCTAAAACATTAAGTCGATGTGTCAAGTTATTGTAAATATGGGTCATGAAGTTAAAAATGATGTTTGGCATAAAGCCAATTTCTCATTTTGAAGGTTAAAAGTTTTGGAATTGTTAGTAATAGTTACTCTTGTATGAGTCACAAGTTGTCTACAAGTTTTGTGGAAATGGGTAAGTGGTATGTAGTTTTATTGAGTTAAAGTGCAGTAAATATGCACAAAATGTGCAGGTCTGAGTTCCTGACGGCATCGCATATAGAACCTGACGCCGTCGCATTTTACCAAAATCTTTCTGAGCCGTCACGATTATTATCTGGCGCCGTCGCAAAATCTTTCTGAGCCGTCATGATATTATCTGACGCCATCACAAACCCTTCCCGACGCCGTCATGTTTAAAAATAAAACTTACAGTTTTTCCTTCCTTCCTTGTCTTTAATAAAAGTTTTAAAATTTCCATTTTGGGGGCGTAACTACTTGGTATCAGAGCCTTGGTCTAAGAGATTTAGGATTTTATCTTAGAATTTCCTAGACTTAGGCCGCGTAATTGTGTTAGTAATAGTTATACTACGTGTACACTTCCTTGATGATTTTAAGGGATACATATGTTACATGCTTTTATAACTACACTTGGCCACCGTGGTTATAAGAAGATGGCATATATGTATTACCTCAGATCGTTAAGGCTTTGTGCAGGTGGTGTTTAGGGTGAGTTGTGAAAGAGTTATATTATTTTTATAGGTTATAGGTGATTTTGCTTAATCAAATGCTTGTCATATGTTACAGTAAAGAAGAAATGAATACTCCCCACCAAAAGGAAGCTATAAAGGCTACTACCTCTAAACGTGCCGGATCATCAGCAAGTGAGCCATCCAAGAATGATGCGATTTCAGAAAATTCCTCTTCTTCTAGTTCGGAGGGTCCTACTTTAGAAGGGTTTACAAATGAACAAGTAAAAGCTTTAGACGTGTTAATGAGAAGAAGGATAGCAAAGGCACTAGAAAAATCTATGCCATATGTTGTCAAGGAAACCACTCTAAATATACAAGAAGTAATGCAAAGAGAGTTTGCGGAACTAAGAAGAGAGGAAGGTCATGGTAGGGGTACTAAGAATGATAAATCATCTTACCGTGATTTCACGGCATGTGACGTACCTAAATTTACGGGGACCTTGATCCTATAGCTAGTAATAGATGGCTTATCGCTGTTGAAGGTGCCTTTCGCACAAGTGGGTGTGAGGAGGCAAAGAAGGTTGTATATGCCATCAATTTCTTTCGTGATAGTGCTAGAACTTGGTGGGAAGGGAAGGTGTGTGAAAATGGGGAAGCTTGGTCGGATTTATGTTCGTGGAGAGAGTTCAAGGAATTATTTACCTCGAAGTATGCACCGGCGGAGGAAATTGATAAGATTCGGGAAGAATTTCAGACTCTAGTGCAAACAAATGAAACGGTGAATGAGTTATGGAAGAAATTTAATGACATGGTCCCTTATTGCTCTGAGTATCATAATAATGAGAAGCTGAAGGTAGATAGGTTTCAAAGGATGCTTAAAGATGAAATTCGTGAAGTAATCTCACCATTTAAGTGTAGTACATTGGAAGATCTTTTAAGCCGGGCACGTGTGAGAGAAGCGGATTTGATGAGAAGGAAGAGTAAAGAAGATAAGGAAGTAAAGAGAAAGCAAGTGTTCGGAGATAGAGAAGGTAAAAAGTCAAGGTTTGATTTAGGAAGAAGGGTCAGAGGAAATCAAGGCAAAACACAATGTAAGAAGTGTCATAAACTTCATTATGGTGAGTGTAGACTCAATATGCCGGGATGTTATAAGTGCGGTTCCTTAAGTCACATGAGTAAAGAATGCCCAAAGCCAATGGTTATATGTTATGGGTGTAATCAAGTTAGGCACAAGTTGGATGAATGTCCGGGTCGAAGAACAAATGATGCTAAGATTGTGAAGACGGTCAAAGAAGAAAAAGTTGAAATTCCAAAACCTAAGGCGCGAGTTTACCAAATGGGAGTGGAGGAAGCAAAGTCGGGACCCGATGTCATTACAGGTATACTTTTTGTTAATTCCATTCCCGCTCGAGTCCTCTATGATTCGGAAGCTAGTGTATCCTTCGTGTCATTAGAATTTAGCAAGCAATTAACATCCCCACTGTCTAAACTCCCCAAACCCCTAGAAGTAGAAATAGCCGATAGTAAAGTAGTTGTTGTGATTAATGTGTTTCGGGATGTAGAGTTGGAATTGGATAATAGTATATTTAAGATCGGCCTAATTCCTATAATGCTTGGAGAATTTGATGTTATCATAGGCATGGATTGGCTAAGTAATCACAATGCTGCCATTTTATGTAATCAAAAGATGGTACGAGTTATGAATCCAAATGGCCGAGAGGTAGTAATATATGGTGATAAAAGAAAAGGAGAAATTAAGATATGCTCAGTAATGAAGGCTAGGAGATACTTATCACGGGGTTGTTGTGCGTTTTTGGCTCATGTGATACATACGAGTATTAAGAAGGCAAGTCTTAATAATGTTCCCATTGTTAATGAATTCCGAGATATTTTTCCGGAGGAATTGCCGGGTGTTCCACCCGAAAGACAAGTAGAATTTCGCATTGACCTTATTCCGGGTGCCAAACCGATAGCGAAGACCCCTTACCGTTTAGCCCCTTCCGAAATGAAGGAATTGATGAGTCAACTTCAAGAATTGTTAGAAAAGGGTTTTATTCGTCCAAGTAGTTCACCATGGGGAGCACCGATTTTGTTTGTTAAAAAGAAAGACGGTAGCATGCGTATGTGCATTGACTACCGGGAATTGAATAAAGTAACAGGGAAGAACATGTATCCTTTGCCAAGAATCGATGATCTTTTTGACCAACTTCAAGGCGATAAATGGTTTTCCAAGATTGATTTACGTTCGGGTTATCATCAATTGAAGGTTCGAGAAGAAGATATTCCTAAGACAGCTTTTAGGACACGATATGGACATTATGAATTTACGGTTATGCCTTTTGGACTTACAAATGCACCCGCAGTTTTTATGGACCTGATGAATCGAGTGTGTAGGCCAATGTTGGATAAGTATGTAATTGTATTTATTGATGACATTCTTATTTACTCAAAGAATGAGGAAGAGCATGTGGTTCATCTACGAGAGATTCTTGAAACTTTAAGGAAAGAAAAGTTGTATGCAAAATTTGCGAAATGTGAATTTTGGTTACAAGAAGTTCAGTTCCTAGGTCATGTTGTTAATTCAGAAGGTATTAAGGTTGACCCATCAAAAATAGAAGCAGTGATGAATTGGCGAGCTCCGAGAAACGTGGGAGAGATACGAAGTTTTCTAGGATTGGCTGGGTATTATAGGAGATTTATACAAGACTTTTCTAAGATTGCATCCTCATTAACTAGACTTACCAAGAAGAATGTCCCTTTTGAATGGGGAAAAGAACAAGATGATGCTTTTGCTACCTTACGAAAGAAGTTATGTGAAGCCCCGATTTTAGTGTTACCGGAAGGAATAGAAGACATGGTTGTATATTGCGATGCATCATATTCCGGCCTTGGTTGTGTCCTTATGCAAAGAGGCAAAGTAATTGCCTATGCCTCAAGACAGTTAAAGAAGCATGAGAAAGATTACCTGACACATGATTTGGAATTCGCAGCAGTGGTTCTTGCTTTAAAATTATAGAGGCATTATCTCTACGGTGTGAAATTTGTGATTTACACCGATCATCAAAGCCTTCAGTACTTCCTCGATAAAAAGGATCAGAACATGAGGCAACGAAGATGGCTAGATTTACTAAAAGATTATAATTGTGAAATCCGGTATCACCCAGGAAAGGCAAATGTGGTAGCCGATGCATTAAGTCGGAAAGGTCAAGACAAAGTTACTAGAATTCATTCCTTGCAGATGATCATTACGACTGACTTTTTCGACAAGGTTAAGTTAAAAGGAAGCTTTGAAAGAAGAAAATTGGAAAGGAGAGCAAATTTCTTCCCATGTCCCTCATTTTGAAGAAGATAGTCGTGGACTCAAAACACGGTATGGGAGAATTTATATACCCTTCCAAAGTGATGTTAAGTTATTACTTTTAGATGAAGCACATAAGTCAAAGTATTCTATTCATCCGGGGGCTAACAAGATGTATCATGATTTGAGAAGAGATTATTGGTGGCCGGGTATAAAGAGAGATTGTGTGAAATATGTTGAAAAATGCCTAACTTGTTTGAAAGTTAAAGCCGAGCATCAAAAACCATATGGTAAAGTACAGCCGTTAGAAGTACCGATTTGGAAATGGGAAAAGATTACAATGGACTTCATTACAAAGTTACCAAGAACAACCAAAAAGCATGACGCGATTTGGGTAATAGTAGATCGTCTAACGAAAAGTGCACATTTCATTCCCATTAGGGAAGATATGCCCGTTCACAAGTTAGCCAAGATATATGTGAAAGAAATAATTGCACGCCATGGGGTACCCATTTCAATAATCTCCGATAGAGATGGAAGGTTCACTTCAGCATTTTGGCAAAGTTTCCAAGAAGAATTAGGTACAAGATTACACATGAGTACGGCTTTCCACCCGCAAACGGATGGACAAAGTGAGAGGACGATTCAAACATTAGAAGACATGTTAAGAGCTTGTGTAATTGAATTTGGGGGAAATTGGGACGATCATTTACCTTTAGTCAAATTTTCCTATAATAATAGTTACCATGCTAGCATTGAAATGCCACCTTATGAGATGCTTTATGGTAGGAAATGTAGAACTCCGGTGTGTTGGGATGAAGTGGGAAAAAGAGAATTAGCTAGTACGGATATAATAATAGTAACAACCGAGAAAATTGAAACGATTAGGGAAAGACTTAAGGCGGCCCAAGATAGATGGAAGAGTTATGCCGATAATCGAAGGAGGCCAATTGAATTTGAAGTTGGAGACTATGTTATGCTTAAGGTTTCCCCTTGGAAGGGTGTTCTTAGGTTCAAACATAAAGGAAAGTTAGGGCCAAGATTCATTGGACCCTTCAAGATCATAGAACGTGTTGGTGAAGTAGCTTATGTATTGGATCTCCCCGATGAGATGAAAGGAATTCACAATACATTCCATGTATCCTACATAAGAAAATGTTTAGCAGACGAAGCTAGTGTAATTACATTAGATGATGTTGAGGTCGATCCGAAGTTAACATTTCAAGAAGAACCGGAGGCAATACTTGGTAGAAAGACAAGGCAACTAAGAAATAAAGAGATTCCCTTAGTGAAAGTGCAATGGAAAATTCGAAAGGGTACAACCATTAGATGGGAACCGGAAGAAAGAATGAAGAGCAAGTATCCTCAACTTTTCCAAACATGATTTCGGGGACGAAATCAATTATTAGGAGGGGTGAATTGTTACACCCGTATCCCGTCAAGGTATTGTTATATAGAAGTATTAAACTTTTGTTAGAATGAATATGAATGCTTCTTAAATATTGTGGCTAGTAAGAAAGAGTAAGAACTTTTGTGATCTATATAAAAGAATCCTAAAATAGAGGGACTAATGTTGCCATTAAGGCTAAGTAAATTAATTAAAAAGGAGAAGTTAGTAATTAAAAGAGATATCAAGAAATTGTGAAGGAACTTCAAGGTGAAGAAAGGGTTTAGAAGAAGAGAAGAAGAAGACATCAAGAACACATAAATTGAATCCAAAATTCGGACCTATTGTGGTGATTATCAAGATAGGGAGACCCTTAATTTCATATCTCTAATTAAGTAAGTATCTTCCCCAATTCTTATAATTAGGGTTTTGTAATTAGAAGTTAAAAGTAGTAATAAGAGATGTTCAATTTCTTGAAGTTGTTAGTTATAGTCTCTAATTTAACATAATTGTTGTTTAGGAAACTTAAGGAAGTGGTGATTCTACTTGGTAGAAACCTATTGATCAATTTGAGGTAAGTATAGTGGGTTAATATATTATCATAATAAATATGATTGTTTGATTATGTTATAGTTGTTGGAGCTTGTTATAGTTAGCTTGGATCCATAGCTTTATATGTCAAGTAGTGTAAATACCAATCTTAAGGTATGTACTTATGTTATAGATGCTCCATGAAATTCTTATGTATTGTTATAGTTTTAATTTGCATTTGACCCATTTACTTGCTAAGCAATTGCTTATGTTATAGTTGATGACATTTTGTAGGTCCTAGCAAGGAGGATAAAGGTAAGACTCAAGTGTAGGATGGATTTTGCTTGAGCACTAGTTGAGCTTGTCTTTTGGAACCAAGGTGTTAAAGTTGGAAGCCCCGAAGAGTCAAGTCGTTTTGGTATATTTTCAAGTGTCTTGGTCTTCTTTCCGTTAGTAATTGTCTTTATGTTTATGTTCTCTAAAACATTAAGTCGATGTGTCAAGTTATTGTAAATATGGGTCATGAAGTTAAAAATGATGTTTGGCATAAAGCCGATTTCTCGTTTTGAAGGTTAAAAGTGTTGGAATTGTTAGTAATAGTTACTCTTGTATGAGTCACAAGTTGTCTACAAGTTTTGTGGAAATGGGTAAGTGGTATGTAGTTTTATTGAGTTAAAGTGTAGTAAATCTGCACAAAATGTGCAGGTCTGAGTTCCTGACGGCGTCGCATATAGAACCTGACGCCGTCGCATTTTACCAAAATATTTTTGAGCCGTCACGATTATTATCTGACGCCGTCGCAAAATCTTTCTGAGCCGTCACGATATTATCTGACGTCGTCACAAACCTTTCCCGACGCCGTCACGTTTAAAAATAAAACTTCCAGTTTTTCCTTCCTTCCTTGTCTTTAATAAAAGTTTTAAAATTTCCGTTTTGGGGGCGTAACAAGACGATCCCGAGCTATTTACTCTTCCGTGTAGGCTTGGAACTTCCAAACCTCTCGATGCTCTAGCCGACTTAGGGTCATGCATCAATCTTGTTCCGTTGTCCCTCCATAGAAGCCTTAAATTAGGTAAGATAGAACCAACGGAAACCATCTTAGGTCTAGCGGACGGTAGTGTTGCACATCCGGTAGGAATAATAAAAGACATGGTAGTACACGTAGGAGAGTTGACTCTTTTGGCCGACTTTCATGTGCTAGACATGAATAAGGACCCGACATGCCCATTACTAGTAGGAAGAGGATTCTTAGCTACCGCTAGTGCCATCATCGATGGTAAGACGTCCAAGATAGTGGTAGGAGAGGGGAGTTCTAGGTCAATTTACGATGTCAAAAGGCATACGTACTACAAAGAAGAGGAAATCCCATATGAGATTAGGTTGGATAGGACGCCTTCTAGATATGGACCTTGGATAGATAAGAACTTCATAGGTCCCCAACGACCTTTCTACTTAGATGAAGCCTTTGCTAGTAAAGCAACTTTCCATGAAAAAGAGATGGCTAGGGACATGGAAGTGAACCCGTTCGAGGACGCCTTAGTATTTTGGAAGATGACCGAGTTCCTAGGAAGTTTTCCCGTCAACATGGTCATGAATAGGTGGAAAATTGAAAAGCTTAAACATAAGTGGGATTGGAATAGACCACCTAGTGATGGTAATGGAGAGTGGCACATTTGGATAACAATCTATGATCCAGATGGAGAGAAGTTTGAAAAGGCATATCGAACCGAACGTACTACTAGGAACCTAAATGATAAGTTTGATCCTTATGACATTTTTAAGGATAGGCTTACTTATATCAGTACGTAGGAGCACGACTACGAGTCTAGCTACAAGACTCTTAAATAAAGAAAAGCGCTTCGTGGGATGAAACCCATGCTTAATTGTTTTCTTGTTAGTGTCGTATATCTTTTATTAATTGTTTATTCTCATGTTTAAATTTGTAAAAATGCTTTATTTTGTTTTTAACCTCGTCTTAATTGCATATAAATGTATTTTACATAAAGGATAAGTGTAGGGAGGATTACACACGTTTTCAAAAGAAACGTAAACATGAGAATAGCAATTCATTAAAAAGATATATATGTATGTTTGTTCGATTCAAATGCTTGTATCGAGTCATAATGGATGTTTTTGCAGAAATTTTTCCAGATACTAAAGATGTAAATTTTCCAGAATTTTTTCCAAAAAATCGCAGACCAGTTTTTGTCAGGATAACCTGACGGCGTCAGGATTGCAACCTGACGGCGTCAGGAAGGAGTAAAAACAACAGATTACTTTTTTTCTCGTTTTCTGAGCTACTTATAAATTTTTGGAATTTTCCAGGTCTTAATTTTCCAGAAATTCTGTAAACATCCATTCCACAAGCATTATATCCTAGTTTAGTCGAGTCTTATATATATATTATTACCGCCGATTTTATGCGAAGGTTTCGTTTGTTTTCTTCGAATGTGCAGGTTTTATTTATCAAGAAGAAGAAACAAAAGATTGGAAGGAGCTTTTCACGCACACATTCTTCTTGGAAAGGATTTAACCACTACTTTACACGGATCCTACCGAGCTAATCAGGGGAGTACTAGTTTCTTTCGTTTTTAATTACCTTCCATTATCATAACTTTGATACTTTCGGGGAACATTGGGGACAATGTTCAGTTTAAGTGTAGGGAGGGAAAATAAAACGGTAACTTTGAAACTATACTTATCCTTGATTATTTGCTTTGTCCAATTGTATTTGTGTAATAAACCATGAGAAAATGTCGGTTAGGGTAATTTTGGCACCAAATTTAAAATTTTTCACGACATAAAGGAGTGGGCCATTAGTCTTAACAAAAGCGTCTCACGGATAGAAAGTTGCATGACTAGCACAAAAACCCTTTACCACCTAAATTCCACCCAAAATGTGAGGATCGCCCTTAGATTAGTAGGAATTAAAAGCATTCATCTTTAATGCTTAGAGTGTGAACCGGCAGTATATTAGATTCTAGAACTTGTTTTGTGATGCATTCCGAGATCGCTAGTAAGACTACACTTATGTAGTTAGGAATAACTAAATGATAAGAGACATTAGGATAACCCTTGTTTGATACCCGTAATATAATTACTTCTTCCACATCGGTTGAGTAATTCCCCCACACCCTTTGCATTGTACTCATCTTTAGTACACGATACCCCTAGTTAACCCCTCAGAGCCTATCCTTTTCGCTGTTCTCGTGATGTTTCGGTTTTTCCTGAATATCAATGAAGAGCATTGTTTACACCCCACCCCCAAATATACACCCAAATCGCCTTAGCCTACCCTGTATGCACTCACTTTTAGTGCATTATTGTTATCACCCCAAACCCTTAGTTCAATTATCTAGTTGCTTGCATGAGTTGCTAAGTCGAGTCATATCCTTTGTACACAGTTTTGGGATGATTGGGACTCATGGGAAAAAGTTAAAGTTTATAAAATGATTGGAAGGGAACGTTAAATTCCTTTATTTGCGTAATAACATACCCCAAGTGTTTTGATCTTTTCAATTCTGGTCAAATTAGTGTTAGAGTAATAAAAACTCAAGTGTAGGGATGTGCCTATAAATCCCTATCATTTTGATGTTACCGTAGAGGATGGTAGAGTAAAGTGTATGAAAAAAAAAAATAGAGAAAAAGAGAAAAGAAAAAAAATAGAGTGTAAAAAAAAAAAAAAAAAAAAAAAAAAAAAAAAAAAAAAAAAAAAAAACGGGCTATCATCCTACATCTATCCTTTAAATTTATGTTTGTTTATTTCAGTTAGCTAGAGTCTAGAGTGTCAAGTCTTGGCTTAGCAACGTCATTCTTCATATGCTTGTAACAAAAAGATTTTTGACTTGCCACCACTAAATAGCCTATCCCACCAAACCCTTTGTATCCCTAACGTAAGCCTAACATTACAACCCTTTAAAGACCTCTTTGATAGTCTTTCCTAGGTGCTTACGCCAAAGCGATGGAGGTTTGATCTATTCTCAAGCCTATGGTAATCTATGTACTAGGACCGGTTAATGAGTGTTTAATCTTCCATTTCCAACTTGTTATATTTCATATACACCCGAGAGAGATGTGAGTATCCAAACACCCCATGTGAGGTGCTAGTATGTAATTTCATTGCTTGTTATTACTTTTGCGGGGCTTATATGTGTTGTGGACTGTTTTAAACCAATGCTTCATGACCCATAACTTATAAATTAATTGGCTAAAAGCACATTTGCTTGAGGACAAGCAAATACCAAGTGTAGGGATATTTGATAAGGTTTTAAAATGTACCTTTTTGAGGGGTTGTTTAAGCCCTTATTTGATCACTTTTGTATCTGTTATTACTTAATATCGTTCCTTTTCACTTTTTAGGTCTATTGAAGGCAAATTGCTGTAATGGCACTTATTTGGACGAAAAGGCGCGGATATACGAAGAAAATGGCCAAAGTCAAGAATCGAGTCACTCAAGCTGCTGAAAGACAAGGTGACGGCGTCACTGCTTAAACGCGACGCCATCGGAGCATTTTGTGACGGCACAGAAGCCAAATTTTCTATTTTCAAGTGACGGTGTCAGGCTTTAAAAGAGTAGGCCGTCGCAACTCAGACGGCCTAGATTTGATCCAGACGGCGTCAGAAGCTGAAGAGGACGGCGTCACAAGCACAAGGTGACGCCGTCGCAAGACTAACGTGGCCAAGACGAAACCCTAATGACGGCGATCCGACGGCGTCACAAAACATAATGTGACGCCGTCGCACATGTAATCTTATATATAGAATCCGAATTTTTCAGTATTAGAGAGCAGTCTTTTGGAGTAAAAACCTAAACCGAACCAAGGCTGTCTTGTACAGTATTTTAGGGTTCCAAACCCTATCTTACATCAAGATAAGTGTTTTACTTCATTAATTCAATTATGTCTTTGATTATTTATGTGTATGCTTGCATGTTCTCCATGTCCGGCTAATTTACTTGTGTGTTTGCTTAGGGAATATGAAACTTAATTATTAATTATTGATTGGTTGTCTCTTATCTTAATTGTTAATGATCTAGTAATGCGATAGGTCATTCGTTGTGTAATTAATGCTTGATTAATCTTTGTGAACCTTAGGCTATAGCACTTAGAGCGGTTGTAGGCTAAACCATCCAAAGAGGCCTTAGAGTTAGAGTTTATAATCCCTAGTGGGTTTTGTAGACGAGACCCTTTGGTAAGTTCAAAGAGTCAAGGATAAACGCATACCCTACGACTTTAGACACACAACGCGATTAAGAATAAGGACGTGACAATTCAACCACCAATAGGAGATAATTAAGGAGTAATAAAACCTAAGTAAACACATCTTTAAACTATCATACGAACACACAATAATTAGACATAGACTACCCATTAGTTTAGATAATTAGATAAGTAGAAATAATCGGTAGAAATACCAAAACCCCCAAACTCAAACCCCGAGATTCGTACCTTTCCATTTCCTAAAAAAACATAAAAAAGATAAAAAATAGTCTTCCTCAACCCCAACCTTAGCGTAGTAACTTCTCACTAGCATTCCTATTCCCCTAGAAAACGATATAAATACCCGTGGCTTACCCTAATACTACACTACAACGATTAGGTTCACTGCCTAGGGTGTTATAAAACTTTCTCGAAGAAAAGGAAGTTCCTTTGACCCCGAACAACGCGTGTAGCGTTATCACCAACACAAAAAAAACCCTAACTGGAAAAGTTAGGGTTTTAAACTAAACGCACAATTGAATCAACCTCCAACCATACTGATCATACAAAAAATAAGATTAAATCGATTACACCAGACCCAAGTGAATGTTATAACCGACTTACATGATAATATACTTATGCGATCACAAAAAGAAACCTGAAAAATGATTCAAAACCCTATATAAAACGATTCCTGTAGGAAGTCTTAGATCCATGTAACACACAAAGAAACTAACCAAGATTATGTTACACAAGAATGTGAATCACTCTCCTTAACATCTCGATGTAAGAAACACAAAAAATAAGGACGAATTAGAGGAAAACGATTAAGGGAAGTACGGGTAGGGAATCGCCAAAGGAGAGAGGAGAATTAGGGTTTTTTTTCCAGGGTTTAGTTTGTCCACTCCTATATATATAGATCTCATATGTAGTTGAAGATCTTGGTCGTACTCATGTGTTAGGGTTTGTACCATGTGCAGTTCGGCGAGCTTGTGTGTGTAGATTAGCACATAGTTTAATAATGTTATCTCTCGTTCAAGAGTGAACTAGCCACGATCATTTAGATTTTCGGAACCACTATAAATTCATGTATCGTATTGTTCTTGTGTTTCTTATGATCTTGTAGCTTCTGATTATGCTTTGTATATTGTACGGTGGTTGTTACACATGGTGTTCGTGTGTTTGATGGTGTGCGCTTAGACGGTTGTCTTGTTTGGGCTCATATTCCTATCAAGTGATATCTCATAAGGTGTCGGAACTTACTAGGGTGTTATGCTCGGATCGTGGCTTCCCCAACATTAATTTGTCTACAATAAACTTAAACATACAATGATTCGGTCAAATCATCTCTTAAGAATCAATGTTTTGTAATTTCTTAAAATTACTCTTCCAAATTGCCAAATATATATTTCTACTTTTTTTTTTCTTCATACCATCTTCTTTAAATTCTATATATATATCAATATTTTCGGCCCTCAAACCATTTCTTCAATATTGTCATGACATTGTGTTTATTAAACATTTTTGGAATGAAAATTAACTTCAAAGTGATTATATATAGACAACTTATTTATATCGTAAAAACAATAATTATTTCTGTTTAAGTACATAGATGAAAAAATAATGTATAAATAAAATGTGATGATATAAAGTTGAGGACAAATATTTGTTGCATATTAAATAAATGTTGTTCCGACTAATCAACTCCAAGTAGTTGAGAATCATAAATTGAGAATCAGGACATCACATATAGAAGTATAGATTATGACAAGTCTGTATAGTCTATACTGCAGTAGTTGGACATTTACTTGTTTTCGTGTTCATGGTTTACCCAAATAGCCACCGGATCAAAGAGCTTAAAGTTAACGTGTCTAGGTTGTTTGTCGGCTTTAGGCATTAAAATTTCTTTTCTACACCAACTTTTTTAATGCTTTTTGAAGAAGCATTTGTTTTCACAACTTCATTTAATATAAATAATTATTAAGATAAATTCACTATTTATTTGATTAGGGTTTTATTTCAATATGTAAATATCATTTTACATAATTTTACGTACACTTAAAAGTTACAACTAGAGCCACATTATCAAACATTCTTATTAAGTGTTCTTGCTAACCCTTGTTTGGTTCCATTTGAGTGGTTCGTGTGAATGAGTGAATTGTGGTGGGTCACTTCTCAGGTTGGTTCATGCAGACAACATCTTTTGGTCAGATATGTGCACATCAATTGTTTAATGGTTTAACTATCATTGTTTCAATTTTGTCATGTGAGAAGGCATGTGCTCTTCAAGTTGGCAATGATTATTCCATTTTTGGAATTCTATTTTGTTTCATTGTATGAGAGATTGCTTGTGATAGTTTCTAGTTTGTAAGTTAGGATTGAATTTTCTCTTTTTCTTGTTATTTTCTTTGGGTCCTGTCTTCTTTTAATTATCTTATTTAATTGAGGTGGAGCGCCTCGTATTGTATCTTGTTTTGTTTCGGGGTTCTCTAAAAAAAACTGCTATTGCTAACAACTATTGCTAACAACTATTTTTACTTTCGTCAAACCTATCCAATCGGTTAATCTCTTTATTGTAGTGTCTTTCATAATCATGTTTACATGTTTTGGAATTAAAGGCAGAAAATTATTATTGTTTAACTCAACTGACTTTTATTGAAACCATCAAATAACTGAGTTGGCAAAAAGAGTTTTTGACTATCATCATCAATGTGTGAGGTGTAAAAAATACAATTGTTTGTTGCAAACAAATATGGATAGATATGGTTTTACATGATCTAAGTTTGTCTAACGATGATGGGGTTAAATTTTGTCTAGCCATATTATAAAATTACGGATTTAAGCACAAATGGTGTATTTGTTTCCGTCTATGTAACAGGCTGAAATACAGGCTGAAATGATGGATTTACCCGCATCCTATGTACTTAATTATCTTTTGGTGTAATAAGTTTTGGGTAAATGTTTTATAGATTTCTAAATACAAGACAATTGTTCAGTTTTTTGATGTAGGACAATAATGAGAAAAACAAGAAAAACGAATTTGGAACTAAAGTTCTGAATCAGTTTTGCTACGTTCTACGTGATCCAAATACGCGTCTGCTAACTCTTGAATCTCATCCTCATCATTTTTACAAGTCAAAACTCACAAACTAATAGGTGAGAGATATATGTAATGCTTGAATATAATGTATGTTTATATTGCTTCTATCTCAAAATAAATGTTTACATTTCTATTTTGGGTTGTCTCAAAATAAATGTTAATTTTGTGTTTCAACCAATTAAAAAAGTTTTTAGTGTATAAAAATGATATTTTAAGCCCTTTACAAATATATATATATATATATATATATATATATATATATATATATATATATATATATATATATATATATATATATATACTAGCTTTCGAAGCCCACCCGATGGGCGGGCATGACTTATAATTATTTGTTTGTAGTTTTTTGTTAACTGAAATACGTTTTTTAGAATTGTCAAACAATATTATAAAACAATTGTTTATTTGGATTAGGACAAAAAATGTTCGCGAGTTGAACCAACCTCGACCTGTTTTGACATGTACTAAAAATGACTTGTTTCCATATGAACATGTTTTGATGAGTTACCAAAGGTACCTGACCACGCTTAAATAAAGTTTTGTATTTCTTAGAGTTTTGTATTACTTTTTGTATATATAATGATATAGTAAATAACTTTAACACTCTAAAGAAGATAGCTGAACTCAATTTAATATTTCTGAACCACCTTATAATGAATCTATAAATTATATATGTCAACCTCGGAATCTATAAATTATTTATTTAATCTAATAATGATTATGATATTTATGAAAACAATAATAATAAATATCCCGTTCAATTCCTTGTTGACATGCAATCTCATTACTTATTTGTACTTGAGCGTCTATCCTAACACCTTAACCAAAACACGTATAGTCGATGGTTTATCGTTTTTAAATACCTTATGCAGGTGGATTTCCAAATCTATTTGGTCAATCAAATATGCAAATAAGCCAATTATAGTTTGCAATTTAATTGTCAAACACCACCTCGATTCAATACAATCAAACCGAATAACATCAAATGCATCCAATGAAAACAAACCAACTTCAATACACTTAAGCAAAGATGATACTGAAGTCCATAATAGTTCGCTTCTGATTCTCAATCGCAACAACTGCATCTTACAACATGATCTGGCAACTTCTCCAAGGCACTAATAGCACCCATCTTGTCATTCCATGCTCAAAGATGACGTACCATTGACAAAATCATTTAAATTACTTATCACAATACGTTAAAACATCGATGAATTTTTAGGTTCATTTGACTAATAAAAAAGTGCATATTCCAACCTCAAATAAATAGATAATGAAACGCAATGCAAGAGACAGAGTTTGAGTTGCTTCTACTGTAACACAACTCAATAATCTGATAAAAGTTTGTTGAGTGTTTGACAATTCTAATTTTATAAACATTAAAGATGTAAGATAATCAAAATCAGATAAGCATTTTGAATAATAAAATTTGAAACAGTTTATTTCCCCCTAATAAGCATATAATCATAATCATTTCGCTTTTATCCAAATACTGAAAATGGCCTTTCTTATGTATAACATGCAATAAGCATATAAACGGTTTTAGTATAACACTGCTTACATGGCTATACGTCTATTCCATCCTTCAATCAGACATCCCTAAATGTAATAGTTAAAAAAATAAAAGGTTTATTTTATGTGTGAATCAATACTCTATACGTCCATTACATTCCTCTATTTCAAACAAAATTGACCAGCCTCACAAACAAACTACACTATAAACCATAATCCAGAAATTTTATAAAATGTGAGGTTCCTTTATTAGAAGATACATAACGAAGGGGGGTGGGGGGGGGGGGGGGGGGGGGGGGGGGGTTTGGAATTGCTTATTGGAGCTGCCATATGTTAATATGCTTCTTTTTTCTGGGTACCCATGGTTTACGACCTTTTGGCCGATTAATCCACGGGGTTTTAAGCCACCGCCACAAAGACTCAATCCGGGTAAAGCTTTCATAATGTTCATATGCTTAATGCTTTCTGGTAAAGAATAAAGCAGTTTCGAGACTTAAATTGTATTTGGGATTGTTTAGCAAAAGCACTAATTACTCGTGTGTGAAATAAGAAGCAATGTATAAGGAGCTGGATCTGCTTATTGGTCACATCTTTAAAATAAGCTTATTTCCAAAACAGCTTATTTCACCTACAAAACTGCTTATTTGTTGCATGAAAACACATAATATTCACCATTAAACTCATATTCCATTCCATTATCAATGTCACATAAAATTAAAACAATCAAGAATCAATATATTCTACAATTACATAAAAAAAATAAAAACAAAAAACCCATAATTTATTAAAATTACCTATCAGCAGATTCTTGAACTTCTTCAGCAGCCCGAAAAATGGATCTTTTTCCCATTGATCCAAATGGGATGCCATTTTATTCAATTGGGTTTAAATGTCTTGCAGTAGCCTCACAACAGACCTACTGGTCAGCCTTGTGTTGAAACTAAGGCGTTTACTTTTGGGGTTCTACGGGGATTTGATCTTGTGAAAGATAAAGAAACTGGCAACTCAAAAGGTTAAGCATTATGTATTTTTCAGGATTTATGTGTCACAGATATTGCTTGTGCAGCTCTCAATGGTCTCAAAATTGGGAACAAAATCCTTATGGTTAGACGGGCTATTGAAGGTCAAACTCAATCAAAGCCTGAACTGGAGAGCATACTATCACATGCACATCAACAAATTGCATTACAGGTGAGTTTAAACACTATATCCACTTCTTTGTAGTTTAAATATGATTTTAAAATGTATATAATCATAATTGTTATAATAAAATGATTTAGGAGGTAACTAACATTATCTCATTTGCAGAAAATGATGCTGCAATCTTGGCCTATCGCCACAATTCCCACCAAGGTTCTATCCTTGACACAAGCAGTAACCGAAGAAGAACTTGTAAACGATGAATATATACATTTGTTACAGCATGTCCTCCGACACCTTCTGTTATTCCTGCACTATTATAAATCGGATAACTAAAATGTGGCACTCTTCTTGCCCACGCACCTGCTCTTATCGGATGTGCACGACATGCTCTTGGAACGCCTGCATTCACCATTTTGCAAATGGCTTAGCATCTACATTTTAGATTATAAATTTGTCACAGGATATTTTACAATGGGTTGGTAAACAGGATTAGTAAGGAATCGGAAAACATGCATCAAATGGTTATTGAACTAACCTGTGCGCGCAACAACCGGTGTGGATCACTAAACAGCGTCTAGTTTTCCATAAAATGTACTATGTTGAACGCCGGTTTCTGCTCTCTTTGAAACAAACCATAAGATACACACATACATGCATGTTTGCTTTTAGAAAAAAGTATTATCTGATCCTTCCTCAAGGCCTAAGGGAGTACTGTTTGGATTAGCTTATTTCCTGGACTAATGAGCTCCGCATCAGACAATGTCCCCAACTTCCTCTTCAAATCCACAAACTGCTCTGTAATCTTTGGATACTCACACGATACTATTCAATCTCCTGATGTTCAAATGGTTTATGTCGAATTGTACATGTACGAATTAACGATCTCTGAAAAGTAACTGATCAAACGGGCAATTATCACATCAGATTCTAAAAAAAGTACTGCAAATTTAAATTGACAAAAAATTTCAGACGTACACCATTTATACAGGCTCGGTTTTAACCCATTCCATAAAAACAATCAGTTTTGGTCCATTTCGTAAAAACAATATATTAAAAATTTCAGAAACAATCCATAACGTTTGACATGTCTGATCACCGACATGCCCGACACAATTCTTTGACAGATGTATATTTACAGATATAATGCATAGAAGATAAACAATGATCGAAACTTGCACCTTTGTCATAGTTACTAATGGCAATTTGGTCTATCTTATAATCATTATATTACCATCTCAAAAAGCATAAAATACACATTCATCAATTGCGTAGCAGCAGAAAGAATACATAAGTAGGTACCTTTAAACTTGCACAACCAACTATGCCCATGACTTCTGTGACACAGTCCAAATGTCAGGACTTTGGTTTATCCTTTAGATTTTCTTCTGTCACCCAGGTATTTCCCAACTGTAATCCTAAATCCATATTCACACAACATTTGAAAAGTTCGTATACAAATGAACAAAACCTTGATATTTGTGCGGATATTTTATAACACTTACTGAGGATCTAAGGTTGTCGACCTGTTTCTCATGCTTCATAAGGAGTTGCCGTGAAACATTTGAAAAGTTCGTATACAAATGAACAAAACCTTGATATTTGTGCGGATATTTTATAACACTTACTAAGGATCTAAGGTTGTCGACCTATTTCTCATGCTTCATAAGGAGTTGCCGTGAAACAACGTTGTACCCCTTTTTATCCACTCATCTTTTTGCCAATATTCGGTATCTTGTCGAATATAGTGTATTTCGCAAAAATTAAAGTTGTTCGATTTTCCAGTGTTCTTTGCCATTGGAACATTTTTAGCAACCCATTTTCGGAATACTCTTACTTCTATAACGTGGTCAGTTTGTGTGTGTTTCATCTGATTCACATAAGCTACAGCTTGCTGCGACACTATCATCTTTCCAGTACCTCTATGGACAGAACAAACAACATTAGAAATCACTAATAGAATACTATAGTGCAAGCATGTTTTGCAGAAAAATATCAGCCAATCTAAGAGAACACAATTTTTTTACCAGCAGAAATACCTGAGGTGGAAGTCATTTCAGTACCAAACAACTGCTTCCTCAGTGTCTCTACAAAGAATAAACACATACATAAACATTAATTCCAAAGCTACGATAAGGTTGTGAATTCACTGTAATTTAGAGCAATCAAATAGATTATCACTAATACGTGTGTGTCAATGTGGACTTCTTACTCCATAAGAGGTTCCAAATCATAACAAAAAAATTTATGCAACACATCCAGAGTTGTATCGCTATGTAATACAGAATATAAGGCTCTGTGTATCAATAATCTCATAAGAAAATTATTATGCTGACAGTGTTAGAACTGAAGATATAAGTTAGAGAAATGAAATAAAAAAATGCCCCGTTTCCACCTGATCCTGACACACGCTGTTCAAGTATTTGCTTACCAAAGAGACAAACGGCATTTAGTTATCAAGTTTGTGCTGCAACCTCTCTGTTTTCTGGCAACCAAACACGAGAATCTGTTAAGAGCAAAATCTACAATTAACCATCTTCAAAATAACTTACAATTGACACAGATTGACCCGTATTAAATGCTCTTCATGTTTGAATGAGATGGATCAGCCAATCTACATCTGAAATGTTGTTCCTATAAGTGATGCTACTGCATTGTTGCTTACTAATAGTTAGGAGCCTTATCACGATGACGTTGCCTCCTAATTTAATCATCCATATCGTAACAAAAAAAAAATAATAAGAAAAACAAATTATCTTAGAATCATCTATTATCGTCATAATATATCTCATCAATGGTCAATGGCTACATAATATAAAATCACAAAAAACAATATCAAAAGAAAGAAAATACAACAACCTACTTTTGTAGTTTCCAATCTAACAGCCGCAACCTAATTAAACATAACATATTAATAAGCTTAGACACATTCATGATAATATACTTGCTCGTTAATAAGTTTAAAAACACGATGATATTTACCTTACTTTGACTTTGATTTTTTCTTTGCTCTACTCTTTTGAGGTTCACAACTGCTCCAAGTTGTAATAAGCCATTGCTTCTCATCAAATGCATGGACTATTAATTAACCTAAAAATCACCAATACAGGATGTCATCAATGTTTAATACAACTACGATAATAACAATCTTTTATAGATTTTAATAACTATGAAAAATTAAATAGTTATAGCACTTTGTGAATAATACCAAGGCAATATGCCCATTCTCCATAGAACTCATAGTCCTCTCCATATTGGCCTTGAAACACCACCTTAATATAGACATTAATGAATCAAAACATAAAACACGTGTAAATATCTTCATAGAGTACTTCACTGTTCACAGCTGCAGTCACAGAACCGTGATCATCAGGACCAATTAAAAGATGACACTATAACAATGGAAGATAATAAAGTGGAAAATATTTAAAAGTTTCCATTGTACAACGCTTATATGGATGTTCCGTTGTGCTTTTGTCCTTCGTTCATAATTACTGGGTATAGACAAAGCCTGTTCATCTGTGAATAACAGTAAACACTCTCAGTCGCATGCAAGTTATGTAAGAAAAGTAAAGATAGTGCCATTAAATAGAAAGTATAATAAAAATTATGATGTAACTTACGAATGACAGTTGAAGTAGGATTTTTGGTAGAAGTAGTTCCTTTGCTGATTAGTATCTTTAATGCTTGTAGCTCGTTATATATTATTACAGTGGTACAGATGAATAACACCAACCTTAGTTCTCCACTTCATTACTATAGAGAAAATACAAAATCTATTTGATAAAATCAGATACATTAGATAATAATGATATCACAGTAATGTGAAAATACCACATTTAGTTCTCAACGTGACAATATTGAAACTAACTAATATGACCAGGTGTTATACTTCTCAAATAATCATGGAAACATGCAGACGTAGACCATAGAAATCATAGACTATAGATTTGGTTGATGCACTAAAAAACTTATATAACCAGTAGGGTGAGAGAGATACCTCAAAGAGAAGAGAAAGGTTCGACAAAGAGAATGGAGACATGGAATTATCTTGCTTAGGGTTAGAAAAAAGAGGCGTACCTTTTCTCTTAAGCATAATCTATTCCTTAAATATAGCTTAACAATATCAATTATTTAAGCATTAATTACTTATTTTGTATTTGTAAATCACAAAAACTGCCTTGGTCTAGCGGTTGAAGCATTTGTATGTGGATTAAATGACTCATGTTCGAATCTTGCAAAAGACACTTTTTTAACTAATTAATCCGAATTTTAATTGCTCATATAATTAAATTTCGAAAATTAATTCATAGCTAAATAAATTTCAAAAATAATTGCTTAGGTGGACAAAATGATTATGTGGCATTGAGGTGGCATTGAGGTGTCATTGAGGTGGCATTGAGGTGGCATTAATGCCAAATGCCTCCTGTTATATATAATATAGAGATATATATATATATATATATATATATATTTTAACGTGAAAGGTGTAGTTAGTGAGAAATACTTAAACTTTAGTGTGTTAAGTCGGTCGTAATAAGGGTGGGTTCGACGTGTTGTCCCCACCCAAGGCACATCATTGTTAAAACACCAAGCCATCATACACACGTTCAATGGCGGAGGCATGTAGAGGCGAAGGTGGGCCATGGCCCACCCACAAATCTTTAACTTCTTTACATTTACATTAGCCCAATATAGTAAAGTGTCCATATTGTTGTTTTTTGGCCCATCACAAAAACTGATATAGTTATATTTGTACTAGCCAATCTCTAGAAATCCTAACTGTTATACAATTTAAATGATCATCCCATATTAATTCTTATATAAACACGAATTGGCTAAACAATCCTCAACATTACGTCAAGTTCTAAATGTCTTTAACAAAGTTTGCCCCCCCCCCACCCCATAAACAAATTCCTGGCTACGCCCCTGCACACGTTGTCCCTTGGTTTTGGAGAGAACTCGATCGGTCACACGATCGAGTTTTGTATATAATAAAAAGAATGTATTCTTTTGTGTGAGAGTGTTTGGAAACAGTGTAACATGTAGCAGTTTAAAAAATTTATTTACGGAGTAACAATTAAATAAATAGTTTAATTGTTACTCCGTAAATAACAACTATATATAGTGATAATGTGCATTTAAGTTGTTATTTTAACATGATTAGTTGTGTTTGATTTATTTTTTTATTTTTTATTTTTTATTTTTTTTTGAAGACGATAGAAGATTTTTTTAGGAGATGAAAATGTTAGGAACCACACTATCAGGATATGAGATTCACAAGTGTTGAAGATTTACTAAATGTGTATGTACATTTTGGCAGATAAAAGTGTAAATATATTGAATGTTAGTGTACTTTGGTTGGTGACAAGGTTTAATTCACGGATGATATAAGAAAGTTAAGTTCATCGAATTTATGATGTTTGGTGGATACAAGTTGGTGTGTAATCAAAAATCCCGAGAATTAATGTTGCACACCTACCAAACATTATTGTGCATGTTAATGAAGCAAACGTTGGACAAAATTGCGAGGATGTCGAACCCGTCAAACAAGAATTTAATGTTACTTTCAATATATACAGTGTTGATTACTCTTTGGACAGATACCATGCTATTGCTTATGTTTTTTTTGCTTATAATGCGAATTAACAAGGTTTTTGACAAATCTCATACACTTATAAAGTATTTATGCTTAATCTTGAAAATTTAAAAATGAATAGAGAGTAATATTTCTAAAATACTACCTCCGTCCCAAATTAATTGTCCTCATTTAACTTTTTAAAGTCTTAAAGATCGAAGGAGTACCTTTTATTTTGATTTTTCTGAACAACAATCATTTATTCTACAATACATAGCAAGTCCCACTATACAACTAAGTGATTGCATAAAAGAACTCCCGAAACAAAAATACCATATCCATGAGAACAAAACAAAAGACACCAACAATAACTTAACCTATAATGTCTAAAATATTTCGTATGACTATTAAACTAAGGAAAGTGATTGACACATTCCAATTTTTTATTTGAACACTCATGGTATAAGCAGTTAAAACAGCTTATATTGACAGTACAACTTTCTAACGCATAATATGAAGGTGTCTCAATAAAAATTAAGAGTGTGCCGATCACTCCCCTTAAACTAATATTAACACATACACTGACCACACAAATCTTCCTTTTTCTGCCTTAATGATTTAAACATACTCATGCAACAAGCGAAAAATAGGCCAATCACAAAATATATCTACATCAATACAACAGACTTAAAGTGATGCATATTGACATGTTAGTCAATATATTACTGTTGCATCCTACATTTGGTAGGATCTCTAATCCATTGTTGCCAATCTATCCCGATTTTCTTTCTCGATCTTCTAGTAATTCACTCAAAACTCTTAAATTGAATATCTTGGACAATCTTGTTTATGCTTGATACTTTATATTTCAACACACGTTCATTCCTCACTTTCCAAATATAGTATCCGAAAGTCCTTATAACCGCTTGCCAAAGATGAGATGAATAGTTAGGGACATCAACATTTCCGTTAAACAAAAATATTTCGCCAATGGAGAATGCATTAACGTTCCCAACCTTGCACTAATTAAAATCTTTTCCCACACACTCGTAGCAAAGTTACACAATACCAACCTATGAACGCAAGTTTCCACCACACTATCACAACATGGACATAACTTTGAGTCCAAGTCAATGCCTCCTTTATCTATCTCTTTTCGAACATGAATTGTACCTTTTAACGCTCTCCACACAAAGATTTTCACCTTCTTAGACCCCACTTGTTCCATAACGTCTTGACCACTACTCTCGATCTTTAACGTTTTTCCTCCACCATTTTTATTAGCTCTTTAACCGTGAATATACCATTTTCTTGAAGCGTCCATTTCTATTGGTCCCTACAATCCATATGAATTACAACATTTTGCAATAACTTTGTTAGTTCATCAAAATCCCTACACACCCTTTATTATCCTTGTTTAATCTTAAATAACATCTTTTAAAATGACAACGTAGACAAATACTACCAACTTAAAAGAAAACAACTACACGGTTAATATTTGACTGGAAACTTTTTGTCACATAGTTTACCAAACTTTGAATCACACGTTTACCAAACGTAGAATGGAAACTTTTTATTATTTGAATGGGATCTCAAAAATTAATAACACGTAGCTTTTTCTGACGGTTTACTCAACTTTATAATTTGACTAGCACATCTACATGATTATATTTTGAATGGAAAACTTTCATATCTTGGGGTTTATAATTTTTGAAACACACGATTCTTATTAGTAGTTTATGTATTTCCTTGAAATCTTGAATCTTGAATCTCGAAACTTAAATTAATGTAGTTTATCTAAATTACCCCTAAGTACCCCTTTAACTTGGTAACTATTCAAAAACTTAGCAACTTAAATTATTCTTTTATTGATCAATTCTAAACTTGAAAACTTTTAAAAAACACACACTATATTAATTTTAAAAAGCACACGATTTGTATTCTTCAACTATATCCATTTGGGACAGTTGCTTTTCTTATGTATGTAGTATAGCACCTGTTGGGGACTATACTGTTGACAAATTCATGTTGTGGCTTCCAGGCGTGGATCAGGTTCAACAATACAAGTTGGAGTAGAAGTACAACACGACTAGTTTACTTAAAGTGTAATAGTTATCTATTAAGGTTAGGTTTAGTGTAATCCTAGTTTTAGTCTAATGCGTCTAGGTTAGTCTATATATACCATGAAATGTAGGAAGTACATTGTATCAATTGAAGTTTTGAGTAAGATTTCTTCAATAAACATTGTGTGTTTCATGGAAGATTATTCTTGTTGTTTATTTCTTGTGTCGTGTTCTTGTTTGTGACTTTGTATTGCGTACTGTGATAACCTCAATTGGTATTAGAGCTTCGAAGAGCTCTTGGTGATCTGTAATTTGCGATTAAAGGCATGCATAAAAATAGATCAAACTCTAGCATGCGACCTGCGATTAGACGTGTAGGTTTTGATCAGACAAGTAAACTGATCTCAGGTTTAGTGATATTGTAACTGCGTTGTAGGGTTACATTAACCAACAACAAATCCGTTGGTTCTTGAACTTAACTCTATTGTGTTTTGATCATGTTGATTGGGTCTGGTCACAACTTGGTATAGGTAAAATAATAACTGAGCAGAAGCTATCTAGCCGTGGGATAAAGGGCTAGTTTATTCTCCATTACAAACTTTTTTCTCGATCAAGAAGAAAAACTAGGATGACAGGAGATCCATCAGGATCCAACCCGCCAGCACCGCCGAAAAAGGAATTAAATTTGACATTTTAGTGGCCGTTGTTAATGTCAAATAATTACACCATATGGAGGATGCGATTGGAGGTGATTCTTGGAATTCATGGAGTGTGGGAGGTGATCGAATCAGGCTTAGAAGATGTCATGAAGAACAATATTGTTAAAGTTTTATTGTTTTAGTCGATATCTCAAGACCTGATTTTACAAATCGGGAATCTAAAAACTGGGAAAAAGATGTGGGAAGCTATAACGACTTGTAACCTGGGGGTGATCGTGTGATAGAAGCTAGACTTTAAACCCTAACTAATGAGTTCGAGAATATGTAGATGTCAGATAACATTACCATAGACGCATATGCCTCAACACTATCAGGTATTTCTTTAAATCAACCACACTTGGAGAAGTCATGTCAGAACACTCGGTGTTTGTCCATATTGTAGCAGCCCTATAACACGTTTTAGACCTTAAAACCATGTTGTTTGATGATGTGGTTGGACAATTGAAAGCTTATGAAGAAAGAGTCAAAGAATAGGATAAAGCAAACGACGCACAAGAAAAGTTGCTTTATGCTAGGACTGAAAATTCCTACAGGAATAATGACTCAAGCGGAGGAAGATGACGTGGTTCGTACTCTCGAGGTTGTGGTCGTGGTCGTTGATGTGTCGTTTAGTGTCGGTAATTATATTATTAAGTTTTACTATTTATATTTTTCCGACTTTACCTATTAACTAATGTTGGGAATAATACAAAACAATAAAAGAAGAATGAAGCAAATACGAAACAAGAAGGACTTAAAAGACAAAGAAGGAATTATGCATAAGATGAAATATTATAAAAGATTCCTTAAAAGATAATTATTAAAAGTTAGGAAGATTTACATTCCTAATACAGTTATGAGTCCTTTGTAAACCCTAATTATATATCTCTATTATATAAAGAGATATAGGCGTGAGTTTTAGAGTGTGCACAGAAAAGATGTAGTCGACTAGTTAGTTTTGGTTTTAGCCTCAAGGATCTTTGATTCCTTGTTATTGTTAGGTGTAACACATTCTACTATTGATCAAGTAGAATTGGGACTAGTTGTGAATGATAATGAAGAAAAACCTTTTTACAATTACATTGTTCTTACGTTAATTCCGCTATACATATTCTATGAACTTTGTTATTGTTAATCCTGTATGAGATCTAAACAATCTCGAGTTATAAATAATCTAAGGAGTTTTATAGACTTCACAACTAACACTAACAGGCAGTGTACCCAATCAATTGTAGGTTCGTTAGTAAGTAGGGTGTCGATCACTAAAAGTGGACGTTAACACTTAATCTATTAGTACTCTAATTATCTAAATTACCTAATTAAATCGTAGACTAAAGAAATAGGGGGTTTTCAGCCTGAGAGACTAGCACGAGTTTTTGTTTAATCTACGCTAATTAGACTAATATCGCACACAAGTAGACAATGTTAAAGAAGGGGTCAAGCTCTTATGTAAGAAAAATGTATTAACTAATTTATTAGATAAAATGCAATATTTGTCTATATGTGCGATGGTTGTACTACTTTCGTTGGTTTTTTTAATATCGAAAGCTAAGTGGCTCTTCTCCCCAAACTCGAGGCTTATGAGGCGGTTAATCCTGTCACCATTAACCAAGCCCGCATAACGCACTACAAAATCGACTATAATCTATCTTGGCTACGATATCGCGACTAAGGCGAACAACGAGGCTTTCACTAACTTATGGCCTAATGGGTTATCTATATACTAGTAGCTTATTATCCACTTAACTACTAAAGGAAACAGAACTTATTTCGTAGCCTAAGATGCTCTTAGTCTATCTATTCACTTAACCAATAGTAGAAACAAGACGTTTTATTAGTACTATTGATCTACTCATATAGGTAATTTCTATGAATATCTATCCCGAACCCAGCTTATTATCCACTTAACATTATTATTGCAATAGTGGAACATGACTTTATATACAGGCCTAAACCTATTATCCACTTAACACAATTCCAAATAACAATAAAACCGAACTATATCTATAAACTAAATCCAGTTGAATAACAGATAAACAATAATCAAGCACATAAACGAGTATGAAGTGATAAACATAATCAACATGCAGTTAAAAGAGTAAACAATAGATATAAACAAATCAAAACATTAAATTGTCATAAACTTGGCTAATACCTACAGGTATTAGCCAATAATCTTTGTAAAAATACATGATAACATATTTGGAACGATTAAAATAAAGTTCATAAGGAAAACAATACGCTAACCGAATGAGTAATGTGGAGTATAATGTTTACAAGAGTTTTCCTATGGAATGAATGCACTTGCAGGACCTTCTGATATTCTAAAATCGTCTATGAGTCGTACTTGGTGGTTAAAAGCTCTTCGAAAATCGAATGTTAGGTTTTCTATATATAGTCTTCGAAAACAGGCCGATACGGTGTATTGGTGAGACTAATACGGCGTATCGAGGTAACTTGGTGTAGGGTCCACAATTATAATATTCCAGAATATTCATCAACCGCCATTCAATACGCCGTATCGTTGCACATGGATATGGCGTATTGGAGCCTTTCCGTCATTGATGTCTAGTGAAGTTAGGGCTTGGATATGTCATATTTGCATATGTGAATACGGCATATTGATACTAAAATGTGATTGTTCTTCTTGTTGTGCAAAGTTTCATATACGGTGTATTGTAGAAGTGAATATGACGTGCACGTCAAAGTCAGGCAATGGTATTGAATTCGTCTAAGTCTTGGAATACGGTGAATAATCTAGAATGATACGGCGTATTCTCTGTCACTTCAGTAGACTTTCTTGGACTTTATCAATTTAGCTCCAAAACACGTCCTTTATGCTAACTTTCAGCAATTGCTCGATAATAACTGGGATTTACATAAATAAATGATTAAGTAACAATTCTCATATAAAATGATACAAAACGAGCAATATAAACTGGATAAATGATGCTATAAATTAGTCGTTATTAGATGTTATCAAATATCCTCCCACTTAAATTCTACTTGTCCTCAAGTAGACTTTAAATAAAACTTATGAAAACGTATCCCAAACATTTGTCTAGGATTTTTTCTATTTAAGCATTTATGTTCAATCTCTAGTGCACAACCAAACACCTCATGAAATAAGAAATGAAATTACTCAAATCACTCAACTCTTCTATGTTTGGTTGAACCGGAAGCAGCCTCTCTACCTTAGGTAGGGGTAAGGCTGTCTACGTCTCAACCTCCCTCATACACCGTGGAAGATGGTATTGGGAGTTACTTTACTTTTTTTTACTCAACTCTTCTATGTGGTAACATTTAGTAGATCTCTCAATTGCTCGGTTGTGACGAGTATTCTATTATAAGCTTGGCAAGGATACACATGTCCACCATTAAAGCTAAGGAGTAACAAGTCTAAAATGGTAAATTGGATGAATATGATAAGGCTTAAGGGTTGATCAATCTTTTTAATCTCTATCAATAAAATTACTGCAGAAAAGGCGACAAAATCACAAATGCACGCCCAAATCCATGACCACGGTATTTGTGATTGCTCAATTCCTTAACTCGAATGAGTTGAAGACAGGATTAAGTAATCTTTACCAATAGTTTTTACACCAACGAAGGCGAAAAAACCATACATACATGTTCAAATCCATGAACAAGACATATATGATTGCCCAATTCCCTCATTCACGTAAACTAAAGATTAGGATGAAGAATGATAAAGGGTAGGGATTAGGCATGGGAAACATTTATAATTAGTGTGAAATAAAAATAACGAAACAGATAGATTAAGCTCAACCAATAAACAACAATGTTGCTAGCAACTTTCCCGACCATTCCCTTGAAAAAGACATGTATCACCAACTAACTCACGCTTTAATACGGAAAACACATGCTTTGTTTGGTAGACACGAATTATACTCAACGATGTCTTAATCATCATTCCATAAAAATAAACCTAGTTGGCGTTCCCATAACGACCAACTCCCATTCATTCCATAATGTAGTATAACAATAGTGGCGATATCTCCACTAGTACAAAAATACTAAGTTGGTTGATTTACGACCAACTTTCAAATAATATACAACAAAACATCACACTGGTTTATAATACGTACCAAAGAATAATTGATTAGCTCAAAATATAAGATTGGTTAAGTTTAGACGAACCGATTATCTCATAATCATCTCCTTTTTTTTTCTCTCTTACTTTTTTTTTGTATTTTTCAATTTTTTTGATTTTTTTTTTTAAATTAAAAGAAGCTAATAATGGTGTTAAATTTTACCACTTCACAATCATAATAAATCCGCTCAAAATCTTTAGATATAAAAATAATAGTGAAAGTAGTAAACACACGAAAAACAAAAATAACTACTTTCACATTCCCATTGCGATATGCAATTACCGACCTAATTAAAGATAAGAAATACGCACACGAACATACGAAATACACACTTTTACAAAAGCAACTAGCAACCAACCACAAACTTAAATATTGCTAGTATTAGAGAAAGATGCATGAGGTGATGCTTAGGAGCAAATTGGTGTGTGCTTGAAATGATCAAAATGATATCTAGTTATAGAGCAAGATATACTTTGAGATACGATCGATATGAACAAGTGTGTCCACTTGTGTGTCTCAAGTTGCTTTGTCAAGCTGGTTAAGTTATTTTCATTCTAGCCATATCACCTTGTAGGGCCATTGAGGTGCTTATATTTCTTACCCTTGTGTTGCATAATGACCACTTATGTGTTGAGTTTATGATATATAAAATACAATAAAACATAAAGACATCAAGAGTACACAGCGGAAGACTTAAGATCATAACAAATAAATTAATTAACTGAAAGTATGCGTAACGTACCTTTTGCGAATGTCAAATCCCTCGAGCAAATCAAAACAACCCTCGAGCAAAGCAAACACAAAGAAGTACTTATTGGTGTAAGAATAATGTCTTACAACCACGTTCTTGTACACACGAATTAACCAAACGAATCAAGCGATTGCTAGATCTAACACAAGTCCTCGTTTAAGAAAAACGAAACCAAACTCCCTTACTTGGGGTGTTCAGCCGAATATTAGACTAGAGAGATGAGAGGAGAGATTTAGGGTTAATTCAATGCAGAAACCCTAGACCCTAACCCTCTTTATATACTAGTAGGTAAACTTTGGGAACAAGTTAATGCATTAGGCCTTGGAGAGGCCCTATGGCCGGCCACTATTAAAAGCCCAAAGCCAAACCCATAACTTTTCCAAGTTTTCCATTTCTAGTCCTTTTTCTTTTCATTTAACGGTCGTTAGTCATTTTTCCATTAAATACTTAACGATCGTTAACCGGACTTAATGTGCAATAATTAATCGTAAACATAAACATTAATTATTAACTTTAATTCTCATTCGCTAATGTGTGCAATCCCGTGGTCACGAGTTCGAATCCGGACATTCACATGTTTGTAAATATATACATTTCCAACAGCTCCCACTTGGATATGTTTACAAAACGTGAAATGACATTGGTTAGCGTCTAGCAACACGTCAATGCCCCCGGTACAACTCGTGTATGGTTTTCTGGAGAAAAACCAAGTTTGATGATTCATCATCATATTCATCCTTTTGTTTCTAATACCATGTTAATAAGAATATGGATCTCACTCATTTCTTCATTAACTATTCTGTTTCTCGCTTTATATGATTGAATAAGATTACCAATTCTTCTAAACTTATTCCAGAAGACCTTGGGTATGGCCATACAAACATCTTAACAATCCTACGAGGGGCCCAGTAGTATTATACTTCAAAATAAATTTGAAGGAAACAAATCTCATTTTTACTACAAGCAGGATTCATAAATTTCGCAACACTTCTGAAAACAACCCTTATAACTACCAATTACGTGTAGCGTTAGATTGCTTCACAAAAATGCACTACATCCATGACATATCTCTTGTATCTCAAGTCATAGGATAAATATCCATGATATACTTAATGACAAAGATCCATAAAGTATTATCATGCAGGTGGGATAAGTCCTATATTTAATTCATTGAATATCATCTGAAATTAGTCATGCTACGCATCAATATACTTTCAAGTATATTCTAACTAATACTCAGATTTGTCTTAATTCAATATCATTCCCATGTTATTGATTGACAACGGACTATTTAGAATAACTTAAGTTATTCAAGGATTTAAACATGCAAATACAGGACACAATATTATAAATGAAATTAAACGTATACCGTACTTTAATTCATTATAAATAATAATTGTTTAACATCCTTTATCCAAATACTAAATAGATCAATGCATGATAATTCTCAGTTAATGAATTTTGCCACAAGTCATGCAACTCATACTTGTTGACAAGGCATAATTTCAACTAACTTTGATCTACAAGAATTTTGAGAATACTTATTTCAAAAATTCAATAATTGAATTTCTTGTATGTGTTTACACATATCTTGATATTGTCATATCATTCCATAAGGTGCGTGATAACCTGAACCACCTTTATATGACAATCATCTTTCAAAACTTTTAAAGTTTTAAAGTATTCTTCATTCTTTAATGTATAATGCAACTATGCTCTTAGTTGAGCATAACTAGTCAACATGGTCATCATCAAGGATACCATGACTAGAATTGAGTGTCATCTCAATTATACCAGCATCATTGTGTACAACAATATGCTCTTTAAACATCCGTAAACTTTGAACAGTTATAGTGTAATGTTGGTGCCTACCAAAACTTAAGTTTGTTGGCAATGACAATTATGAAACAATTGCCATATTTTCATCCATAGAATCTTGGAGCATCTCCAGACTGTGGAATGTGATTCTAAATCCAAACATATTCCTTTTAAAATATTTATTACACTAACAACTTTCAATGTTGTCAAATCATCTTGTAATCAAGCATGACACAACAATCTTACAATATGATGTACATGATGAATCTTCAAGTTAGACTTTAAGATCTCATTATATATCCATCATGTTCTATTAGACTCATTTATTTACCGCATATGTTTATAGTAATAAACATATATTCCAAGGTTGTATGTCTTATTTCCAAATCTTACAAACAAAGTTTCATTCCCAATTAAAACTTAATTTAGGTGGAATGTAGTTGCCCATACAACATATAAGATTTAAGAAAATAATACTCCCACTAGCTTTCAGGAATACTTATGAGCTATCTTATTTTAATTTATTAAATCAAACATTGATTTAATATTAAACATAAGAATCATCTCATAGATGCATGCATATATCCATTCATGGATTCTTGCAGTTTGTACATATTCAAAGATTATTTGAATTCATAAAACTACTTTGTATTACTTATCGTCCTCGCAAAAGTAATTCCACAACAAAGAGTTTAGATATTCATTGTCAAAATTTCATATCAATGAAACTAAGTATGACAATTATAATCTTTATACTTTTATTTAATGTATCTAGAAAAGAATATTCAATCATAGTTAATTGCTTAAATATGATTAATATTATTATCATTAGACATGCATTAAATATGTGTACAATATTGTCCATATGATTTTTACACAAAGATTTAAACCACTAGGATTTCCATCCTTTGAAGAAACTCATATTCATTATTAAGATAAACCAAGTATCTAAAGTTGATTATCTTTATGGACAACATCTCAACATTCATAGTATGATTGATTTACCACAATTCAACATTTGGTAAATTCATCATCATGATTAACTTGCTTACATGATCCTATAACTCATAATCCTCAGCATATTAAATATCTGAGATATCCTTACGGATCTATGAATGACAATCCCATTATTTTGAGGTCTATCATTTACATGTTTAGCCTCATCATGATATTTGCTAGTGCATTTTAGAAGATTATGTATTTTGTAATTCAATCTTTCAAGATCTAAACAAAACTCCCACTTGCCTTTAACAATTTAAAGATTACCTTTAAATAGTTTATCAAGTAGAGCAACAATACATTGTTCTCTTTTGAGATATTACAAAAAAATATTGACAGTTCTTAACATTAGTTTGTTACAACTCACTCTATAAGTAGTTTAACAAATTCAGAACTTCATTTATAATATTTAATGTGATTCATCACATTCCATAAACAAATGGTGTCTTATCAATCTTCTAGGTTGGAGTCTTATTGAGTATATTCAATCTATACTCAATCATCTAACCTTGATAACAAGTGGAAGAAACTATAGTTATCTTGAATCAAACATGCCAATAGATTTTGATTCTTCTAACTGAACATACCATAAAACTATGGTATTTCCTTAGAAATAATATTGTAAGATTAATCTAACAATATTTAAGATAACCATCTACTCTTTGGTTTATCATATTTACCAACAAAGTAAAACTTAATGGTACAATAGAATTACCAAGTCAATTGCATGCATTATAACACAATTATTTTTGACCAAGTCAAAAGACATACTCCCTCCGTCTCAATATAATTGTCCACATTTCCTTTTTTGGATGTCTCAAAATTATTGTCCACTTTCCTTTTATAGTAAAAGAAAGAGAATTTAGTGGAAGAATATTCCTTTTGAATGGTTGAAAATTAAAGTGGACCCACTTTTATTAAATTGTGTGAATCTTGTCTAGTGACAATAATTTTGAGACGGAGGGAGTATCAATTATAATCCCACTATACGTTGTAAGTCATTGATCAACTCATTGACTTCATGCATATGTCTTAAAACATAGCAAGTTAACGTCTTACTTTATATTGTAAGTCTTGTATTAAAAGACTTCATGTTTGTGACTTTTCAAAATCATAAACATTTATAATTAAAGTAATTATGAACACCGCCTCGGATTTCAATTAATATTTCAAGTTAATATTTACTACATATATTTAAGTCATTCAATGAATACTCAAATTCAAAGTAGTATTAGATTACTTCATTTAATTATGTCATTCCATGAAATGTTCAATGTAAGAAACTGCAGAATCATCCATGCTCGTTCTCACGACACGTGGATATTTTTACCTTGGGCTATAATCTAGTTCACGTTCTCACGTAACATAAATTGTAACTACAAGTGTTTCTTAAATATTGAATGACATAAATTTTGAAAATAAAGTAGTCTTTGTTATCATCTTGACACATGTTCTTAATAAGGCAATCATACATATTTAAATGTATAATTCCTATTGGAACGTTACTCTCTTACCTTGCGGTCAAGAGAATCATATTTATATGTGTTGTACCTTGCACACAATAAAGATTTCTCCCACTTGTGCATGGAACAACATCATGTAGCAGATAAACAACACGATACACGTTCGTTTATTCGATTAATATGATTTGTGTCATAGATATAACAAGTAGATGTAGAACTATATTGTTTAGTAAGGAAACGCACATGACTTTCCTTAAAAACATAAGTGTCTACAATTGGAAAGTAATTATCTTTGAAGATAATCTGGGTTACTACACAGGAAATAAGGCTTGTAGCTCCCACTGAATTAGAAATCATTAAAACAACTTCTTATTCAGTAATGCAACACAAATGCTCCCACTGAATCTGACAACATTGTAAGTGTTGCATAACTAGTGAAAACAACTTGCTTGCTTTTTTACTTTCCTACTCCTTTGAAGAACCATACGTAATCATTACTAAGGTACTAAAAGGTGTATTTTACTCTGTGAATGATGGGTTATCCATCAATGTTATTAACTTGAAAAATTGGGTATGCAATTTCTTCCTTAACAGGTCTACCTTCCCTATACTGGTATGTAGCACCTTTAAAGGTTAAAGTAAACCAACTAGATAAATTAAGCTAGTTTTCCTTTTACCAATTTTTGCGGTAATTTGTCTAGCTTCTAATTTTGTAACACATATACATGTTTTCCAGTTAACCAACATTCATGTTGTTACAAATGATTCATTCACCAAATGAGGTAATGAAATCTTTATGGAAAATAAGATGTGCAATTCATTGCTATGAGTTACATTAGAATTTAGACAATTCAAATGTTCCTATTATACCTTTCTCATTCATGAAAAGGAATATGATTGAGTCTCATGCTTCTCCCATGGAAAAGAGACTTCGTTTGTCTTTTCGGTAAATTATTCTCGATCAAACATTTGTTTGAAAGCAGAATGGAGCAATTTACTGATCAAAGACTAAACTTTGTTTACGGTTAAATGTTGCAATTATACATTCAAAAGAATTACAAAATTCAATTTTAGTATTTTCGATAATTAACATTTTTCAAGAAAATTAATTACCCATGGTTCATAAGCATATAACCATTTAATTTTCACTAAAAAACTAGGATCCAAATTGTCATAATCTCATCACATCAGTTGATCTGCTAGTAATGAACCTTATACAAAGTGGTAGAGCTTTTGCTCAATTGCCAATTTCAATTGCAATTCCTAGATTTATGGGATTTACATATAGCCAATTTCAATTGCCATGTAAACATGTTTTATCCCATCTTATGCCTTGAGTTGCCAGTTCTCACTACAAAACTCAATTAAGTTGTCCAACTTAAGAAACTGCAAAATCGTCCATGCCCGTTCTCACGACACGTGGACATTTTACCCTTTGATTACGATCTAAGTCACGATCTCACGCAAATAAAAGGTAATCTTAGGTGTTTCCGTTTTGTTGGATGGCATATAACTTAAATTAAAGGGTAATATTTTTTATGTAAAATCAAATATGTACAAAAATGTCATGCATTCATCTTTGTAGCATAGTTTTTATTAAAACATTTATATCTTGTTTTAATGTTTAAGTTTTTCATCATCAAACTTTAATTGAGGTATTGGTTTCACCAATCAAGGAATTTAGTGTTAATTATCATCCATTATACCGTACTTTTGCATAAGTGTAAACACTTAGTGTTTCGGATAATTACCACCTAAGTGGCGCATGGAATCAACACTAATTCGCCCTTAAGATGAGCTTGCACATTTAATGGCTTACTAAGTAGCTCCATTCGAACTTACAGGGGGCAGAGGACCAGGTACGCGCTAAAGCACAACCTTAGACATCCATTCAGTGTGACTGTGCGCACTTCTTTAAACCCCTTTTATTAGTTCATTCTCATTGGTGAGCCGTTCAGTCATTTGTACCAAAGTCATCAATCAATTAAACGATTATGATTACTATTCTTAAAAATACATGTTTCACCATTGTTTAGGTCAGTTTATTTTTCTTGTAAAAATACCCTTGTTACAAAACACAAACAAGCAAGTATTTATAAAAATAAACAAATAAACAATAAATGCATATCAAATAGCCACATGCAAACGGTTTAGATAAATCCTATTAATTAACCAATTAATATATATATATTGAGGTCTTCCCCAATTTTAGATCTATCAAAATTAATGTATATCACTTAAACAAGAAAGACATACAATAAAAGCATATCCATGATAAAACATGCATGTAATTATCATGGACATAAAATTACACTTAACAATTAATGCAATTAAATCAAAGTTACGCATATACACATAAAGTTGCATGCATCTTAGGGTTTCTAATCCAATTAAAACAATAGTTTACAAAACCCTAATGAGGGCACCAAATAAAACGCCCCCCCCCCCCCCTCCAAAATTAGGGTTTAGGTTTAGCAAACCCTAGATCTATGCATACAAAAAATAACACAACATGTTTATTTTATTTATGTGTTTCAGTAATTAATTACTTGTTATACAAGGCTCGTGATGCCACTGTTGAGTTTATGATATATAAAATACAATAAAATATAAAGACATCAAGAGTACACAGCGGAAGACTTAAGATCATAACAAATAAATTAATTAACTGAAAGTATGTGTAACGTACCTCTTGCGAATGTCAAATCCCTCGAGCAAAGCAAAACAACCCTCGAGCAAAGCAAAACAAAGAAGTACTTATTGGTATAAGAATAATGTCTTACAACCACGTTCTTGTACACACGAATTAACCAAACGAATCAAGCGATTGCTAGATCTAACACAAGTCCTCGTTTAAGAAAAACGAAACCAAACTCCCTTACTTGGGGTGTTCGGCCGAATATTAGACTAGAGAGAGGAGAGGAGAGATCTAGGGTTAATTCAATGCACAAGTGTATGAAACCCTAGACCCTAACCCTCTTTATATACTAGTAGGTAAACTTTGGGAACAAGTTAATGCATTAGGCCTTGGAGAGGCCCTATGGCCGGCCACTATTAAAAGCCCAAAGCCAAACCCATAACTTTTCCAAGTTTTCCATTTCTAGTCCTTTCTCTTTTCATTTAACGGTCGTTAGTCATTTTTCCGTTAAATACTTAACGATCGTTAACCGGACTTAATGTGCAATAATTAATCGTAAACATAAACATTAATTATTAACTTTAATTCTTATTCGTTAATGTGTGCAATCCCGTGGTCACGAGTTCGAATCCGGACATTCACATGTTTGTAAATATATACATTTCCAACATTATGGACATGTTGTATGCGTTGCCAAGTACTTAAAGCCATTTTATATCTCTAGCAAACAGGGGTAACCCCATTATTCAACTTGGTAAGTTAAAATTGTCAACTGATGTAGGTGTTTGGTTTTAGAAGATGTTTGGTTTTATCTTATGTAGTAGATCTCAAATGTGCAACAACATCCTAAATTTTGTGTTTTGTTAACGTGGTAGTATCTAATGAATGAATTGGTTGCTTTTATGTTCATTTGAAGTGGATATGAAATGGCATTTGTGTTCCTTGACCTTTTTAGTCAAACATGTTTTTTGTATACGGTCGACGACTTGGGTAAATTCAATGTTTAATCCGTGTTCATGGGTAAATTCAATGTTTGACTTTTTAGTCAGACATATTATTTGCATGGTCATGTTTGACTTTTATGCAGTCAACAACCCAAACTAAACCAACAAAGTGCATACTGCAACAACTAATAAACAGAACTAAGGTTTGGTTGCATACTGCAACACCCAATAAACAAAACTAGTGTTTAGTGCTTGCTGTTAATGTGGTACCTCAGCCACATTCCATTGTACTTGAACGTTTTTTGGAGTAATATATTTTACCGGGTGGAATGCCCTTTACCCAACACAATGAAACAACCAAGAAATATGAAAATAACATCAGAGGCCTACACTTGCTTTTTCCCATTTGTTATCTTCTTTGGTGCATTCCCAGATGGTTGACTTGATCCACTTGCACAATTTCAAAACACTCCATCTCCTATTACTTGTTAATTGCTACATTCTTCGGATCACCATACATCTTCTTCTTTCTTAGGCGGATAGCATGAGGTGTAACCTGCAAAACGGGTCAAAATGTTATGGATCATATTATATAATAATACACTACCTATAGCAAAAATAATGACTCATTTTAAAAGCCTTAGCGACTGTTATCAAGACATGTTTATCATTTTCTATGTTCTTAATATAATGTTTACCCTTTGGTCGATAATAAGTTACTTTTCATTTCGACTGTTGAACATCAACTATTTCATACATAGAACTGAGAAGCTGTGGGAAGAAAGCATGAATGTGAAACAAAATAGCTCTTTCACTACTAAATCAATATTTTATGCATTTAGGGCTATTGTATAGAGTTAATTGAAAGAAGAAGAAAAAAACCAATTCTGGAATTCAATTTTTTCAGTTTGAAACTGACCAATATAAGTAGTTTGAAAAAATTGAACTCTCATGAACACCCTAAGTTAAGAGACTGTTACACTAACCTCAATCTCCTCATCATAAGCCACAAAGTGTAGAGCTTCTTCAAGGCTCATCTGCTTAATATGAAATGAATATCGTTTAGAAATTTCAAAAGAAACCTGAATTTTTAATGAAACATGAAATGACTTGTGAAGTTCACTTCAGGTTATCTATGTGTAACATGATGTCAAAATAAATTGCTTTAAAATAAGAGTATATGAGACGTACTTTGCGTGTTGGAAGCAACTTCGCATTCTTTGTTGGTCCCTTGCTTTGAACAGGGTTAACCTGTTACAACGCCTTGTTAAGTTGCCAAAAATAATGAAATGTCTTTGAGTCAAACGAAACGATTCCGACCGGATCTGACTAAATCTCAGTCAACGGGAGAAACTTGGGTCAAAGTATGTCAATCTCGGCCATCTCGGGTCAACCTTTTATTATTTAGTTTATTTTTTATTTTTTTTCTTTTTTTCAAAAATAAAACCCTAAATATAACAATTAAGTTTGAACTTTGAAGTATTAGGTTAATGTTTCTAAACAATTATGTTTAAGTTTGAAGTTTATAGTCTATTTTAATTTTTTATCACATATAATTTCAAAAATTATTAAATTTATATATAAAAATCCCCGATCAGAGATCCCACCGATCCGAGTCCGAGATTCCAAAATAAACAGCATAATAAACAGCAAGGTTAACTTCAATTAGAAATCAAATCACAGTATTATAACATAATTTCATCATTTAGACTATTAACATAAGATCGATGTAAACATAAATTTATCAAGACTTGGCCTAAAATCAACCTCGCATAATTCTTCAAAGTTAACCTATTTTATTTAATCAATTAAAACTTAACAAATCAACACAAAATTAAAAGCCAAGTGAAAACCCAATTCAACATTACTTACCATCAACAAGAATGATCATCTATGTCTTAACTCCTGCCCAAGAAGAATCTTCTTACTCTTGAGGACTGTCGGAACTGTCGCAATCACCTGTCGGATAGAAAGAGCACATATAGCTTTTGCATACAATAAGTAAAAAAAAAACGGATTATAAAGTATAAAAATACCTTGAGTCCAACACTTGTTGCGAATTTGAGACCCGCTGCATCTTCCACTTGCATAAACAATTTTTTGATATCCATTAATATTGCGCCTTTTATGGCACCAGCCCTCATAATGGACTTATTTAGTCCCAAGACTGATTTCAGCATTGTTTCTACAAGAAACATATTTCTTGATTAGTAACACATACCATCAGAGACTAAAGCTAAATTCTGTAACAGACGCAAGGAGGCCAAATTCATACACGACTTTAATAGGGAAAAATCAGGTTAGAAATAACGTAACAAAAATCGTCTTTGGAAGACAAAAAACATGGCAATCACATCAAATATAACTAACTTTAACAATAACACATATATACATACATAAAATATGCTATTTTCTTCCTCAATTTAATATAACTCGAAACTAGCAAAATATGCCTATCCAATACTAAAATATACGAGTAGATTTGAGCTCAGACATCACTAATCAGTTGACCTCGAGGTTAACATAATTAGACCACAAATTACAAACATCATGCCAAGTTAAGCACATCAACAAAAAGACACACCATCATCATCATCATCATCTCAATCATTATCATTATCCATAAACAAGTGAACGTAGTAAATTGGTTGAGACTACTTTGCAACACATTTGTTTATCAGCTTGAAGTAGCTTGGCAAAAGAGTTGATAGGCAAAATAATCAGTTTATATAAGAAGATAACAAGTTTAATTTTAAGGCAACCCACATACCAGTTCCAAACCACCCTATGGTCGTTTTGGCTTTTCTGAAACAAGATCGCTTTTGCTCCTAAGAGATCTTTCAAGGACTTAATCCTAATTGACATAAAGCTCTTATCCCTAATGTAAATTTCAACAAGATGTAGGAAAGTCCCTCTTAATTGGTTTGACTAGCTAGGCAATTAAGGCTATTTCATGTATGCTGTAAGCCTTTTGCTCCTAGTTTCTTCCAAAAATATGTATGAGAACACAGTTTTAAAAAGCGAATCAAGAAGCATCCAAATCACAACACATATATAACATACTGGACCAGAACCCTATAACCCAAACTTCCTACCGCCCAATCAGATTGTGACAAATAAAAACACATACAATCTATTATTATATACTCAATTATTGTTATATCATTCAAAGTACATTCATCATGAACTAATATATGAATTTAAATTGTTTTCATAACCTGTTTTTAGTCACCATTTTTTATGTCAAATGAAGTAAATATAAAGGGAACAATTACAAAGATGCAAGTCAAAATCAACACATAAATTGTCATGCAGACATATAGAGGCTTGTGTGATTGATCAAAGCAGAATGGCACTAACCTGTTCTCCTTTAACAATGATACTGACACAAATCATAAGTTTACAACAGCAAATAGAAAGACAGGTCAAAGTCATAAAAAAGAGGCATGGTTGATCCAATACTCATTTTAATAAAACAAACCAAACACCCTTAAAACTCTTGAATCTGTCATTTCAAATACATAATGAGCATAAGTTAATAGTCTATAACCAGCTGTATCATCTAAGTGGTTGGGATAAGCAAAACCACATATCAGCTTCAAAACACCCTAGGTGCATTTTGGCATTTCTGAAACGATACCGTTTTCACTCCTAAACTGTCTTCTAAGGACCTAATCCTAATTGATATCAAGCCCTCTAATTTGATATAAGTGGCTACGAAAGTAAAGCTATTTCATGTAATCTGTAATATTTACCTCCTAATTTCTTACTCCTAGGTTGCTCTTAATATATTCTGTTGATAAGAAATAAAAAACTTTGTAATGAGAGCAGAGTTCTAAAAAGCAATCCCGGAAGCATCCAAATCTTAACACATATATTATAGAAGTAATGGTATAGAACAAACAACAAATATCCCTTTTCCATGATAGAACATAATATTTTGGACCAAAACCCAAACCCAATTAAAAAAAATAAATAAATAAATAAAAAAAACAAACAAACAAACAAACAAACTAACTAACTAAATGTACATCATTTCATACATGGGTTATTTAACTTAAACATGATGACAACATAAATTGCTATGACGTAGAAAGAAACAATAGAACCAAAAATTATAAAGAAAAAAAAAGTAATTGGGGTGTACCTGCAAAGTGCGAGGACAAGGCAGCTTTATGAAAGTAGTCTAACCCACGTGTGTTAACACATATGATGGTGTCACGGTTGCATACAAAACTTTGTTTATGTTACTTGTAGAGATCATTAAAAGGACCTGAAATAATCAAAGATTAGGAAAGGTGCAAAAAAAATACACAATGTTATGTATATGGATGCAAATCCCTTAACTGAATGGATTTCAAGTTCCTAATTTACAAACACCAACTAGTGACAAGGTGCAATGGGTAAATATGAGAATTATGGACAGAACGCATGGTCGTTTTTTCTCTGTCACAAATCATAAGAAAGAAACGTTTACACAAACACCCCCTTAAGAGAATTTAACCTCAAAAAATAAATGACCTTATGAGCTTATTTATAGATTGATGAGCCAATAAGCTTACTTTTTGTGGCTAATGAATAGCCTTATGAGCTTACTACTCCAATAGACTAATGAGCCAATAAACACACACACAATATCAGAACCCCTTACCCCACAAACATTCTTAAAAAAGAAAAGCTATTTCTCTTAAAACAATGTGATATTTCCCATCCTGGTACCAAATTCCATGAAAAATAAAGATCTCAAAATATACTGTAACTTTTTCTTAAGAGGATTTTAACCTCAACAAAACAGATGACTATGGCAGCTTATTAATAGATTGACCAGACAATAAAAATAAAGATCTTAAAAGATATTGTAATTTTTTCTTATACCGGATCTACAAAATAAAAATGAATGAAAATGTTCACTATTCTAGGAAAAAAAAAGATCAAATAAATAATATTCACCATGCTATAATTCACCTCTAAAACTCGAGAACATATGGCATAAATATTTTGGCCATGACAAAGATCCATATCGTCCACATAACTAAAACATACTAAAAAAATGTATGTGTTCGTAGGTTGCATTTGGTTTGTGTTTCAGTGGAGGGAACAAAGACAGGTTTTTGTGTTGTGAGAAATAGAAAAACGGCTGCAAGGGTTGTGATGTATGAGTTTAGGGTTTGTATACTTTGTAGTGTGTGAAGAAGTAGTATTATTTATATATCTAGGGTAAATTTAGGGTATTTTTGTTTTGGACTGGTTCTATATGATATTTTGTTGGTGGGGCCGAAGTTTGGGATAAGAAATTGTGTTTGGCTGGGCTGAATTTTGGGGATTATTAGGTTTATCTACCGAGCTATTTTTAGAAAGGCAAAGTGTGCTACCAAAATTGTGTTTGTGAATTTTACGAAATGACGAGCAGAGAAAAGAGTGTGATGCTAATGAAGTGACAATATTAAAAGAAAATTTGAAAAAACAAAACTGAACATCAACTGAAAATTAGTGAAAAAAAAAAATTAAAAAAAAAAATAGAACATCAACTGAAAATTCAAGGCTTAACAATTTTGAGTGTAAAGAGAAATTTCAAGTCCCGAAGAAGAAAATTTTGAGTGTTAAGACAAGATCAAAACGATCAAAGATAAACTCTACAAAACATATCAAACTTTTCAAAATATTGTATCCAATCCTGTAGCATTATCTAATAGTTGATTCATAGTCATCCCAGTCAAGGGAGTCTGAGATGAATGTTCGAGGAAATCCCAAACTCATTCGTCATCCATGCAACATCTCGTTACTCCATGAGGGACGTAATACTGTGTATGTTGAATTTGGGCATAACAGGTTCTACATTGATTGGGTGATCGATCTCCGACCATTTAAGGAAGCCGAAAGGATAGGTTATTCAAAAGTAATAAACAAAGGGAAGTACTAGAACGAAACGCATGTGATCGAAAAGATGGCTAGACAATTAAGTGTTAGTTGTTGGCTTGGTGAGATTTACTTCTTTTCATTAGTCCAAAATATGACAATGCCTGATGAAACTTGTTTTAGCTTTTACTCCGTAGTTGAATTTTTAGTGTACGTGTATGATAGGGTATTTGTGTGTTTTTCTTGATTCTTGAGGTTTTTGAGATTGTAAAAGTGGAAGCTTGCAAAACCGTAACGGATTAAAAACGCTAGATCGCTATTATTAACTTCATCTTATTTTGCATCCGAGGATGTAAAGAAAAATAGATCGGAAGACATTTGTTTTAGATGAAACTGTACGTGTATAGTGTATAAAAAAGAATGTGTTTGAAAATGTGTATAAAAATGAAGAAATAATAGTGTATTTATAGGGTACGTATTTAAATTTTTAAAGACTTTTTCTTACAAAGTAACAAACGCTCAAATTTAGGGTTTTTGGTTTGCCTTTCAACTCGGTCGCTTATTCGACCGACTTATCTTTTTTTCTTGCTTGGGAAGCGTCCCCATCGGGATGTGTAATGGTTGGGACAAAAGGGAACACAACGCACATGGGTCGGTCGTTCCTTCGACCTCACCATTACGCATGGTCTAATAGCATCCAACACCACACAAACTCTTATGTGTGCATCTACGAACCTCCCCAGGATCCGCGACACCACGAGACCTGACTCCTTGACTAGACAAATCGTCTTTCTACCCCTCAAATGGCAATGGCGATACCAATAATTGTGATAAAGTATATTTTTTCGGGTAAAGTATAATTATTTCGGGTAAGCCAACTTTTTGTCCTTTCTTAAGTGATTCTCAAGGTTGAATTACAATATTCTCGTCACAACACTATTTAATTTCGAAGACCTCTAGTCTCGTCACACTAGACTTGACATTGTCGTAGACGGCGTATGCATTGTGGAGTGGCACGGAGGACAAGATTAAGCGGACCAATGTCAATCCATCGAGTGTACTCCATGGGCGATTGATGTTGCATAGTTGGTTCTCATGTTCGCAAAGTCCTATACACCAACATTTGACACCAAGTAATATTGGTTATGTACAATATAACATCTTGCCTTATCTCATTCTATCAATATATTCCATTTCCAAGACAAGCAAAGCTATTTTATACAGTATCTAATCTTCATATTTTCATCTTGCACCATCAACGGCGAGTTTCTTCAAAATGGTAACAAATTATATCTATTATCTCAGTCTATACGCAACATAAATTTCTTGACATCAAATATCTAAAGTCGTTTAGTACTATTATTGCATGTGTAGTAGGTACATAACTATTTCTCCTCTTTTTGCACTTCTTGTGTCTTGGCAGGTTTCACTTTAACTTCCTTTAGAATCTCTGAAAATCTTATACTTTTACCAGCTGTGAACTCGATATCTCTTTTCAGCTTCTTTCTAACCATGCAGATGTGTTTTCACTTTTCACCCAAACACATTACACTGCATCTCGATTTCAGTTTAAATGGCAAAAATAAAATCAATGTAGTTTATATATTTTTAGTGAGTGTATCGGAATGAAATAAAATTGGGTATTGTGGAGTTTTGGTTAGGACAACATGAAAATAAAATTATTTTCATTGATATGTTGGTTTTTCATATGTGGTTTGGTATATATCTATGCTTGAACAATTAGTTTAGCTATTGTCTTTTTTTTTTATATATATAATGGTTTTGAAAACTTAAACAATTGTACGTATACACTCAAATATTTTGGTCATCAAGAAAAGTTTCCAAGTTAAGTTACCTTATACTTTCTATGTTCCAAATAAGTTTCCATTTCACAGCTCTCTTTTGATTGGTTCTAAATTGAGACACTTATTTTGGTATATCTCAAAATAGAAACATGGACATGTATACTGCTAGTATTTCATAAGACATGTCGCAATGGAGGCGGTACCCACGTGTGGTTGGCTTTTACAACATGTCATCACCCATTACGCCATCACCACCTCTACGCGTGTGGATGGTGTTTTTGTATGGTTTGGTAAAGTTGACGATTAAACCGAAAGATAAGAAAAAGAAAGAGCTGAGTTAATTTGATGTGAAACTCAGGTGACGGTAGTGGATTTTATCATCGTTGCATCCGGTCTAATATGTTTGGTGGTAGACACAATAGTTGATTAAAATGGCTATCCTACATGATGATGATTATGAGATTTTGATCATCATTGCATCTCATCTAATATGTTTGGTGGTAGACACATGATGATGGTTATCCTACCCGATGGTTATATCTATTCCTAACACCAACAGTGTTGGTCCAACGCACCAAATACACCATAACTGTGATTAGAGATATTTGTTACTAAAGCCAGCCGTTATTCCGTCCTTCGTTTCATTAATATATATGAGCTTTAATACAAAATAAAAACTAATTATGCAGCTTACAAGTCAATTGTTGGGTGTGGAGGTTAATGGAACCCGAGAAGACTTTGACGAAGCCTTTGTTGGGGTCAATAGGAGAGCAACAGAGGATAGGCTTTGTTCGTGGGTCTGCAGCAGAGTCCTGTTTGGTTGTGATTATTATGGGCTTGTGTCGATATGAAAGTTGAAACCCGAGATTTGTATCTTGCAGAATAAGTTAGGGTTTAGTTTGCCCACTCCTATATATATAGATCTCATATGTAGTTGTATATCTTGGTCGTGCTCCTGTGTTAGGGTTTATACCATGTGTAGTTCGGTGAGCCTGTGCGTGCAACATAACACATAGTTTAACGATGTTATCTCTCATTCAAGAGTGAACTAACCACAATCATATAGATTGTGGGAACCACTATAAATTCCTCTGTCGTATTGTTCTTTTATTTCTTATGATGTTATAGCTTATTATTATGCTTTGTTTATTGTACGGTGGTGGTTACACATGGTGTTCGTGTGTTTGATGGTGTGCGCTTACACGGTTGTCTTGTTTGAGCTCCAATTCTTATCAAGTGATATCTTATAGGTGTCAGAACTAGGGTGTTATGCTCGGATCATGGCTTCTCCAACATTAATTTGTCTACAATAAAACATAAACATACAATGATTCGGTCAAACCATCTCTTAAGAATCAATATTTAGTAATTTCTTAAGATTACTCTTCCAAATTGCCAACATATATATCTATTTCTTTCTTCAAGCCATCTTCTTTAAATTCTATATCTATCAATATTTTCAACCCCCAAACAATTTCTTCAATATTGTCATGACATTGTGTATATTAAACATTTTTGGAACGAAAATTAACTTGAAAGTGATTATATATAGACAACTGATTTATATTGTAAACACAAATATTATTTCTGTTTAAGTATGTAGATGAAAAAATAACGTATAAATAACATGTGATGATATAAACTTGAGGACAAATATTTGTAGCATATGAAACAAAAGTTGTTCCGACTAACCAACTCCAAGTAGTTGAGAATCAGGACATCACATATAGAAGTATAGATTATGACAAGCCTGGATAGTCTATACTGCAGTAGTTTAAGACTTTAGACATTTACTTGTTTTCTTGTTCAAGGTTTACCCAAATATCCACCGGACCCAAGAGCTTAAAGTTTACGTGTGTCTAGGTATTAACATTTCTTTTCTCCACCAAGTTTTTCTAATGCTTTTGAAGAAGGATTTGTTTTCACAACTTCATTTAATATAAATAATTAATAAGGTAAATTGGCTATTTATTTGATTAGGGTTATATTTTAATATGTAAATATCATTTTAGATAATTTTACGTACACTTAAAAGTTACAGCTAGAGCCACATTATCAAATATTCTTATTAATTCCTAATGCTAACACTATTGCTACTTTCGTCAAACATATCCGATCAGTTAATCTCTTTATTGTAGTGTCTTTCATAATCATGTTTACATGTCTTGGAATTAAAGGGGCAGAAAATTGTTATTGTTTAACTCAACTGACGTTTATTGAAATCATCAAATAACTAATTAGTTGGCAAAAAGAGTTTTGACTATCATCATCAATGAGGTGTAAAAAATACAATTGTTTTTGCAAACAAGTATGGAAGGATATATGGTTATACATGATCTAAGTTTGTCTAATGATGGGGTTAAATTTTGTCTAGCCATACTACTAAAATTTTAGCTTGAAGCGGTGCATTTGTTTCCGTCTATGTAAAGGCTAAAGTGCTGAATTTACCCGCATCTTATGTACTTAAATATTTTTTGGTGTAATAACTTTTGGGAAAATGTTTTATAAAGTTATTATACTTGCCACAATTTCTTTTTATGGGTATCGAACAATTTTTTTTCCTTATACAAGTACTTATCTTTCATATTCGGCCTCTTAGAGGTGCTTTGTGACATTTTTGCGTTTCAAAGTAAAAAAATTTCTATTAGTTGAAAGGGGCAAAAATGTCACAAAAAACCTCAAAGAGGTTGAATATGAAATAAAATTACCCGTATAATGGCATTAAAGGCATTCAAATTCCCTGGAAGATCAGAAACCTGTTTCGCATAGTCATCGTAGTCATAGTCATCATACTCATCTTCAAACTCTTGGCCACCACCGAATAGATTAGCAGACTCATCAAATGGGTTAGCAACCACCTCATCTTCATAGATTAGCAGACTCATCAAACTTTAGAAAAAGGGTTAATTCTCTTAGTAGAAGAGGTGGGCGGAATACAAGAATCACTAGTTATAGGAGACACACCCGGCTCCGTCTCTTTCAAATCACTCACAAGGGGTTCTTGTGATGCAGTACCTGTCTTAGTAGACTTATCTTCATTAACTTCCATTGTGCGACCAGAATCCACATCCTTGTTGGTGTCATTTGAAGGAATACCAAAAGCATCCGTATAATCCATATTAAGAGCATCAAACTGATTAGATGTAGAGATCTTTGTACCACTCGAACTAGCCACATCAGGAGCATTCTTCTTAGTGACTTCCACTTTCTACGTAAACTATACTGTGTTAAGTTGGTCGTAATAAGGTTGGGTTCGACTTGTTGTCCCCCACCCAAGGCACATCATTGTTAAAACACCAAGCCATCGTACACACGTTGTCCTTTGGGTTTGAGGAGAACTCGATCGGTCAGACGATCGAGTTTTGTACATAAAAAAAGAAAAGAAATTTCATTCTTTCATGTGAGAATATTTGGAAACAATGTAACATGTAGCAGTTTAAAACTTATATTTAACAATTAAATAAATAGTTTAATCAGTTCAACATGCTATGCAGAAGGCTCAACTAAAACTACAATTTACACAAAAAAGGTTTTTTCCTCTTAAACCCTTACACACCAATAGTTTAATAAATCATGCTTGTAATCATAAATTACATACCTTATTGCAAATCAGCAAACACGAAACTTGTAAATCTTTAGCAGCACAACAAATTTTTAACTAATAGTGTGTTCAAACGAGTCGGTAATCCACACTAGTAGATTACCGGCTAGGAGCTAGAGGTAGTTGAAGAACGTAGTGAAGCATTCATTGTATTTACTATTTAGGACTCTTTTCAAAACTCATATGCATGCAAATTAGTGAATGCCATAATGTTACAACAAGAATGATTAGAAAATAATAAGAGTTTTTAGTGATCTCTACTCTAGTATATATATTTTTTTTTGAACGGCAATTTTATTCAAACAAACACTAGCAAGAAGCTAGAATTACAAAGAAATATGACTAGGGTTTTTGAGCCAATCGACCCAACTAAACGACGCTTTACATCTATAACGACACCAATAAAATGATCTTGAAACAACATCATAAAAAATATCCATCTTCAAAGAAGCAACACTATCAAAGAGAAGCTTATTACGATGAGCCCAAAGGATCCACCACGCCACATAAAAGATACCTCGCAACAACTCTTTTAACTTAGGCGGTAACCGCAATGACAACATCCAAGCATCCCACTCGACATAAGAATTTACCTCCTCATAATGAACATCCCACCATAAAGAAATTTTCCGAGCAACATTTCTTGCCATGTAACAAAAAAAAAAGATGATTAGAAGACTCAACGGCTTTACCGCAAATAGGACATAAAATAGACTCTATATCCATACCACGACGAGATATGTTAAACCTAGTCGGCAACACATCAATCTTAACTTTCCAAGCGATAACGTTCACTTTAATAGGCACACTATTGATCCAACGCGTAAAAGTGATCACAGTCGTCAGCCTTGTCGCATCAATCACATTACGAATCGAAGCCACCGGATAATCCACCCACTCTCCAAAGACCAAACCCACCTATCCTCACAAGGCACAATCTATCCTCACCGAATATTTAATTAGACCGACTCATATAACATTGTTATGACATACGAGTAATTTAATCAGATAATAGTGTAGGGAACAGATGTAATTTTCCTGTTGACCAAACTCGAAATCGTACATTGTTACCGTCATTTACAAAAATAAAAAATAAAAAAGTAGACAAATTCTTTAAGATATAGTCATATGACCATTTCAGTTTGTGCATCTAAGTATTACTCGTATCAAGGTAAGTGGTAGCGTTACAACTTTGAATCGTGATTGTTTCCATCTTGTGGACTTGTGGTACGTGTGTAAAGTTTTGCAAGTGTTTCATCTTTCAATTCAACCATTCTACTTAATACAATCACATAATCATACTTATATTATAGTATGACAAATAAAGTGTTGAAATATAACATTTACAAAACCTTAAAATTAAAATTCTGAAATTCAAGTATCTATCCGAGATGCATTGAATAAGTTATGTGCAAAATATCCTAACTTCATCGTAGTTGGTGAGTTTTTTGGAAGATCATTGTAAAAAGGCGAATGAAATGATGTCGGGAAATTGTGTAATAGCACTTTAGCTAGACACACTAACACCATTCTCATGTTTTCACCAACTCTCAACCGTAGACACACTGTTCAAAAATTCGTAAGCAAACATGATCAAATCTTTTGTATCACAAGCGGATGAAACAACATGATCTCATTAACCTAGTTAAAGTGCTATTACACATGAAAGGGGGTGGACCCCAACACCTTGCTAAGATCTTGGTTTAGGTCCCAAAATTCACCATCCTACTCTCCTACCTTAATTGTTAAAATGACCAATTCAACCCTAATGGTTTAAAGGGTCTTTTTGATACCCGATGCTCGATAGTTCTCATTACCTAAAACCCTAAACTATTTAAAATACGCAACGACATATCTTACCTTTTGGTATCGGATGTGGTCGCGGCTTGGCCTCGGCTGTGGTCGCGGCTTGGCCTCGGCTGTGGTCGCGGCTTGGCCTCGACTGTGGTTACCAAAACACAACTAAAAAAATTACGTAACAGCCAAACAATAGGTATAATAACCACAAGCCTAAATCCTATCATATCTGGCTTACGGTAATAACATTAATAATTGCAGCATACATTTTGATTGTATTCTGCATTTCGAGCATGTAATGCGATGGCCTTCAAATCCAATTTGCACTCTAGACTGACAGTAGACACTATATTCCTAACATTAGTTTGTTACAACTCACTCTATAAGTAGTTTAACAAATTCAGAACTTTATTTATAATATTTAATGTGATTCATCACATTCCATAAACAAATGGTGTCTTATCAATCTCCTAGGTTGGAGTCTTATTGAGTATATTCAATCTATACTCAATCATCTAACCTTGATAACAAGTGGAAGAAACTATAGTTATCTTGAATCAAACATGCCAATAGATTTTGATTCTTCTAACTGAACATACCATAAAACTATGGTATTTCCTTAGAAATAATATTGTAAGATTAATCTAACAATATTTAAGATAATCATCTACTCTTTGGTTTATCATATTTACCAACAAAGTAAAACTTAATGGTACAATAGAATTACCAAGTCAATTGCATGCATTATAACACAATTATTTTTGACCAAGTCAAAAGACATATCAGTTATAATCCCACTATACGTTGTAAGTCATTGATCAACTCATTGACTTCATGCATATGTCTTAAAACATAGCAAGTTAACGTCTTACTTTATATTGTAAGTCTTGTATTAAAAGACTTCATGTTTGTGACTTTACAAAATCATAAACATTTATAATTAAAGTAATTATGAACACCGCCTCGGATTTCAATTAATATTTCAAGTTAATATTTACTACATATATTTAAGTCATTCAATGAATACTCAAATTCAAAGTAGTATTAGATTAATTTATTTAATTATGTCATTCCATGAAATGTTCAATGTAAGAAACTGCAGAATCATCCATGCTCGTTCTCACGACACGTGGATATTTTTACCTTGGGCTATAATCTAGTTCACGTTCTCATGTAACATAAATTGTAACTACAAGTGTTTCTTAAATATTGAATGACATAAATTTTGAAAATAAAGTAGTCTTTGTTATCATCTTGACACATGTTCTTAATAAGGCAATCATACATATTTAAATGTATAATTCCTATTGGAACGTTACTCTCTTACCTTGCGGTCAAGAGAATCATATTTATATGTGTTGTACCTTGCACACAATAAAGATTTCTCCCACTTGTGCATGGAACAACATCATGTAGCAGATAAACAACACGATACACGTTTGTTTATTCGATTAATATGATTTGTGTCATAGATATAACAAGTAGATGTAGAACTATATTGTTTAGTAAGGAAACGCACATGACTTTCCTTAAAAACATAAGTGTCTACAATTGGAAAGTAATTATCTTTGAAGATAATCTGGGTTACTACACAGGAAATAAGGCTTGTAGCTCCCACTGAATTAGAAGTCATTAAAACAACTTCTTATTCAGTAATGCAACACAAATGCTCCCACTGAATCTGACAACATTGTAAGTGTTGCATAACCAGTGAAAACAACTTGCTTGCTTTTTACTTTCCTACACCTTTGAAGAACCATACGTAATCATTACTAAGGTACTAAAAGGTGTATTTTACTCTGTGAATGATGGGTTATCCATCAATGTTATTAACTTGAAAAATTGGGTATGCAATTTCTTCCTTAACAGGTCTACCTTCCCTATACTGGTATGTAGCACCTTTAAAGGTTAAAGTAAACCAACTAGATAAATTAAGCTAGTTTTCCTTTTACCAATTTTTGCGGTAATTTGTCTAGCTTCTAATTTTGTAACTCATATACATGTTTTCCAGTTAACCAACATTCATGTTGTTACAAAGGATTCATTCACCAAATGAGGTAATGAAATCTTTATGGAAAATAAGATGTGCAATTCATTGCTATGAGTTACATTAGAATTTATACAATTCAAATGTTCCTATTATACCTTTCTCATTCATGAAAAGGAATAGAATTGAGTCTCATGCTTCTCCCATGGAAAAGAGACTTCGTTTGTCTTTTCGGTAAATTATTCTCGATCAAACATTTGTTTGAAAGCAGAATGGAGCAATTTACTGATCAAAGACTAAACTTTGTTTACGGTTAAATGTTGCAATTATACATTCAAAAGAATTACAAAATTCAATTTTAGTATTTTCGATAATTAACATTTTTCAAGAAAATTAATTACCCATGGTTCATAAGCATATAACCATTTAATTTTCACTGAAAAACTAGGATCCAAATTGTCATAATCTCATCACATCAGTTGATCTGCTAGTAATGAACCTTATACAAAGTGGTAGAGCTTTTGCTCAATTGCCAATTTCAATTGCAATTCCTAGATTTATGGGATTTACATATAACCAATTTCAATTGCCATGTAAACATGTTTTATCCCATCTTATGCCTTGAGTTGCCAGTTCTCACTACAAAACTCAATTAAGTTGTCCAACTTAAGAAACTGCAAAATCGTCCATGCCCGTTCTCACGACACGTGGACATTTTACCCTTTGATTACGATCTAAGTCACGATCTCACGCAAATAAAAGGTAATCTTAGGTGTTTCTGTTTCGTTGGATGGCATATAACTTAAATTAAAGGGTAATATTTTTGATGTAAAATCAAATATGTACAAAAATGTCATGCATTCATCTTTGTAGCATAGTTTTTATTAAAACATTTATATCTTGTTTTAATGTTTAAGTTTTTCATCATCAAACTTTAATTGAGGTATTGGTTTCACCAATCAAGGAATTTAGTGTTAATTATCATCCATTATACCGTACTTTTGCATAAGTGTAAACACTTAGTGTTTCGGATAATTACCACCTAAGTGGCGCATGGAATCAACACTAATTCGCCCTTAAGATGAGCTTGCACATTTAATGGCTTACTAAGTAGCTCCATTCGAACTTACAGGGGGCAGAGGACCAGGTACGCGCTAAAGTACAACCTTAGACATCCATTCAGTGTGACTGTGCGCACTTCTTTAAACCCCTTTTATTAGTTCATTCTCATGGGTGAGCCGTTCAGTCATTTGTACCAAAGTCATCAATCAATTAAACGATTATGATTACTATTCTTAAAAATACATGTTTCACCATTGTTTAGGTCAGTTTATTTTTCTTGTAAAAATACCCTTGTTACAAAACACAAACAAGCAAGTATTTATAAAAATAAACAAATAAACAATGAATGCATATCAAATAGCCACATGCAAACGGTTTAGATAAATCCTATTAATTAACCAATTAATATATATATATATATATATATTGAGGTCTTCCCCAATTTTAGATCTATCAAAATTAGTGTATATCACTTAAACAAGAAAGACATACAATAAAAGCAGATCGATGATAAAACATGCATGTAATTATCATGGACATAAAATTACACTTAACAATTAATGCAATTAAATCAAAGTTACACATATACACATAAAGTTGCATGCATCTTAGGGTTTCTAATCCAATTAAAACAATAGTTTACAAAACCCTAATGAGGGCACCAAATAAAACGCCCCCCCCCCCTCCAAAATTAGGGTTTAGGTTTAGCAAACCCTAGATCTATGCATACAAAAAATAACACAACATGTTTATTTTATTTATGTGTTTCAGTAATCAATTACTTGTTATACAAGGCTCGTGATGCCACTGTTGAGTTTATGATATATAAAATACAATAAAACATAAAGACATCAAGAGTACACAGCAAAGCTATTTTATACAGTTGCTTGCCTTATCTCATTCTATCAATATATTCCATTTCCAAGACAAGCAAAGCTATTTTATACAGTATCTAATCTTCATATTTTCATCTTGCACCATCAACGGCGAGTTTCTTCAAAATGGTAACAAATTACATCTATTATCTCAGTCTATACGCAACATAAATTTCTTGACATCAAATATCTAAAGTCGTTTAGTACTATTATTGCATGTGTAGTAGGTACATAACTATTTCTCCTCTTTTTGCACTTCTTGTGTCTTGGCAGGTTTCACTTTAACTTCCTTTAGAATCTCTGAAAAGCTTATACTTTTACCAGCTGTGAACTCGATATCTCTTTTCAGCTTCTTTCTAACCATGCAGATGTGTTTTCACTTTTCACCCAAACACATTACACTGCATCTCGATTTCAGTTTAAATGGCAAAAATAAAATACATGTAGTTTATATATTTTTAGTGAGTGTATCGGAATGAAATAAAATTGGGTATTGTGGAGTTTTGGTTAGGACAACATGAAAATAAAATTATTTTCATTGATATGTTGGTTTTTCATATGTGGTTTGGTATATATATCTATGCTTGAACAATTAGTTTAGCTATTGTCTTTTTTTTTATATATATATAATGGTTTTAAAAACTTAAACAATTGTACGTATACACTCAAATATTTTGGTCATCAAGAAAAGTTTCCAAGTTAAGTTACCTTATACTTTCTATGTTCCAAATAAGTTTCCATTTCACAGCTCTCTTTTGATTGGTTCTAAATTGAGACACTTATTTTGGTATATCTCAAAATAGAAACATGGACATGTATACTGCTAGTATTTCATAAGACATGTCGCAATGGAGGCGGTACCCACGTGTGGTTGGCTTTTACAACATGTCATCACCCATTACGCCATCACCACCTCTACGCGTGTGGATGGTGTTTTTGTATGGTTTGGTAAAGTTGACGATTAAACCGAAAGATAAGAAAAAGAAAGAGCTGAGTTGATTTGATGTGAAACTCAGGTGACGGTAGTGGATTTTATCATCGTTGCATCCGGTCTAATATGTTTGGTGGTAGAAACAATAGTTGATTAAAATGGCTATCCTACATGATGATGATTATGAGATTTTGATCATCATTGCATCTCATCTAATATGTTTGGTGGTAGACACATGATGATGGTTATCCTACCCGATGGTTATATCTATTCCTAACACCAACAGTGTTGGTCCAACGCACCAAATACACCATAATTGTGATTAAAGATATTTGTTACTAAAGCCAGCCGTTATTCCGTCCTTCGTTTCATTAATATATATGAGCTTTAATACAAAATAAAAACTAATTATGCAGCTTACAAGTCAATTGTTGGGTGTGGAGGTTTATGGAACCCGAGAAGACTTTGACGAAGCCTTTGTTGGGGTCAATAGGAGAGCAACAGAGGATAGGCTTTGTTCGTGGGTCTGCAGCAGAGTCCTGTTCGGTTGTGATTATTATGGGCTTGTGTCGATATGAAAGTTGAAACCCGAGATTTGTATCTTGCAGAATAAGTTAGGGTTTAGTTTGCCCACTCCTATGTATATAGATCTCATATGTAGTTGTATATCTTGGTCGTGCTCCTGTGTTAGGGTTTATACCATGTGTAGTTCGGTGAGCCTGTGCGTGCAACATAACACATAGTTTAACGATGTTATCTCTCATTCAAGAGTGAACTAACCACAATCATATAGATTGTGGGAACCACTATAAATACCTCTGTCGTATTGTTCTTTTATTTCTTATTATGTTATAGTACGGTGGTGTGACAACCCGTACTTTCAGGTCATTTCTCGACACCGTTCATGTCTCATTATTTCAACATTTTTAGTAAACTTGGTTTACTTGTTTCAAATTCGCGTAACCTTGGAGGTTTAGCGGCGAATTCATGATCATGACATCACGTACATTTCATATGGACTATGATTAGTCTACATTTCATTGACATCATGTGCATCTCATTAGTACATTCACGACATTTCATTTCACCTTCAACGCGTAATTTTTATATTTAATAATTTTTATCGCGTGAGTTTTTATTTTGTATATTTAATCCGTTACTTTCAAAAATGATCCCGAGGTATTTTTAAACTCACATTTAGTTCATAAAAACTATATTTTTAGTTTTCCTAATGTTTCAAATTTATTTGGTACTTAAATCGTTAAAGTTTAATTATTACGTCGTTTTCTTAAAAATTTTACGATAATTATTTTATCACTCAATTTTCACAAGGAAAGTATTTTTACAATTTTTATCACCTCAATACAATCTATTTTGAGCTATTAAAAAGTTACTTGTACCAAAATTTCACCATTTACCTTTACATTTATTTAACTTACATGTTATTCTACAAATTAAACAAGATACATACAAGTTGCAAAGTTTTAAAAAAAAAATATATTTGGGAGACAACCCTCCCCCAAAAACCGGCCAAGGGGAGGGTGTCACATAAATGAAGCATGGTTTATGTCTTGCTAATAATTCACACAAGTTACTAAAGTCTTACTTGACTACATCATTTCCTTCACTTTTCACATAGTCTCAAGGTGTAAAAAAATTTCATTCCTCTCTTCTTTTGGCTTCAAGAACCGGCCATACATCCAAGGTGCCAAGGGATCAAGTTTTTGCTAAATCAAGTGTTATTTCAACCTAGATCATATCCTTTTTATGGTTTTGAAATAAAAACCAAGGATATTTAAGTTAATCCTTGTTACCTACACCTCTTCATTATCACTAGTAAGCATATTCTTATCATTTTTATGTTTCCTTATCATTTTCATAAGTTTCTTTTCATTTTTGGAGCTTATATGCATGTTATGTGATTTATACCATTTATTTCATGATTTTAGAACTTATATATACAATATGGTCATCCTATAATTACTCCCATGGTATTCTTTGGTCTTGATGGTGATTAGGAACCCATGACACCCTAAGAAGGTGTATGGTAGGATTAGATTAGTTTTGGAGTTGATTTGAAGGGATTAGAATAGGTTTTGTCCGAGAAAAACTATTTTCGTAAACTATATTTTGTGTTCTGTCCTTAAAACGAATTTCTGGAAAAACCAACAGTTGGTACGACATTATGGCCTTGATATTTAGAAAATATACTTTAAAACGAATCCGTGGCCTTTTGAACGGATAAAAACGGAGTTATAACGAAGCCGTGGTGAATTTTTAAAGTTTGGCGACGAAAAGTATTATTTTCTGAAAAACTCAGCTTGCTGTTTTTACATATTTCGGGTCAAAAACTAGCCTTAAGCTTCACCAATTATTTCGACTTCTCAAAAATATATTAGTTTACTTCGATACGAAGCTAAGGACATATTTTACGTAGAAAACGGATTTGAAACGACAAATATATGCACGTTTTTATAAAGTTGCCGTAAATATTATTTTCTGAAAAACTATATTATTTTTTTTTACGTTACAAGTATTTTATTAGCTGTAAGGGCTATGTTTGCGGCAGTTTTTAACAAGGTTGTGAAACTTTTTAGAACGAAATGTCTTCTAGTAAAATCAAGTTCATCGGCCATATTTTCCAAAACAAAAAGCCGTTTGTCAAGCGGATTTATGGTAAATTATTTACGGAGGTTCAAACTTGGCCGAAACTCATTTTCTGCACACAATTAACAAAAACCACCATCTTTAGCCTTTGATATCTCTATGATCGAGACCTTTTGGACGAAAACTCCTGAACTGAAACTTTTAGATATTGATACAAACTTTCCAAAACCGTCGAGTTCGTTCTCTAACGATCGACGTACACTGTTTTACGGCTAGTTTTCCAAAGCCATTTTTGTTGATTTCATGTTTTTCCGACGACATTGTTTTACAACGAAAAATGGTAATTTCACCAAAAATCATTATAAAACCATTGTAGGATGACATTTTGACGTAAAAACATGTAAAGTCATTTTTGAAGGGTCAAGACGTCAAAAGAGTATTTTTCGACGACGAGTAATATTTTCAAAAACCCGTAAATGGTATAAATAACATACGAAGTGCATGCATAACATTACATTGCAACTCATGACATATCATATCATTGATAATAGGTCCCGGTTGACGCATTACATTAAACCTCAGTGTACTCACTTTTGCCGTTATTCCAGTTTATCCAAGTGAGTTTTCATAGCCCCGTTTTTACATGCTTTCGATTATTTTCAAACCCACGGGGGAGAATACATTGCACTACATTTTTTTTTGTACGATACCAAGTATGTTAAATTCAATTACATTGCTTAAGTTACCGCATATGCCAATTTGAAAGTCCCCATTACTTGAACATGAACCGTTAATCTTTGAAGCGAGGATGAGTGGATAGATCTATCGAGGGTGACGCCTCCATCCGGGTTGGTGAATCCCAACCAGGCAAACGGATGCATTTCATTTGATGGTATTACGGAGTTGTCTGGCAAACACTCTGCAGGGGCATACATTATTGAACAGTCTAGTTTCGGGGTCATGGGCTTAGAGCAATTGTAACATTATTTTTACGTGACTGGATTGTCATGCATATTCTATACTTGTGTAGTCGTATAAAACATTTACATAAACCTATGATTTCTCACCAACATTATTGTTGACGTTTTTAGCAATGTATTTTCAGGTAACTGAGGCATTCGCATCATGACATGGTTTAGGGACCTACATTTTGAGTCGCGGCGTCGACTTACATTATGTACATTATGGTACTTTATTTCAAAACATCGTTTGGTTTTGTAACATGGATGTATTTCCGCAAACTTTGTAAACCTTTTGGGACCGATGTTGTACTCTGATTATGTTTTTATGAAATATCCAACGATGTGTTTTTAAAACGACACTTTAGGTCGTTCAATATAACTGTGATGTGGTGCTATGACAGTCAATCCCCAGGAATTCCATTCCGCTGCAAAACAGGTAAATTGGGGGTGTGACAGGTGGTGGTTACACATGGTGTTCGTGTGTTTGATGGTGTGCGCTTACACGGTTGTCTTGTTTGAGCTCAAATTCTTATCAAGTGATATCTTATAGGTGTCGGAACTAGGGTGTTATGCTCGGATCATGGCTTCTCCAACATTAATTTGTCTACAATAAAACATAAACATACAATGATTCGGTCAAACCATCTCTTAAGAATCAATATTTAGTAATTTCTTAAGATTACTCTTCCAAATTGCCAACATATATATCTATTTCTTTCTTCAAGCCATCTTCTTTAAATTCTATATCTATCAATATTTTCAACCCCCAAACAATTTCTTCAATATTGTCATGACATTGTGTATATTAAACATTTTTGGAACGAAAATTAACTTGAAAGTGATTATATATAGACAACTGATTTATATTGTAAACACAAATATTATTTATGTTTAAGTATGTAGATGAAAAAATAACGTATAAATAACATGTGATGATATAAACTTGAGGACAAATATTTGTAGCATATGAAACAAAAGTTGTTCCGACTAACCAACTCCAAGTAGTTGAGAATCAGGACATCACATATAGAAGTATAGATTATGACAAGCCTGGATAGTCTATACTGCAGTAGTTTAAGACTTTAGACATTTACTTGTTTTCTTGTTCAAGGTTTACCCATATATCCACCGGACCCAAGAGCTTAAAGTTTACGTGTGTCTAGGTATTAACATTTCTTTTCTCCACCAAGTTTTTCTAATGCTTTTTGAAGAAGGATTTGTTTTCACAACTTCATTTAATATAAATAATTAATAAGGTAAATTGGCTATTTATTTGATTAGGGTTATATTTTAATATGTAAATATCATTTTACATAATTTTACGTACACTTAACAGTTACAGCTAGAGCCACATTATCAAATATTCTTATTAATTCCTAATGCTAACACTATTGCTACTTTCGTCAAACATATCCGATCAGTTAATCTCTTTATTGTAGTGTCTTTCATAATCATGTTTACATGTCTTGGAATTAAAGGGGCAGAAAATTGTTATTGTTTAACTCAACTGACGTTTATTGAAATCATCAAATAACTTATTAGTTGGCAAAAAGAGTTTTGACTATCATCATCAATGAGGTGTAAAAAATACAATTGTTTTTGCAAACAAGTATGGAAGGATATATGGTTATACATGATCTAAGTTGTCTAATGATGGGGTTAAATTTTGTCTAGCCATACTACTAAAATTTTAGCTTGAAGCGGTGCATTTTTTTCCGTCTATGTAAAGGCTAAAGTGCTGAATTTACCCGCATCTTATGTACTTAAATATTTTTTGGTGTAATAACTTTTGGGAAAATGTTTTATAAAGTTATTATACTTGCCACCATTTCTTTTTATGGGTATCGAACAATTTTTTTTCCTTATACAAGTACTTATCTTTCATATTCGGCCTCTTTGAGGTGCTTTGTGACATTTTTGCGTTTCAAAGTAAAAAAATTCCTATTAGTTGAAAGGGGCAAAAATGTCACAAAAAACCTCAAAGAGGTTGAATATGAAATAAAATTACCCGTATAATGTCTTTAAAGGCATCCAAATTCCCTGGAAGATCAGAAACCTGCTTCGCATAGTCATCGTAGTCATAGTCATCATACTCATCTTCAAACTCTTGGCCACCACCGAATAGATTAGCAGACTCATCAAATGGGTTAGCAACCACCTCATCTTCAGAATCCGACACCACGATATCTCCCACTTTAGAAAAAGGGTTAATTCTCTTAGTAGAAGAGGTGGGCGGAATACAAGAATCACTAGTTATAGGAGACACACCCGGCTCCGTCTCTTTGAAATCACTCACAAGGGGTTCTTGTGATGCAGTACCTGTCTTAGTAGACTTATCTTCATTAACTTCCATTGTGCGACCAGAATCCACATCCTTGTTGGTGTCATTTGAAGGAATACAAAAAGCATCCGTATAATCCATATTAAGAGCATCAAACTGATTAGATGTAGAGATCTTTGTACCACTCGAACTAGCCACATCAGAAGCATTCTTCTTAGTGACTTCCACTTTCTACTTAAACTATACTGTGTTAAGTTAGTCGTAATAAGGTTGGGTTCGACTTGTTGTCCCCCACCCAAGGCACATCATTGTTAAAACACCAAGCCATCGTACACACGTTGTCCTTTGGGTTTGAGGAGAACTCGATCGGTCAGACGATCGAGTTTTGTACATAAAAAAAGAAAAGAAATTTCATTCTTTTATGTGAGAATGTTTGGAAACAATGTAACATGTAGCGGTTTAAAACTTATATTTAACAATTAAATAAATAGTTTAATCAGTTCAACATGCTATGCAGAAGGCTCAACTAAAACTACAATTTACACAAAAAAGGTTTTTTCCTCTTAAACCCTTACACACCAATAGTTTAATAAATCATGCTTGTAATCATAAATTACATACCTTATTGCAAATCAGCAAACACGAAACTTGTAAATCTTTAGCAGCACAACAAATTTTTAACTAATAGTGTGTTCAAACGAGTCGGAAATCCACACTAGTATATTACCGGCTAGGAGCTAGAGGTAGTTGAAGAACGTAGTGAAGCATTCATTGTATTTACTATTTAGGACTCTTTTCAAAACTCATATGCACGCAAATTAGTGAATGCCATAATGTTACAACAAGAATGATTAGAAAATAATAAGAGTTTTTAGTGATCTCTACTCTAGTATATATATATTTTTTTTTGAACGGCAATTTTATTCAAACAAACACTAGCAAGAAGCTAGAATTACAAAGAAATATGACTAGGGTTTTTGAGCCAATCGACCCAACTAAACGACGCTTTACATCTATAACGACACCAATAAAATGATCTAGAAACAACATCATAAAAAATATCCATCTTCAAAGAAGCAACACTATCAAAGAGAAGCTTATTACGATGAGCCCAAAGGATCCACCACGCCACATAAAAGATACCTCGCAACAACTCTTTTAACTTAGGCGGTAACCGCAACGACAACATCCAAGCATCCCACTCGACATAAGAATTTACCTCCTCATAATGAACATCCCACCATAAAGAAATTTTCCGAGCAACATTTCTTGCCATGTAACAACAACAAAAAAAGATGATTAGAAGACTCAACGGCTTTACCGCAAATAGGACATAAAATAGACTCTATATCCATACCACGACGAGATATGTTAAACCTAGTCGGCAACACATCAATCTTAACTTTCCAAGCGATAACGTTCACTTTAATAGGCACACTATTGATCCAACGCGTAAAAGTGATCACAGTCGTCAGCCTTGTCGCATCAATCACATTACGAATCGAAGCCACCGGATAATCCACCCACTCTCCAAAGACCAAACCCACCTATCCTCACAAGGCACAACCTATCCTCACCGAATATTTAATTAGACCGACTCATATAACATTGTTAAGACATACGAGTAATTTAATCAGATAATAGTGTAGGGAACAGATGTAATTTTCCTGTTGACCAAACTCGAAATCGTACATTGTTACCGTCATTTACAAACATAAAAAATAAAAAAGTAGACAAATTCTTTAAGATATAGTCATATGACCATTTCAGTTTGTGCATCTAAGTATTACTCGTATCAAGGTAAGTGGTAGCGTTACAACTTTGAATCGTGATTGTTTCCATCTTGTGGACTTGTGGTACGTGTGTAAAGTTTTGCAAGTGTTTCATCTTTCAATTCAACCATTCTACTTAATACAATAACATAATCATACTTATATTATAGTATGACAAGTAAAGTGTTGAAATATAACACTTACAAAACCTTAAAATTAAAATTCTGAAATTCAATTATCTATCCGAGATGCATTGAATAAGTTATGTGCAAAATATCCTAACTTCATCGTAGTTGGTGAGTTTTTTGGAAGATCATTGTAAAAAGGCGAATGAAATGATGTCAGGAAATTGTGTAATAGCACTTTAGCTAGACACACTAACACCATTCTCATGTTTTCACCAACTCTCAACCGTAGACACACTGTTCAAAAATTCGTAAGCAAACATGATCAAATCTTTTGTATCACAAGCAGATGAAACAACATGATCTCATTAACCTAGTTAAAGTGCTATTACACATGAACTGGGGTGGACCCCAACACCTTGCTAAGATCTTTGTTTAGGTCCCAAAATCCACCATCCTACTCTCCTACCTTAATTGTTAAAATGACCAATTCAACCCTAATGGTTTAAAGGGTCTTTTTGATACCCGATGCTCGGATAGTTCTCATTACCTAAAACCCTAAACTATTTAAAATACGCAACAACATATCTTACCTTTTGGTATCGGATGTGGTCTCGGCTTGGCCTCGGCTGTGGTCGCGGCTTGGCCTCAGCTGTGGTCGCGGCTTGGCCTCGACTGTGGTTACCAAAACACAACTAAAAAAATTACGTAACAGCCAAACAATAGGTATAATAACCACAAGCCTAAATCCTATCATATCTGGCTTACGGTAATAACATTAATAATTGCAGCATACCTTTTGATTGTATTCTGCATTTCGAGCATGTAATGCGATGGCCTTCAAATCCAATTTGCACTCTAGACTGACAGTAGACACTATATTCCTACAAGTATAAAAGCAAAGCACATATTAAAAGGTTACAATTATATATATTTCATGGAATCGGTAGCCAAAAAAAATGCATAAAGATACAAACTTTATATAAAAGTCAAGAGTATTTATAAAAACTAGCTCATAACCCGTGTTCAACACGGGCATATAAATTCAAATGAAGAAAAAATACGCGTCTTCAGTTTGTAAAAGGTATTAGAAATAAGTGGTATAAGGCACAAACCAATAATATACGTAAATAATGTACATAAACAGACCCATCTCAAATCCTTGTACATAGACATGATACACATAAAAATCAAATTAACAAAATGTCCACCTATAAAGATTGTAATATGCACAGCTTCTAACCAACAATATTTTATGGGAACTAATAGAACCTACAAAAGAGCGATTTTCATCAATCTATAGTTATAACTTCCTCAGCAAAGTAATGCTCATTGCAATACTTCACTTCCTCAATTTCCTTGATAACCAACATACTACGAAGTCACTCTTAACTTGAACCCTCATCTAAAAAGTTTCAAACTTAAAACAGCCTTACTATCTTAGTTTTTACGAAACCAAAATGTAAAACTCCAATCAATATAAAACATTAAAGCTATCAATCTTTTGGTTACACATAACTGGAAAGGTTAACCCAAACTCCTTTTTAATAGAATGTATAGATTACAAATTAGTAAAAAATAAAAGATACCCACTTAAGATTACAACTAAAAAGATAATAATCACTTCCAAATCACTATTTCAATGTGCGAGTGTGGTACGGTGGTGGAGGTGGTGTGGTGATGGAGGTGGTGCTATGAAGATGAAGTGGTGGTGGAGGTGGTGAGGTGATGGAGGTGATGCTATGAACATTAAAGATGTAGGAGCAGTGGAGCAGCAGTGGTTTTTTTTTTTTTTTTTTTTTTTTTTTTTTTTTTTTTTATCTCATTTGTGAAACAGATCTGTGTTAATAATTGAGGTGATTTTTTACGATTAGTTTTCGCCGGGGACATGTCCCCGGCAAAAACTTTGTTTGTCATATAGCAAGACTTTTGCCGGGGACTTGTCCCCGGGGAAGGTTATGGCGGGATAAAGTAAAAAGATGGGAGGGAAAAATAAAAAATTCGTGAAAAGTTTTCCCGGGGACATGTCCCCGGCAAAAGGTGTTTTAATCAATTTTCATATTAAAAACAATCTTTATTATCAGTTTCAATAACTAACTATAGGTGCTATGGTATACGTATCATGTTGAACGACCAACTATAGGTGCTATGGTATACGTATCATGTTAAACGGCCGAGTATAGGTGCTATGGTATATGTATCATGTTAAACGGCCGAGTATAGGTGTTATGGTATACGTATCATGTTAAACGGCCGAGTATAGGTGCTATGGTATACATATCATGTTAAACGACCAAGTATAGGTGCTATGGTATACGTATCATGTTAAACGAGAACTATAGGTGCTATGGTATACGTATCATGTTAAACGACCAAGTATAGGTGTTATAGTATACGTATTGTTAGATATTGGATTTCACAAACACATCAAACCATGATTCAAATGGGGCGTATACAATATATTTTAGAGAGAGAAAGTTGAGAGGTTTGGGAACTTAGTGAGAGAAAGTAAAAGTGTTATTATGAGCTCCAACTCTTTACCTTGGGAGGTAGAGAGTATTTATAGTATCTTACATAAACACGACCTACGGGCTGTGGATCAGGAATACAGTGGGTAAAGACCCATCCGTCCTCCACGGTGTTACTTAACTAAATATTACCTAACATTAAATAACTTACGACTATGAGCTTTCTAACGATTACATACACTTGAGGTGACCAATACTTTAACAGCTGGATTTTCCAAATCCTAACAATCTCCCCCTAAGGGAGGTCACCTCAAATTACATTGAATACAAACATATATTATATTTAAATTGTTCTTGGATTCTTGTTGTAGTTCTTTGCTCTGTAGCTCGTAGTCTTTGATTCGTTATGTTTTGCATATTTGGTTCTTACGAGTGGAGGTCTTAAACTGATCCACGTGATAATGAATTTTGAGCCAGCTTTGAGATCATCTACCACCATAAATATCTGGCTCTTCCTTAGCGGTGTTGCCATCATGTGTTGTTGTGACATTGGACCGACATGCTCACATTCTGGATCATGATTTCTTCTCATCAGAGTAGCGGAAGCTTTAGTTGATTCATGATATTTGCAGCAGCGTAGCAGAAGCATGGAGTGAAAATATCAGAGTCGTTGATGCACTAATCATGATGTCTTTAGAAATGAATGTGTTGTGTGAGCATGCGGCTATGGATTAACCTCTCCATTCTGATCATCTGCAAACGTCGGGCGTAGCTGCATACAACAGTTAGCAATAAAGCGCACGAAAGTGTCTTTGATCACTTTCGTTGAATTGAGGTACATGGTCCACGGTTCCCCGTTGATCAGTACAAGTACTGCCTGTGATCAGGTAAAATTCCAAAGAATCTCCTTGACAGGGTTTCGCAGCTGCTCTAGCCGTTCTCAAACCGGAACGTCTCAAAGAAGACAACACGGAGTGAGTGAACCCCTTAAGTGCTTACCGAGACTTCATAACTAGAACCTTGTTGGGTTTATTCCAGTTCTAGCTCTATCTCAGTCCACACTCTTCCCAAATCTCACATTTCTCCTTGTTTTCATCATACCTAAGGACTCTACACTATCTAGTGGATTGTCCCTGGGTAGATCCCTCCGGCTCTGGCGGGATCGTGGGAACGAATACCTAACCTAACCATCCTTATAACACCATGCATGAAGTAAATTTGGTCGGTCTTTTGGTATTGTTCTTCTGCCATTGGAACCAATTGAAAACCATTTAAAAATCAATCCAAGTACTTGTGATACATGATCAAAATATTTTGTACCTGAATTATTTTTGATATTTTTAGAAAAAGCTCCCCCTCAACATGTGCATCACATATATGAAATAGTTTTGGCACATGGAGGCAAGAGGACTTGAAAATCTCAGATTTTAAGAACGAACGATTCGATTCTTTAATCAACAATTTCTAAAAGATATCAACATAACTTTCCCAATCAAAATTAGTATTTTACATACTTTGTTTTAAAGATATTTTTGGGAGAGGATGTGGTTTTCAAAAGAGTTGCTCCCCCTCAATATGTGCTTCAAGATTCGAAAAGAGTTTAGCACATATTAGATGGAGCATGCACTTTGAGACAAAACAATCACATTTCAATCCTTTTTGGTTTGATATAGATGCTCCCCCTTAACATGTGCATGGAAAATTTGAAATCGTTTGGCACATGTAGGGAGGAGAGCTTGTTAATCACTTACAAACCATTTGTCGAATTATCAGTTTAAATCCAATTTAAATCACAAATTCTCCCCCGATCACAATTTTCAAATCATTTGAGATTTGTGATCTTTATAGATTTAAATTGTTTTTGAAAGCTTTTGAGGAGAATTGTGACTTGTTTATGAAAACATTTAACCGATATAGATCAAATCTAAGACTTTTAAACTCCAATGATAACATGCTTGATTATCTTTTAAAAACATGACAAATAACCTTTTGATTTAATTGAAATCATTTAATTGAAATCATTCTCCCCCTCAATCAATGACATTAGTTGTTGATTGAGAAATAGAGATTTTGACAAATGTCAAGTCCAGATGAATATCAAAAATTGAGTCCGAGTTATTTTGGTTTATTTGTTTTCATTAGATAACAAATATTTTTCAGAAGAATTTATAGAAGGAAAAATATTTGTGAAAGAAACATTTGTCTTTTTGGTGACAAACATTTGTTTTTAAAATCTGAGCATGAGATTTGAAAAATAAGGTAAAACATGGCTCTGTTCTTTCTTATAAAACGGGTTATAGACTAAAATGACTATAAGCCTTTGTTTAACCTTCTCTCAAAAATTGGTTTTTTTTTTTTTTTTTTTTTTTTTTTTTAACGTTTATGTACATTCAAACAACATCTAAAGACCCGTAACATTCTTTGAATGACAACACAAGGACCATAGATATTATCGAATAAAGAAATACATGAGGAAAATGACAATATTTTTTGAATTTTTTGAATTTTTTTATTTTTTCATGGTTTTCAATTTTTTATGGATTTTTGAAGATTTTATAATTTTCTATTTTCTTTTTGTTGGTTTTATAATTTTGTATTTTGTTTTTGAGAAAATATGTACAGATAGAATAGATGAAGAGATGCCTTTACTCCTCTGCTTCTTCTTGAAGAAGTTTGAGTGTCTCAGGTTGAAGACTCTTGAGTCCAAGACGAGGAAGAATAAACTCAAAACGTTCTCGAGGGAGTGCCTTAGTGAAGATGTCTGCTAGCTGATATTCAGTTTTCACGAAGTAAAGTTCAACCACACCTTTTTCCACTTGTTCCCTGATGAAATGATGTCGAATGTCGATGTGCTTTGCTCTTGAATGTTGAACATTGTTGCAGGAGAGAGCAATAGCACTTTTGTTATCACAGTATAGAGGAATTTTGTTGAAGTCAAAGCCATAGTCAGATAGTTGGGATCTCATCCATAGGATTTGAGCACATCACGATGACATGGCGATGTATTCAGCCTCTGTAGATGATATCGACTAACATACTTGTTTCTTAGATGACCAACTGACAAGCTTTTCTCCCAAGAATTGTGCACCACCTGATGTGCTTCGACGTGTATCTTGACACCCTGCATGGTCTGCATCTGCATATGCTGTTAGTGACATATTGGTGTCCTTCGGATACCAAAGTCCCATGTTAATGGTACCTTGAAGATACCGAAAGACCCGTTTAACCGCTTCAAGGTGCTTTTTAGTAGGCTTAGCCTGATATCTAGCACACATGCATACAGCGAACAAGATGTCTGGTCTATTGGCTGTGAGGTACATCAGGGATCCAATCATACTACTATATTTCGTTTGATCAACCATGATCCCTGAGTGGTCTTCATCCAGTTTGGTATGCTCCACCATGGGAGTGTCAACGGGGTCACTAGTGTCAAATCCAAATTTCTTTAAAATTTCATTAGCATGTTTAGATTGATTGATAAAAATGCCTCCGGGACTTTGTGAAATTTGTAATCCTAAGAAAAATGACATTTGTCTCATCATTGACATTTGAAATTTAGAGCCCATCTCCTTAGAAAAACGGTCACATTCATTGGGGTCAGTCGAGGCAAAAATAATATCATCAACGTAGATTTGAACGTGAATTAAGTTTTTACCTGACTTTCTGGTGAACAATGACGGATCAACTGCTCTTTTGCTGAATCTATTAGATACAAGAAACTTTGATAGCGTGTCGTACCATGCTCTTGGAGCTTGCTTCAAACCATAAAGGGCCTTCTTCAAGCGATAGACATGAGTAGGATGCTCTGGATTCACAAAACCTTCAGGTTGGCTGACGTATACTTCTTCTTTCAGATCTCCGTTGAGAAAAGCTGCCTTTACATCCATCTAATAGACGATCATATTCTTGCTTGTAGCGTTAGCTAGGAAGATTCTGATTGCCTCAATACGTGCAACTAGAGAAAATGATTCTTCAAAGTCAATACCCTCTTCTTGACGGTATCCTTTTGCAACTAACCTAGCTTTGTTCCTTAGCACATCACCATGCTCATCAAGTTTTACTTTGAAGATCCACTGTAGAGCAATAATCATTGCACAATCAGGAGCATGTACTAATTTCCATACATCTAGTCGATCAAACTCATGAATCTCTTCTTGCATGGCATTGAATCAGCTGTCTTCATTCATGGCAGTTTTAACGTCTTTTGGTTCGATCTTATATAGTGCGGAGTTGAAGAAGCACCACAAAGCATCAGTTGCAAGTTGTTTACGAGTGGATATTGGACGAGAAGGGTTTCCAATGATGTTGTCCAATGGGTGATCATGTGTCCATTTTCTAAGGTGTCCATGTGGTTGTTGTTGAGGAACTGAACTAGCAGAGTCATTTTCTCCTGATGAAGATGGTTCTGATGATGATTCAGGAGCAAATATGTTTTCAAAGGGAGCATCTTCAGGAGTAGCAAAGGGGTTATCTCCATCATAGGTGCCAGAAACAATTCCATGATGTACACTTGATGATTGAGGAATTGATGATGAGACTGAGTGATCAGCAGTAGGTGCTTCTTGACTTAATGAGATAGAAAATGAAGGGTTATCTACATCGACAGGGATAAGAGCGGCCTCTGTTGATGGATTTGACAGATCATTTGCAATTGGCTCATAGTGTTCATCAAACATTGGATCAAACAGTTTCTTCAAATCATCTTCTGAGGGGGGTACATATGGAGTTGCTGGTGAGGGATTTTGTACAAGAGAGGAACTAATGGGACTATTTTGAAATGCGGGTCCAGAACTGGATTGTTCAGGAGCCATTTGACCGATCAGCTCATCAAATGTAATGTGAATTATTTCCATGATATTTCGGGTTCTTTTGTTGTAGATTCGGTATCCTTTTCTGTTTGGTGCATATCCTACAAATAATCCAATGTCCGCTTTAGCTTTTAGTTTTCCTAAATCTTGACCCTCATTAGTTGGGTAACATAAAGCACCAAACACACGAAGGAATGATAGATCAGGTTTTCGATTCTGGACAAGTTCATACGGAGTTTTTCCATGAGTTGTGTGAATTAAGGATCGATTTTGAGTGTAGCATGCAGTGGCAATGGCTTCCGCCCATTGAAACATTGAAACCTTTGAGTAAATCAGCATTGTTCTTGCGGCTTCCACAAGAGTTCGATTTCGTCTTTCAACTACACCGTTATGTTGAGGAGTTCATGGAACACTTCTTTGAGGACTGATTCCAACACTTTCATAAAAATCACTGAGTTCTCTATTAACAAACTCAGTTCCATTGTCAGTTCGGACGATTCTGACAGTCTTGTTAAGTCGAACCTGCAGCTGCTTAATAAGTTTAATGATGACATCTGGAGTTTCATCCTTTGTCCTTAACAACTTAACCCAAGTGAATCGAGAGTAATCATCAACCACAACTAATACATATTTCTTCCCATTAATAGTTTGCACTCTCATGGGTCCACATAAATCCATATGAATGATATGTAGAACTTCCATAGCCGAATTTGTAGGTTTGGGTTTGTGGGTATACTTCTTGCTTTTTCCCAATTGGCATGCTGAGCAAAGATGATCTTTTTCATACTTTAGTCTAGGTAGACCTCTTACAAAGTCCTTTATGGAAAGATTGTTTATGGTACCGAAATTCAAGTGATTGAGACGACGGTGCCATAGCCATGACTTTGTTTTCGAAGCCTTTGACAACAAGCAGATAGGAGAAGACTTCATCATATCTTCGATAGAGATGGTGTATAGGTTTGAACCGCGTGTTCCTCTGAGAAGTTCCACACCATCAAGTTCTCTAACAAAGCAAGTATGTTTTCTGAAGGCCACTTCTAAATCAGAGTCACAAAATTGCCCGACAGAGAATAGATTATGACCAAGACCTTCAACATAATATACCCGGGAGATTACACTATCACCAACAACATAATCTCCATAACCCATAATAGCACCAAAATGGTCGTTTCCGAATCTAACAGTTCCGATGAATTTACTCACGAAGTTCATGAGCCGCGACCGGTCTCCAGTCATATGCTTGGAACAGCCTGAGTCAAAGTACCACAGAACGATTTGAACGACCTGCAGTTGAACACAGACAAGAATGGATAACTGGATAATTGGGATCCCCATGCAAGAAAGGGTTCCGCTTGGTTAGTAGCAGTGATTGGAACACCCACATCAGAAGCAGAATCAATGGAATTATTATAGATAGATGCAGTACTAGTGTGCTCATTAGACCTATTCAAAGTATGTTCACTTCTTAAAGGAATAGTTCTACCAGTAGGCATCCATTTCATCATAGGCATTGACCTAGATAATTTAAGGCACATCTCATTAAGATTAAATTTGAGGCCAGTAGGTATCCACTGATGTTAGGATTTGGAAAATCCAGTAGTTAAAGTATCGGTCACCTCAAGTATATGTAATCGTTAGGAAGCTCGTAGTCGTAAGTTATTTTATGATAGGTAATAGTTAGTTAAGTAACACCGTGGAGGACGAACGGGTCTTTACCCAATGTATGCCTGATCCACAGCCCGTAGGTGGCGTTTTGTAAGAGACTATAAATACTCTCTACCTTCCAAGGTAGAGAGTTGGAGCTCATAATAAGATTTTCACTTTCTCTCACTAAGTTCCCAAACCTCTAACTATTTCTCTCTCTAAAACCTCATTGTGTACGCCTATTGTAATCATGGTTTGATGTGTTTATGAAATCCAATATGTTTCAAATGGTATCAAGAGCCATGGTTTTATCATCTCTCTTACATATCCTTGGATTTCTAGTGGTTTTAGATGGTTTTTGAGTTTGAAAAAGTTTAGTGGTTTTTGCATCATTTGGATCATTTCTTGTGTTAAAGTTTGAATTTTGAGTGTACTTTTGTGTTTAGAATCATTGTAAGGGCTTGGGTTTTGATTTGGAAAGCTTGAATCACTGTGGTTGGGCTTGGTTTGGATTGAAAAGTGTGGTTTTGAAGTTTTTCAAGTTAGCGACTTGAGTCTCGGAGTGATTTTTTTCTTAGCGACTTGCTTTAGTAATTTCCAGCGAGTTCTAGTTTAAGTCGTAGGGACTTGATCTTAGCGACTTGTCTATTGAGACAAGCCGACAAACAGTACAAGTTAGTGGAGGCTCCACTTCGGCTAGCGACTTGGTTGGGTTAGCGACTTGTTTCTATTATTTCTAGCGACTTGTCCTTATTGTTCTTAGCGAGTTGACTCTTAGCGACTTGGTGCTTAGCGACTTGGTTTACGGATTCTAGCGACTTGGTTGATTTTTGTTTCTAATACGGTTTTTTCTTGATTTAGTAAAATCCCGTGAAAGAATCTACTTTCTGGTTTAATCATAGAGTTATAAAATCCCGTGAAATCTGTAAACATGTCTACCAACGTACCTACAATCATCTCCACTGTAGCTGAGGATGTTCAAGCAGCTGGTTCAGATACTCGTCCACCCATGCTTGACAGAACTGACTACGACTCTTGGGCTCAACGAATTAGATTGTACTGTCTTGGAAAGGTAAATGGAGTCAACATTCTCAAGTCTATTGATGAATGACCCTATCAAATTGAGACTACCAGAGATGTTCTTGAAACTACTGCAGATGGTGCAGTGACCTTAGGTTTGGATAGACCAAAGACGTATGATGAGCTAAGTGATAAGGAGAAAAAGAGATATGATGCTGATATCAGGGCTTCAAAAATTATACTTCAAGGTCTTCCAAAAGATATCTACAAGCTTATCAATCACAACACTGAAGCCAAGGCAGTTTGGGATAATGTCAAGATGCTTCTCTCGGGTTCTGAATTAACCAAGGAAGACAGAGAATCACAATTGTATGATGAATTTGAGCATTTTAAGATGAAACCAGAAGAAAGTGTCTATGAATATTACGTGAGATTCTACAAGCTTGTAAACGACATGAGGAACATCAAAATGACCATGCCGAATACTCAACTGAACTCCTTCTGTGACTGCGGCACCTTAAGATGCTCAATTGGATTAGCCCCAATAGAAGTAGAAGCATCCACTGTCACGCCTGGTTTTAAAGGTTGCCCATCTTCACCCACAAGAACAAGTTTTCCCTCAAAGATTTGTTTTTCAATAGCACGAATTTTCAATAAAGTATCATGCCCCTCAGGCCTGTCATGACTAGATGCGTCATGACTAGGGCTTGAACCAAGTGAAACCGGCTCCACTTGTCCATCAATACCAACAATAGACGAAGGTCTACCTTTGTCTATTGTCATAGTAGTTCCAACCACAGAAGTAGATGGCTGGGACGCAGCACAACTATCAGAATCCATTCCACCAATAATATCAGTAGACTGCGCAACCTTCTCCACATCCAAATTGTTGTAAACCAACCCAGTAACCGGACATGGCATAGTAATATTCTTCTCTCCTGTATTCAACATCACACTAAACCCTAAAATCCTTCGACAAACAGATTTGTAGAAAACCAAAACCAAGAAAACACGCCAAGTCTTAAGCAAGATGATTAAACCCTAGGTTAACACTAGGGTTTATAAGCTATGAAGCATGTTGATCTAACCCATCAATATAGCAGCATGCAATTATTCGTATGAATAATAATGAATGTAACTGGTACAATAAATTATAATATTAAGATAATATCATAAAATGCAAGACTTATCAAGGTAAATCAAAAAGCGAATGAGAATCTACACCGATCCACGTTAAAAGGAATCAATAATATAGAACCCACCCAAACGTGAGGAAGATTAATATTAAAGGATTAATAATAGTATGAAAGTATTAAACGTAGGAAGGTGTTAATCGGTTTAGGGAATCGCTTTTTCGCCAGAAGAGAGAATCGGATTTATGTACGGTGTTGGTTATTATTCGAAACCTCCTCAAGATACGAGTGGTCCTATGGCTTCTAATGTTAATGGCCATAATAATGCTAATGATAAGGTTGATACGAATGCACATGGGGCTGTTGGTACTGAGAAGGTGGGTGGTTTGAAACAACCTTCTTCATCGTATGCTGGTATTACTTCTATTGAACCTAAGAAATACACATCAAACTTTCGTAGGTTGGAGTGTAATAAGAACGCTAATGGTGTGGATCTCTCTATTCCGATGACAGTGGTTGAAGAGGTGAACACTAGGTTTGAGAATACTTTGTATGGGTATTTCCTTGGTAAACGCCTTGCTTTTCCTGTTGTTGATTACTTTGTACGCAATGCATGAGCTAAGTTTGGTATTCAAAAGGTAATGATGAATGCAAAGGGGTTCTTCTTCTTCAAGTTTAACTCGAAGAATGGTGTTGATGATATGCTTGAAAACGGTCCTTGGTTGATTAGAAATGTTCCTATTATTCTTAAACCATGGACATTGAACACCAACTTACTTAAAGAGGATTTGACCAACATCCCGGTGTGGGTTAGATGCTTTTACTAGCCAAATGTGCAAGGACTCGTGGGGTCGTAGTAGTTTTGCTAGATGCATGATTGAAGTGAAGTCAGATGAGGTGCTTAGGGACAGCCTTACTGTTGAGATACCGTTACTTGATGGGTCGGGTTCGACTATTGAGAAGATACGGGTTGAATATGAGTGGAAACCACCTCATTGTGATAAATGCAAGATTTTTGGTCATACTCTTGTTGAATGTCCTAAAGTTGTCGAACCTCCTGCTCAGCCTACTAAGCGTGTGAATGATGGTTTCAAGACGGTCATTAATAAGAAGAAGGGAAAGCAAGGTGGTTCTACTATTCCGGGTCAAGGAGGGTTTTCTAAACCTGTTGTGGGTAAGCAGTTTCAATATCAACCCAAGAAGACTCCTCCTGAACCTAAGAAAGTGGAAGTCACTAAGAAGAATGCTTCTGCTGTGGCTAGTTCGAGTGGAACTAAGATCCCTACATCTAATCAGTTCGATGCTCTTAATATGGAATATACGGATGCTTTTGGTACTCCTTCTAATAACACCAACAAGGATGTGGATTATGGTCGTACAATGGAAGCTAATGAAGATAAGTCTACTAAGACATGTACTGCATCACAAGAACCCCTTGTGAGTGATTTGAAAGAGATGGAGTCGAGTGAGGCTCCTAAAACTAGTGATTCTTGTATTCCGCCCGCCTCTTCTACTAAGAGAACTAACACTTTTTCTAAAGTGGGAGATATTGTGGTGTCTGATTCTGAAGATGAGGTGCTTGCAAACCCATTTGATGAGTCTGCTAATCTATTCGGTGGTGGCCAAGAGTTTGAAGATGAGTATGATGACTATGACTACGATGACTATGCGAAGCAGGTTTCTGATCTTCCGGGGAATTTGGATGCCTTTAATGCCATGTATGGCACCAAGCTTCAAGGACCTAGGAAGTAATTTTTTCGTTATGTCCTATGTTATCATTTGAGTAGTGGTTTGTTTTCTTGTTTAGAAAATAGGTAGTATCTTGTTATGTAAGCTTTATGCCTATGTAACGGGCTGAGATATGGGATTTCACTCATATCTATTGTACTTAAACGTTTTTTGGTTATTATATTTACCAGGGTGCAGGATTACTCCCTTTTACCAAAAAAATACTCAGCTGAACTCAAAGTTTGTTAGCAACATGAGTCCCGAATGGCACAAATTTGTCACCTATGTGAAGCTAACCAAAGGATTAAAGAACACCAACTATGAGCAAATTTATGCCTTCCTTCTTCAGAATGAGAGACATGCAATGTTTGAACGAAGGATTCTTGAACAGTTCAAAGCTAAACAGGGAGAATCAAGTTCGACAAATGATTCAATAGCCTTTTACACTAATTTTGGAATTACCACCAAAGCTTCTCAAGTCATACCCACGGGTAATGGTACAAACTCATCCCTGATCCAGCATATAAGCCTCCAGACCCAAACACATTCATGGAAAACTTCATCAATCTACTGTCTCTCATGGTTAGTCAAAACATGAATTCCACTCCACACACCAACAATAACCTTAGAACTGCATCCAATCCATACAATCAAGCTACTGTCAGAGATGGAAAGGTTATGGTGCAACCAGTTCAAGGAAGGCAATATGAACAGGGAAGAGGTGGAGTAGGTGGAGGGTATGTGGCAAATCAGAATCGGGGAAGGAATGGAAACCAAGGACAAGAAAAGCTAATCAAGTGCTATAACTGTGGTGGTGATGGACACATAGCAAGGAACTGCACATCTCCAAAACGCCCTCAAAATGCAGAGTACTTCAGAGACAAGATGTTACTTGTGCAAGCTCAGGATCATGGTGCTGTTTTGGATGAAGAGTAATTGGTTTCTTGCTGAGGGCAATGCCAAGACATATGATGCAGATGTGGATGAGCAGCCAATTCAGGAGATAGGTCATAATCATCAGAATGCCTTTCAAGTCGCTGACTGTGATGCATACGACTCAGACGTCGATGATGAACCTACTGCACATACAATTTTCATGGCTAGCATTTCTCCAATGGTCTCTCTAAAGGTCTCCTCACCACAGCAAGCTAGTCCATCCAAAGAATCAATCATCTCAGAGGTATTAAAACTATATGATAATGTTGATCAGCAAAAGATACATGATAAAGTTCAATCGCAGGAAACTTGCGACTCAAATATTGCTAATATGGGTAATGATAATATTGTCCCATATAAACAATATGTGACCCAATGTGAGAGTGTGATTGAACCAAGTGATGTATCTAATGCAGTCAATGATGACCATATTTTTTATGAATACACTGCAAATATCCCTAATGATTCTGTTATCTCTGAACTTAATGCCTACAAAGAACAAGTTGCCATTTATGAACAACGTGCTAAGTTTGAGTTAACTACTCGTGAGTAGGAAATGGATGAACAAATGCGTACAATTATTAGAAAAAGTAATTTTAGGGAAGAAATATTAAAACAAGAACTAGATTCCTTAAAAGAAAAGCTCAATAAAACGGCTAAGCAAAAACAAGAACTTCAAGAAAATGTGAAAGTGCTTAATCAGAAATTTAATGCTAAGGAATCAAAACTCTTAAATGAATTTTCCAATCTAAAAACTTTGAAAAACAAACTTGAAAACTGTTGGGAATTGCTGAGTTGATGATTACCAAACCACGAGCAAGAATGAAGAACGAAGAAACAACGAGGGCTTATATATAATTTATTAGGTAGCTTTGTTAGTAAGCTACAATTAGGGTTTATGTAACCTCCCTCTCCTATATAAAGAGGGTAGGCATCTAGTTTATTTTCATCCCTTTCGATTATCCCTTTCATTTCATATTCATAGTAAAACTCTTCAATGAGAGTCTAGACACACAATTATAGCATGTGTATATTAGTTGTAGTAGTTTCTTTGTAGTAGTTGGCGACCAAACCCAAGCACCATTTTTATGACTGCAAAAAGTAACAACAACAAAGTATAAGTTATGTGAAGTAAGGGTGTGTTTGCATGATTTTAACAGTCCATTCAATGCCATAAAGCTAAATAAAACAAGTTTTCACATTCTGATAAAACAAGCTAGATAAAACAAGTTTCAACAAAATGATTAGGCAAATGGAAATCACAACATAAGCTAGATGAAACAAGTTTCCACATTAATTCTGATTCGCCCTACGAAATTTTACCAAAAACATTTACTGAAAAATGCTAGCATATTCATCTAATTAACTATCTCATTTTTAACACCCTAGCTAACAACATACCTTAACAAACACAAATTACAAACAAGAAAAGTTTTTCACACAACCATTAATATAACCTACTTATTCCGTATATGATGTTGTGCAACTAACATTACTTTTTTCACACAAATTACAAAAAAATCTTCATATGATGTTGCACAACCATTATTATTATTTAAAAACCTGAAAATTCAAAATAGTATAACTAACATTACTTTTTGTTTTCGTTTTTTTTTTAAATAATAATAATAATAAAAGTGAAAATTTAATACTATTGTTGTGCAACATCATATGAAGATTTTTTTGAAAACTACATTCACTGTTTTACCTTTTTTCATTAAAGTTTTTTTACCTTGTTTGAATACTTTTTTTACCTTGATTCTAGAGAGAGAGACAAAAAAAACATTTAGAGAGAGAAAATAAAGGTTTAAAATGACTATATTGCCCTTTTTAACTTGCGTGTTCTTTAAGCTTATATCAACAAACCACAAATCTATATATACATGCATATATATTTCAACTGTATCTATATGTTCACTTCATAGAATATTTGCACAACTAAAATAAGCTAGATCTATGAATTTCTCATCTTGAAAAGAAAGAACAACTACCAGATCTATAAAAATATGTCAAATCAAACTAAAATAAATATCACCGGTTTTACTTTGTTACTATAAATAAATATAACCATCATCGTTAAGTTTTATAACTCCGGTTAGCAACCACTTCAAAAAGTACCACCGGTTTTACTTGTTTATTTCGTTTTTTTAATGAAAAAGTAAAAAACACAAAAATACATGATGTTTCAAGTGTGTGTAAAAACACATAGTAAAAAAATCTGAGCTACGGTTTCCTTGTTTGTGTTGTTATTGAGTTATCACTGTATGTGTTTGTGTGTGTGTGTGTGAAATTCAAGGACGGTAAATTTATTTTTTTTACCGTTGTGGAGGATGATAAAAAAGTTAGAATGTAGGTGACAATGATAAATATAATGTGAACAATTACAAATATGCAAGTCAAAATCAGCACATAAAAGTCACGCAGACATATAGAAGGTGAACAATTACAAATATGCAAGTCAAAATCAGCACACACTACAACATTCACTGGCATCCCCAGCGACATATGGTGGGATTCCCCAGCGACATGTCGCTGGGGAAAGGTATCCCCAGCGACATGTCGCTGGGGAATCCTAGCTGGGGAAGTCTCGTAAGGGATTGTATCCCCAGCGACAATCCCCGGCGACGACGTGGGTCCCACTCAAATTTAAGTCAAAGAAGCAGTGCCACTGTGGCACATTATCCCCAGCGACATGTCGCTGGGGAATAGTCGAATTAAGCAAAATGATTAACACACTAATTATATTGATTAAGTATCCCCGGCGACATGTCGCTGGGGATACTATGGTTACTTGTTGACAAGTCAACGAGTTAGCCTACTATCCCCGGCGACATGTCGCTGGGGAAACTTGGTTTTCTCGTTGACTTGTCAACGTTTAGCGTGTGTTATCCCCGGCGACATGTCGCCGGGGAAAGGTCTGCATTTTTTTTTAATGCAGCCTGCAGTGCAGGCGATTTCCAGATTTTTTCCGGAATTTTTCCGGAAAAAATCTACCAAATAAACCTGTACCAAAACCTGTATAGACTCGCCACAACTTGTACCAAAACACAAATACCATATAACGGATCAACGCAATACAAATAGATCACAACTTTTACATAAACACGACTCAAAAGTCAATATGTGCATTGATAGATAGGGAAACAAGTGTTTAAATGGCGCCAAGATGAACCTAATAATATATAACACAACTACCTAAAGTACCAATGTAGCATACTAATAATATATAACACAACTAGCTAAAGCTAGTACCAATGTAACATACTAATAATATATACACAACTACCTCTCGCCGTTGTTATCCTCATCACCGCCATTCTCCTCGTCATCACCACACCCACCACTCCCGCTAGCACCACCCGAGTCATACTCCCTGAACATATCCGCGTATCTGTTGTCGCTTCTGAGGAGACTCATCATAAAGCTTACATCTTTGGTGACTTTCTCGGCGGGGGCGGGCATACTTGGCCTGGATGTGGCCCGTGATGGCAATACGCGACCCACACCGGGAATATGCCCACGAAGCTTACCCCCTCTTGCCAACGCATTGATTTGATCCTCCGTGTATTCACCCGTGGCCTCAAGCTTTTTCATCTCGTCCTATGTAGTGACAAAAACACAAGATAGTAAATATATTAGTCGGGTTGCTACATTATTTCTCGATAATTCATTAAAGTGTGTTTTGAAACAAAACTTACATATATCCGGCGGTCCTCATCGTTAAGGAATACCCCATCAACAGTATGTGTTCGCCAATAAGTGTCGATGAGTGACGGGTATTCATGAGTCTCTGATGCCTGCATCTGTACATACACACGCATATAAGATGAATAATTTTAAAAACGACAAATCACAACACACCAAAGCGTATAATCAGATATATATATATATATATATATATAATGTTTATTACCATATTATATATATATGTATATATGCATGTAAAATAATTATAATGTTTATTACCATATTATCTCGAAGGCGAGTCAGCGATCGGGATCCCTGTCTAGATATGACCTTGCTCTTTTGCCGGTTAAGCCGATTTGTAGCGGCTCGAGATATGTTCTTGGGATCATTCCAAAACTTAATGTACTCATCCCAATCACCCGCTGTAATTTCCTCGGGACGTGCCCGCCTAATCGCCTCCGCATCGTAATCCCCGGTGGTGGGGTCTACCCTCCAATGTTTGGCTTTGAAAGAAGCCTTGTTAGTATTGTAGGCTTTTTGCAGGTGCGAGTTTATGCCTTCGTAGATCTGGGGCCAGCGGGAGGAGTCGATGTGCGGCCTGAGGTCAAATAGGGTCTGCAGTCATATACAACAAAACGAAAAAAGAGTTAGAGATATAATTTATATATTTATTTAAATTTGTTTATTTATTTATATGATATAAATAAATAAGCGAATTTAGATAAATATACACAATTAAATAAATGAACACGATAATGAAATAAACATAAAAGGATAACTGACCCCAATATCTGAAATGATTCCCGCCTTCTTCTCCTTCGGGACCTTGTCCCAAGAAGGGTAGTAAAACGGCACCTTCCTAACGACCTCCCCTATGTAGTTAGACCAATGCGCCGCATGGGGGCCGAGAGGGTTTAAGGTTTGTTTGTCACCCACCTCAAAAGTGATCGACACGGGACCTTTTTCGTCTACGATTGCCTTCAGCGAAAGGTTCCGGGTCTTGTCGCGGGTATTCAGCCTGCCCGCTGCCCTGCCGCCCAAATTGGGCTTTCGTTTACCTTTGCCTGCAAAATCAAGTTAGTGATAAAAGTCATAAATATGTATCAAATTTATGCTTGTATTACAATACTCCGGAAATTCTTACCTTTGTTAATGAAGCTTGCCCAGCAACCGGTGGGTACGCGGTCTGGAGGGGGACGATCCTCCCCGCCACCGTCACCGCCGTGGGACCGTGCAACATCTGTCGACATCTGTACAAGTACAATTAGCATAAGATATAGAAATTCATGAACAAAATAATATAAGCATGCACACATCCAAATACATACACATCCAAATAAATATACACATTTAAACAATCCACAACAATTTCATTCATTCATTCAAATATATAAGTGTATTTTGCAAGTTACAACTCAAGACCAAACGGGGGACTTTCCGAAATTAATTTCTAATAATTTAATTTCGAACGGGTTTTCTATAGGATGATTAATTTTAGACGGGGATTTTCCAAAATTAATCACTAAAATCCTAAAACAACTAATTATTATAAACTATAAACGGCTCATATCAACAAATAATAACTATAAACTAACAAAATAATATAAACGAGCACATGTCAACAAATAATAACTATAAACTATAAACTACATATCATTTTACTTTTTTAACATACATACCATTATTTTAACATACATACCATTTCACTTTTTAACATACATACCATTTCACTTTTTTAACATACATATCATTTCACTTTTTTAACATACATATCATTATTTTAACATACATACCATTTCACTTTTTTCACCAAATAATAACTATAAACTAACAAAATTTAAACAACTAATTATTATAATTATAAACGAGCACATTTCAAGGCAATTGAACTAATAATAACTATAAACTAACAAAATTTAAACAATAAACATTCCCCAGCGACATGAATAAACATTCCCCAGCGACATGTCACCCGGGATACCAAAAGGAGAAAAAAAAATTATTACATACCTTGTCTAGCCTCCTCGTCGCCTACTGCCAAAAAAAAAATAAAAAAAAAAAAAAAAACTTTCCAAGTTAACAACTTACAACAATAATAATCTGCAAAAATTATAACATACCTCGCTCTTGCTCCTCGTCGGTCCTCGTCGGCTACTGCCAAAAAAAAAAAAAAAAAAAAAAACTTCACTTTTTTAACTAACAACAACTTACAACAATAATAATCTGCAAAAATCATAATATAATTAACTAATTTAGTTGAATAACATTTAAAATTTGTAAAACAAACCGTGTAACGTGTGGTGGTGGTGATGGTGGATGCGTTGGTGGTGATGGTGGATGCGGTGGTGGTGATGGTTGATGATTGTTGGTGATGGTGGATGCGTTTTTGCTGCAGAAATCGCCACAGGAAGGAGGAGGATAAGGTTTTTTTTTTTTTTTTTCGTTTTCTGCAGTGAAGAAGATATCTAGATCTACTTTATGATAAAGTTTTTTCCCCGGCGACAATCCCCGGCGACATGTCGCTGGGGAAAGGTATAGTTTTTGTCGTTTAGCGTAAATGGCGCGATAACGAAAATTTTGGTGGGTATGTATCCCCGGCGACATGTCGCCGGGGAAAACTATTTAATTTTATTTTTTATAATCCCCAGCGACATGTCGCCGGGGAAAACTATTTAATTTTTTTTTTTTGGTTAAAATTTAATTACTTTATGTTGTTAACGACTTCAAAAGAATACGATTTTATCTTTTATTTTTATTATAATCCTAAATATTTTCCTTTCTTTTAATATAAACTCGGGAACAAAGAGTTACCATTCGGCATCTTTATATTCTTATATGAGAGTTAGATTTACAATCTAGTAACGGGCTAGAGGAACAAGAACATATTACATCAAAATGTTGCATGCAATATTTAATTGGATCAAGAAGCCAAACGATGCATAGTTGAATGTGTTTTATAAATCTATGATTCACCGAAGAATAATTATGGTTACACATTAGACGTTCAACATCCGAGTCGGTATGTTATGGTTACACATTAGACGTTCAACGGATGAGTCGGTATGTTATGCTTACACATTAGACGTTCAACGAATGAGTCAGTATGTTATGGTTACACATTAGACGTTCAACGGATGAGTCGGTATGTTATGGTTACACATTAGACGTTCAACGGATGAGTCGGTATGTTATGGTTACACATTAGACGTTCAACGGATGAGTCCGTATGTTATGGTTACACATTAGACGTTCAAAATCCGAGTCGGTATGTTATGGTTACACATTAGACGTTCAACGGATGAGTCGGTATGTTATGGTTACACATTAGACGTTCAACGGATGAGTCCGTATGTTAGGGTTACACATTAGACGTTCAACGGATGAGTCCGTATGTTAGGGTTACACATTAGACGTTCAACGGATGAGTCCGTATGTTAGGGTTACACATTAGACGTTCAACGGATGAGTCCGTATGTTAGGGTTACACATTAGACGTTCAACATCCGAGTCGGTATATTATGGTTACACATTAGACGTTCAACGGATGAGTCCGTATGTTATGGTTACACATTAGACGTTCAAAATCCGAGTCGGTATGTTATGGTTACACATTAGACGTTCAACGGATGAGTCCGTATGTTAGGGTTACACATTAGACGTTCAACGGATGAGTCCGTATGTTAGGGTTACACATTAGACGTTCAACGGATGAGTCCGTATGTTAGGGTTACACATTAGACGTTCAACGGATGAGTCCGTATGTTAGGGTTACACATTAGACGTTCAACATCCGAGTCGGTATGTTATGGTTACACATTAGACGTTCAACGGATGAGTCGGTATGTTATGGTTACACATTAGACGTTCAACGGATGAGTCGGTATGTTATGGTTACACATTGGACGTTCAACGAATGAGTCGGTATGTTATGGTTACACATTGAACGTTCAACGGATGAGTCGATATGTTATGGTTACACATTGGACGTTCAACGGATGAGTCGATATGTTATGGTTACAATTTAGACGTTCAACGAATGAGTCGGTATGTTATGGTTACACATTAGACGTTCAACGGATGAGTCGATATGTTATGGTTACACATTGGACGTTCAACGGATGAGTCGATATGTTAGGGTTACACATTAGACGTTCAACGGATGAGTCCGTATGTTAGGGTTACACATTAGACGTTCAACGGATGAGTCCGTATGTTAGGGTTACACATTAGACGTTCAACGGATGAGTCCGTATGTTAGGGTTACACATTAGACGTTCAACGGATGAGTCCGTATGTTAGGGTTACACATTAGACGTTCAACATCCGAGTCGGTATGTTATGGTTACACATTAGACGTTCAACGGATGAGTCGGTATGTTATGGTTACACATTAGACGTTCAACGGATGAGTCCGTATGTTATGGTTACACATTAGACGTTCAACATCCGAGTCGGTATGTTATGGTTACACATTAGACGTTCAACGGATGAGTCGGTATTTTATGGTTACACATTAGACGTTCAACGGATGAGTCCGTATGTTAGGGTTACACATTAGACGTTCAACGGATGAGTCCGTATGTTAGGGTTACACATTAGACGTTCAACGGATGAGTCCGTATGTTAGGGTTACACATTAGACGTTCAACGGATGAGTCCGTATGTTAGGGTTACACATTAGACGTTCAACATCCGAGTCGGTATGTTGTGGTATGTTATGGTTACACATTAGACGTTCAACACCCGAGTCGGTATGTTATGGTTACACATTAGACATTCAACGGATGAGTCGGTATGTTATGGTTACACATTAGACGTTCAACGGATGAGTCGGTATGTTATGGTTACACATTAGACGTTCAACGGATGAGTCCGTATATTAGGGTTACACATTAGACGTTCAACATCCGAGTCGGTATGTTATGGTTACACATTAGACGTTCAACGGATGAGTCGGTATGTTATGGTTACACATTAGACGTTCAACGGATGAGTCCGTATGTTATGGTTACACATTAGACGTTCAACATCCGAGTCGGTATGTTATGGTTACACATTAGACGTTCAACGGATGAGTCGGTATGTTATGGTTACACATTAGACGTTCAACGGATGAGTCGGTATGTTATGGTTACACATTAGACGTTCAACGGATGAGTCCGTATGTTAGGGTTACACATTGGACGTTCAACGAATGAGTCGGTATGTTATGTTACACATTAGACGTTCAACGGATGAGTCGGTATGTTATGGTTACACATTAGACGTTCAACGGATGAGTCCGTATGTTAGGGTTACACATTAGACGTTCAACGGATGAGTCCGTATGTTAGGGTTACACATTAGGCGTTCAACATCCGAGTCGGTATGTTATGGTTACACATTAGACGTTCAACGGATGAGTCGGTATGTTATGGTTACACATTAGACGTTCAACGGATGAGTCGGTATGTTATGGTTACACATTGGACGTTCAACGAATGAGTCGGTATGTTATGGTTACACATTGAACGTTCAACGGATGAGTCGATATGTTATGGTTACACATTGGACGTTCAACGGATGAGTCGATATGTTATGGTTACAATTTAGACGTTCAACGAATGAGTCGGTATGTTATGGTTACACATTAGACGTTCAACGGATGAGTCGATATGTTATGGTTACACATTGGACGTTTAACGGATGAGTCGATATGTTAGGGTTACACATTAGACGTTCAACGGATGAGTCGGTATGTTATGGTTACACATTAGACGTTCAACGGATGAGTCGGTATGTTATGGGTTGGACATTAGACGTTCAACGGATGAGTCGATATGTTAGGGTTGGACATTAGACGTTCAACGGATGAGTCGATATGTTATGGTTACACATTAGACGTTCAACGGATGAGTCGATATGTTATGGTTAGACATTAGACTTTGAACGGATGAGTCGTTATGTTATGGTATACGTATTATTATTATTATTATTATTATTATTATTATTCTTATTCTTATTATTATTATTATTACCATTACTATTATTATTAATAAAGTCAAACGAAGTCAAACGGTATCCCCGGCGACATGTCGCTGGGGAAAAGTGCAAAATAAAATTTTAAAGTAATCAAATTAACACTAAGTACATATTTTAAATAATCAAATGAATCCCCGGCGACATGTCGCTGGGGAAACATGCAAAATAAAATTTTAAAGTAATAAAATTAACACTAATTACATATTTTAAATAATCAAATGAATCCCCGGCGACATGTCGCTGGGGAAAGGTAAGCGGGAAAAGTTCCCGCCACGTTGCACGATGAAATTTTCGGTCAAAATATAACAATGGTATCCCCGGAGACATGTCGCCGGGGAAAACCTCTCCATAATTTAGCTGACTTTTCTACGAGACTTCGTGCCACGTAGGATATATTTTTGTCGTTTAGTGATGATTCCCCAGCGACACTTGTCGCCGGGGAAAACGGCGATGGGGAAACTGGTAAATGTGGTAGTGACATAAAAGTCATGCAGACATATAGAGGCGTGTGTGATTGATCAAAGCAGAATGGCACTCACATGTTCTCCTTTAACAATGATACTGACACAAATCATACGTTTAAAAGACAAGTCAAAGTCATAATACATAGGCATGGTTGATCCAATACTCATTTTAAGTAAAACAAACCAAACCAAACACATAATGAGCACAAGTAAATAGTCTTGGATAAACAGTTGTATCGTCTAAGTGGTTGGGATAAGCAACACCACATATCAGCTTCAAAACACCCTAGGTGCGCTTTGGCATTTCCGAAACGATACCGTTTTCACTCCAACACTGCCTTCTAAGGACCTAATTTCAATTGACATCAAGCTCTTCTCCTTTTGTAAATAACATCTAGATGTAGGGAAGTCCCTTTAATTTGATATAAGTGGCTACGAAATTAAAGCAATTTCATGCAATCTGTAATATTTACCTTCTAGTTTCTTACTCCTAGGTTGCTCTTAATATTATCTGTTGATAAGAAATAATAAAAAAAAATTGTAATGAGAACAGAGTTCTATAAAGCAATCCCGGAAGCATCCAAATCTTAACACATATATTATAGAAGTAATGGTATAGAACAAACAACAAATATCTCATTCCCATGACAAAACATAACATTTTGGACTAAAACCCAAATCCAATAAAAAAAAATGTTCACTTTTCATACATGGGTTATTTACCTTAACATGATGACAACATAAATTGCTATGACGTAGAAAGAAACAATAGAACCAAAAAGTAAGAAGGAAAAAAAATTAATTATTGGGGTGTACCTGCAAAGTGCGAGGACAAGGCAGCTTTATGAAAGTAGTCTAACCCACGTGTGTTAACACATATGATGGTGTCGCGGTTGCATACAAAACCTTTGTTTATGTTACTTGTAGAGATCATTAAAAGGACGTGAAATAATCAAAGATTAGGAAAAGTGCAAAAAATAAAAAAATAAATACACAATGTTATCTATATGGATGCAAATCCCTCAACTGAATGGTATTCAAGTTCCTAATTTACAAACACCAACTAGTGACTAGGTGCAATGGGTAAATATGAGAATTATGGACATAACGCATGGTCGTTTTTTCTCTGTACTCTAAGCTTGTGTCGAAAATCATAAGAAAGAAACGTTTACACAAACACCCCCTTTAGAGAATTTAACATCAAAAAATGAATGACCTTATTATTTGTAGATTGATGAGCCAAATAGCTTACTTTTTGTGGCTAATGAATAGCCTTATGAGCTTATTACTCCAATAGACTAATGAGCCAATAAACACACACACAATATCAGAACCCCTTACCCCACAAACATTCTTAAAAGAGAAAAGCTATTTCTCTTAAAACCAATGTTGCAAAAATGGACTGAATCGGCCGATTAATCGGTAATTGGCCATACACCTTGTATAATTTTGAAAATCGGTCAAAAAATCGGTCAGGTAAAAAAATCGGCCAAAAATCGGTCAAAAATCGGCCGAATCGGTCAAAAATCGGCCGAATCGGTTAAAAATCGGCCGAATCGGTCAAAATCGGTCAACTTTAGAAAAATAATAATTTCACTTATGACGCACAATGGGGATCGTTTATTTCACTTATAATGCACAATGAGCCTCATAATCATAATTGAAGCCTTTTATTGAGATTTTGAAACATAGTAGCCTTGAAATCAGTTAAGATCATTATTTTGGTCTCCAGAAATACCCAAAACTTGCAGGAAATGCCAATCCGATTAATCACCGATTAATCCCGCCTTAACCGATTACTCGCTGCAGGGTGGTCGACCGCACGACTACCGATTCACGAGTTTTGCAACATTGCTTAAAACAATGTTCGATTTCCCATCCTGGTAACAAATTCCATGAAAAATAAAGATCTCAAAATATAATATAACTTTTTCTTAAGAAGATTTTAACCTCAACAAAACAGATGAATATGGCCTTATGAGCTTATTAATAGATTGACTAGACAATAAAAATAAAGATCTTAAAAGATATTGTAATTTTTTCTTATACCAGATCTACAAAATAAAAATGAATGAAAATGTTCACTTTTCTAGGAAAAAACAAGATCAAATATACCAGTATATTGTCGTCCATAGAACTAAACATAAACAAAGATATTGTGGGAAATATACCAGTCACGCACCTAAGAAATGCGAACTCGAAACAGATCCGGTGTCTGTTCTGGTTACTATACAATCTGTGCTTTTAGATCTAGGGCTTGAAATAATCGAGTGAGTTTTTTGTGTGTCCGTTTTATAACTGATTTGATGTACCAAGTGAATTGATAGAATTAGGGTTTGATGTGTGTGTTTAGTGTGTGTGATGTGAAGTGGAAATAGGGTAAATGAGAGGAGTGGGTAGGCCTATATAAAGGCTTTAGATTTGGGCGGGATATAAAAAAAAAGGCTTCAGATTTGGGCGGGATATTAAAAAAATCTAGGGTTTCATTTTTGTGAAAGTGATTTTGGGTTCACACGCTTTTTTATTTGGTTTTTGTTTTCCCTCATTGATTTGGTTTTGAATTTTCTAACACCGTTGACTTTGTTTAATACAATATACGGACAATGGATAAGTGAATGACATGTTTTGGTTAATTAGGAAAGCTGGTTTTACGTGGTTTAATTGTACAATAAATTCATCTTGCCTTATCTCATTCTATCAATATATTCCAAGACAAGCAAAACTATCTATATAGTATCTAATCTTCGTATTTTCATCTTGCACCATCAACGGTGAGTTTCTTCTAAATGGTAAAAAATTACATCTATTATCTCAGTCTATACGCAACATAAATTTCTTGACATCAAATATATGCATTAGGTACATTACTCCTCTTTTTGCACCTCTTGTGTCTTGGCTGGTTTCACTTTAACTTCCTTTAGAATCTCTGAAAAGCTTATACTTTTACCAGCTATGAACTCGATATCTCTTTTCAGCTTCTTTCTAACCATAAAGATGTGTTTTCACTTTTCAACCAAACACATTACATTGCATCACATGTGATATATAATGATACTTCAATTTCAATCTATATGGTAAACATAAAATACGTGTAGTTTATATATTTTTAGTGAGTGTATCGGAATGAAATAAAATTGGGTATTGTGGAGTTTTGGTTAGGACAACATGAAAATAAATTTTTTTGCATTAATATGTTGGTTTTTCATATGCGGTTTGGTATATATCTATGCTTGAACAATTAGTTTAGCTATTGTCTTTTTTTTTTCTTTCTATATAATGGTTTTGAAAACTTAAACAATACTACGTATACGCTTAAATATTTGGGTCATCATGAAAAGTTTTCAAGTCAAGTTACCTTATACTTTCTATGTTCCAAAATAAGTGTTCAATTCAATAAACTCTATTTTGATTGGTTCAAAATTTAAAGAGGACATTTGTTTTGGTACATTTCAAAATGAAAACATGGACATTTATACTACTAGTATTTCATAAGACCTGTCGCAATGGAGGCGGCACCCAGGTGTGGTTGGCTTTCACAACGTGTCATCACCCATTACGCCATCCACCACCTCTACGCGTGTAATTGGTGTTTTTGTATGGTTTGGTAAAGTTGATGATTAAACCGAAAGAGAAGAAAAAGAGAGAGCTGAGTTGATTTGATGTGAAACTCAGGTGACGGTAGTGGATTTTTTCATCGTTGCATCCGGTCTAATATGTTTGGTGGTAGACACAATAGTCGATTAAAATGGCTATCCTACATGATGATAATTATGAGATTTTGATCATCATTGCATCTCGTCTAATATGTTTGGTGGTAGACACTGATGATGGTTATCATACAAAATGGTTATATCTATTCCTAACACCAATAGTTTTGGTCCAACGCACCAAATACATCATAACTGTGATTAGAGATATTTGTTACTAAAGCCAGCCGTTATTCCGTCCTTTGTTTCATTAATATATATGAGCTTTAATACAAAATTGTTATATATTAGTAGTAAACTTAAATATAGATTAGGGACTTAATTGTACTTTGTAATAAGATTAGGTTTTTAAAGGTTTGGTACGAGGGTATATCGTTGTAATAGCTTTATTAGGTTTTTAATAAAGGTTTGGTACGAGGGTATATCGTGTGCATATTCTTGTCGTTTATTTGTAGTATATCGTGTCTCTCGTGTTTGCTACGTGTGCTCGATACAACTCGCGATCTAGCGTTCCGCGATCGAGTATCGGGTTGTTGGCGGTTTTGTCCAACAAGTGGTATCAAGAGCCGCGGTTATTTTGGTCATCGAAGTTCGAGTGCTTGTTTGAGGTTTCGAGCAAAGGAAAGGGTTTCGAGAGCTTTTATTCTGAATCGCTTTACTTCGGAGTTGCAGGTTTTTCTTATATCGAAGAAGACAAGTAAGAGTTTTAATATCACGTGAAGAATAAATAAAATAAATAAAAGGGATGCTTGTTTTCAACTTTCTTGTGGTTCAAGTTTTGATCGTGGTTCGCTTGGGGTTCAAGTTTACGATTGGGGTTTCTTTTTTGAAATCGAGGGTTAGGGTTATTTTAATTAATTCGATTTCCAAGAAGGGTTTATAGCAACAAGGGGAATATTGCACACGGCTTGTGAGGCTTGTCGGTAAAGTTGGTTAAGAAACAACTTGACAAGGTTTTTAGCAAGGTAAAAGAAGAATGGCAAGTTCTATAACTAGGTTTGACGTCAAAAATTCGATGGGAAGAATGACTTCGGGTTATGGCAAATAAAGACGCGTGCTTTTATGGTACAGCTGGGATGTGATGCTGCATTAGAGATATTACCCGAGGACATGGAAGCAGGTGAAAAGGATGCTTTGATGAAAAAGGCATACAATACTTTGATTCTATGCTTGGGAGACCGGGTTTTACGGGAAGTTACCAAGGAAACGACTGCTGCAGGAATTTGGACGAAGTTGACTAGTCTGTATATGACTAAGTCCTTAGCAAATAGATTGTATTTTAAGAAGAAGCTGTACACATACTATATGAGTCCAGGTATGAAACCGGTTGATCATATAGATGAGTTTAATAAGTTGATACTTGATTTAGCGAATATTGATATCGAGATTGAGGATGAGGATCAGGCACTTATGTTACTTACGTCATTGCCATCGTCTTAGGAAAACTTTATGGAGACATTTTTGTATGGGAGGGAATCCTTGACAATGGAAGATATTCTTGCGACTCTAAATTCAAGGGAGTTGAAGAGAAGAACTGAAGGCACAAAGGAAGAAACTGGTGACGGGTTATATGTAAGGGTAGGGTCAGATCATTCAAGGAAAGCTCATTCTAGTGGAAGTTCACGGTTTAAGTCAAGAGGTGGAACTGGTAAACTCAAGTGCTTCATATGTCATTCAGAGGGTCATCTGAAGAGAGACTGTCCAATGAAGAAGTCAAGTGGGTTCGTCAAAAAGGGTAAGCATGATCAGGATTCTGATTATTCTGATGACGAGGGTAACGCCTACTTTGGAGAAGCCTTGGTGGTAGTCGGTCATGATGAGATGGCTGAATTGGTAATGGATTCAGGTGGGTCTTATCATATGACACCTAGGAGGGATTTCTCGTATGACTTCAAGGATATTGATGGTGGTTCGGTTTGGTTAGGTGATAACAGGACATGCAATATCAGAGGGACAGGAAAAGTGAAGATACAGTTTCATGATGGTTCAAGCTTTATACCAGAAGATGTCAGGTATGTTCCAGGGTTAAGAAGGAGCTTGATTTCATTGGGTACTCTTGAAAAAGAGGGTTATACTGTGAAGATGCAGTTGGGTAAAGTCAAGGTGATCAAAGGTTGTCGGGTTATGATGACCGAGATCAGGAGAAAGAACTGTGTGTATACTCTTGAAGCAAAAGTGAAGACTTTTGGTGTACAAAAGCATGGAGGTTCAAAACAAGTTGGATTCAAACAACATGGTAAAAAACAAGTTGGGTTCAAACAACTTGGTCACAAGCAAGTTGGGTTCAAACAACTTGGTCCTGGAGTTAAAACAGGGGTCCATGAGGTACAGGTTTTTAAACGTGTTTGGTTTGAGGTGGAACTGCAGGGAGCTCAGGAAAATCGTGAAGCTGAGGTTGTTCAGGATAGTAACGATGATGCTGCAGTGACTCAAAGAAAGTTGGAGGTTAAACAACTTGAAGAAAAGACAAACACGGACTGCTTAGTAAATGAGCAAGAAAATGTACACCTTGGTATAAAGGTGGGGGCAGACATTATGGTAACCAAAGTACCTGGTCAAGAGGGTGCAAAGGATAATGTTGCTGAAAAGAAGAAAGTAAAGGAGTCTATGGAAGCTAATCTTGGAAAATTACTAAAGTACAATTCCTGGTCAACAAGGTGGTCCCCGGTCCGAGGTTCCAGTAAAAGGTGCTGAGTATCGGTTATGTTTAAGTGTTACTCCTAAGGTGGAAATTGTTATATATTAGTAGTAAACTTGAATATAGATTAGGGACTTAATTGTACTTTGTAATAAGATTAGGTGTTAGACATAAACTAGAATTAGGTAGCTTGGAGTGCAAGCCAAGGATGTTTCCTATTTGAATTAGGAAAGGTTTCTACCCCCTCATCTCTATAAATAGAGATGAGGGGGAATGCTAGTTTTATTCATTCTTCTTCCTCGTTATAATAGCTTTATTTGGTTTTTAATAAAGGTTTGGTACGAGGGTATATCGTGTGCATATTCTTGTCGTTTCTTTGTAGTATATCATGTCTCTCATGTTTGCTACGTGTGCTCGATACAACTGGCGATCTAGCGTTCCGCAATCAAGCTTCGGGTTGTTGGCGATTTTGTCCAACAAAATAAAAACTAATTATGCAGCTTACAAGTCAATTGTTGGGAGTGGAGGTTAATGGAACCCGAGAAGACTTTGACGAAGCCTTTGTTGGGGTCAATAGGAGAGCAACATAGGGTAGGCTTTGTTCGTAGGTCTGCAGTAGAGCCCTTTTCGGTTGTGATTATTATGGGCTTGTGTCAATATGAAAGTTGAAGCCCGAGATTCGTATATTGCGGAATAAGTCAGGGTTTAGTTTGCCCACTCCTATATATATAGATCTCATTTTTAGTTTTATATCTTGGTCGTGCTCATGTGTTAGGGTTTGTACCATGTGAACTAACCACAATCAAGAGTGAACTAACCACAATCACATCGATTGTGGGAACCACTATAAATTCCTCTGTCGTATTGTTCTTGTATTTCTTATGATGTTGTAGCTTCTTATTATGCTTTGTTTATTGTACGGTGGTGGTTACACATGGTGTTCGTGTGTTTGATGGTGTGCGCTTACACGGTTGTCTTGTTTGGGCTCATATTCCTATCAAGTGATATCTCATAAGGTGTCGGAACTTACTAGGGTGTTATGCTCGGATCGTGGTCCCCAACATTAATTTGTCTACAATAAAACTTAAACATACAATGATTCGGTCAAATCATCTCTTAAGAATCAATGTTTTGTAATTTATTAAAATTACTCTTCCAAATTGCCAGTATATATTTCTATTTTTTTCCTTATTACCATCTTTAAATTCTATATCTATCAATATTTTCGGCCCTCAAACCATTTCTTCAATATTGTCATGACATTGTGTTTATTAAACATTTTTGGAACGAAAATTAACTTCAAAGTGATTATATATAGACAACTTATTTATATCGTAAAAACATTAATTATATCTGTTTAAGTATGTAGATGAAAAATAATGTATAAATAAAATGTGATGATATAAACTTGAGGATAGATATTTGTTGCATAAGAAATAACTATTTTTCCGACTAATCAACTCCAAGTAGTTGAGAATCATAAATTGAGAATCAGGACATCACATATAGAAGTATAGATTATGACAAGCCTGGATAGTATATACTGCAATAGTTTATGACTTTAGACATTTACTTGTTTTCTTTTTCAAGGTTTACCCAAATATCCACCGGACCCAAGAGCTTAAAGTTTACGTGTGTCTAGGTATTAGAGCATTCCCATTCAACACGCCATAACGGTGTTATATGTGCTTTAACGGCGTTGAAGCCGTTATTCCCATTGGAGTCACGGCGTTAAGAAGGAAAAAAGGCAACGCCTGTTAAAGGGTGTTTTTGGGTATTTTTTTTTGTGTTTTTTGGGGATGTTAAAGTTTAACTTGGGATGTTATGGTTGTAGGTGTTTTTTGGGGATGTTAATGTTAAATGTTAAAGCTGATGTGGCGCTAACGTGGACGGTGTTATTGGTGTTATGATTGGGAATGCTCTTAACATTTCTTTTCTCCACCAAGTTTTTTTAATGCTTTTGAAGAAGGATTTGTTTTCACAACTTCATTTAGTATAAATAATTATGAAGATAAATTCACTATTTATTTTATTAGGGTTATATTTTAATATGTAAATATCATTTTACATAATTTTACGTACACTTAAAAGTTATAGCTTTTTTTGAAAGGTGAATTTCTTATTAAGTGCTTCGTGTCGCGGTTCGACAGCTGGAGGTCTAGACTACGTTGTCTAAACCGGGTCCGCGCTAGAGAGCTCCCTCGAAGCGGAAATGCCTATTTTAAAAGTTATAGCTAGAGCCACATTATCGAACGTTAGTTATTATTAACTCCTATTGCTAACAACTATTGCTATTTTCGTCAAAACTATCCAATCGATTAATGTCTTTATTATAGTGTCTTTCATAATCATGTTTACATGTCTTGGAATTAAAGGCATCAAATTATTATTGTTTAACTCAACGGACGTTATTGAAACCATCAAATAACTGAGTTGGCAAAAAGAGTTTTTGACTATCATCATCAATGTGTGAGGTAGGAGTGTAATCGAGTCAAGCCGAGCTCGAGCTCGACAAGGCTTGAGCTTGGCTTGAAACAAAAATAGTAGGCTTGAGCTTGGTTTGATAGCTTGTCAAGCTTTAATCATTCAAGCTTGAGCTTAGCTTGAATAGGTTCGAGCAAAGTTTGAGTTTGGCTTGAAAAGCTTGAATGTATACAAAAATATTGTATTTGATAGACAAAGTCATCAAAATATATATATTTATAAAGTAATACAAACGAAAACTACATTTGAAAACCAAACTAAATTAATTTAACAGTAATAAAACCAATAATAACATTTTCATACTAAGTCTAACATTAGAATGAAACATAAGCCAAAATACTAATAATTACAACTTTATTTACAAATAATTACAACTTTATTTACCATATAAAAGTCCTTCAAGAGTATGTTAAATAAGGGAATATATTAGTTACAATTGCATTGTAGTCAACTCCTTACAATTTGTGCTATAATTTGTGGGTCTTTGTAGGTTCCTGAATCTTTTTAGTGGGTCCCTGAACCTTTCTTATGTAGTTTGTGTGGAATATTGTAGCCAATTGACTACAATTTGTAGCCAATTGGCTACAATTTGTAGCCATTGTAGCCAAGTTATTCCCATCAAATAATTCTTTAGGAAAAATTCTTATAATTAGAATAATATTAAAATTAGCCTTAGTTACTTATATCAATTTAATATAAAAAGATATATATACCAATGCTTGATAAAAGCTCGAGCCAAGCTATCAAAAGCTTGAGCTTGGCTTGCTATAAGTTTCGAGCCAATTTATTGGGATTGAGCTTGGGCTTGAGCTTGATAAAAGATTGGCTTGATCGAGTCAAGCTCGAGCTCGAGCTGCTTGATAAAAGCTTGACTTGATTGCAGCCCTAGTGTGAGGTGTAAAAAGTACGATTGTTTTTGCAAACAAATATGGAAGGATATGGTTATACATGATCTAAGTTTGTCTAATGATGGGGTTAAATTTTGTCTAGCCATACTACTAAAATTTTAGCTTTAAGCACAAATGGTGCATTTGTATCCGTCTATGTAAAGGCTAAAATGCTGGATTTACCCACATTTTATGTACTTAAATATTTTTTTATGTAATAACTTTTGGGAAAATGTTTTATAAAGTTATTATACTTGCCACCATTTCTTTTTATGTGTATCGAACAAATTTTTTTCCTTATGCAAGTACTTATCTTTCATATTCGGCCTCTTTGAGGTACTTTGTGACATTTTTGCGTTTCAAAGTAAAAAAATTGCTATTAGTCTAGAGGGGCAAAAATGTCACAAAAAAACCTCAAAGAAGCTGAATATGAAAGAAAACTACTCGTATAATGAAAAAAATTTGTTTGATATATATACATAAAAAGAAATGATAACAAGTATGTTACCTTTATAAAACATTTTCTCATAAAATCTTTCAGAGTTTAAACCCTTTAGCTAAAAAAAGAAAGAAAAAAAAACGATGATCACCTAAAAAAAACTTATACTCATTAGATGATATATAGATTTCTAAATACAAGACAATTGTTCAGTTTTTACAAGTCAAAACTCACAAACTAATAGATGAGAGATATGTGTGATGCTTGAATATAATGTATGTTTTATATTGCTTCTATCTAAAAATAAATGTTTATATTTTTATTTTGGATTGTCTCAAAATAAATGTTAATCATGTGTTTCAACCAATTAAAAAAGTTTTTAGTGTGTAAAAATAATATTTTACACAATATAAAATGATATTGTAAGCCTTTTACAAAAAAAATGTTATTTTATCTTGAAAGGTGTAGTTAGTGAGAAATACTTAAACTTTACTGTGTTAAGTTGGTCATAATAAGGTTGGGTTCAACTTGTTGTCCCCCACCCAAGGCACATCATTGTTAAAACACCAAGCTATCGTACACACGTTGTCCTTTGGTTTTGGAGAGAACTCGATCGGTCAGACGATCGAGTTTTGTACATTAAAAAAAAACATTCTTTTATGTGGGAATGTTTGGAAACAATGTAACATGTAGCAGTTTAAATTTTTTATTTAACCATTAAATAAATAGTTTAATCAGTTCAACATGCTATGCAGATGGCTCAACTAAAACTGCAATTTACACGAAAAAGGTTTTTCCCTCTTAAACCCTTACACACCAATAGTTTAATAAATCATGCTTGTAATCATAAATTACATACCTTATTGCAAATCAGCAAACACGAAACTTGTAGATCTTTAGCAGCACAACACATTTCTAACTAGTGTGATCAAACAAGTCGGTAATCCACACTAGCGGATTACTGGCTAGCAGCTAGTGGTAGTTGAAGAATGTAGTAAAGCATTCATTGTATTTACTATTTAGTACTCTTTTCAAAACTTATATGCTTGCGAATGAGTGAATGCCATAATGTACAACAAGAATGATTAGAAAAGAAGAAGAGTTTTTAGCGATCCCTACTCTAGTATATTTAATTAGAACGACTCATATAACATTGTTAAGACACACAAGTAATTTAATCAGATAATAGTGTAGGGAACAAATGTAATTTTCCTTTTGACCAAACTCAAAATCGTAGATTGTTACTGTCGTTTACAAAATATATATATATATATATATATATATATATATATATATATATATATATATATATATATATATATATATATATATAAATTCTATAACATATGGTCATATGACTATTTCAGTTTGTGCATCTTAGTATTACTCGCATCAAGGTAAGTGGTAGCGTTACAACTTTAAGTTTTGCAAGTGTTTTATCTTTCAACTCAACCATTCTACTTGTTTCAATCACATAGTCATAACACTTACAAAACCTTAAAATTAAAATTTTGAAATTTGAGTATCTATGCGAGATGAATTGAATAAGTTCTTAACAAGAAATCCTAACTAACTTCATTGTAGTTCAGTAGCATTGGGAAATCAACATTTGTTAAGATAGTTCTAAATGAGTGTCTATGATAAAGACTAAATTGTAACTTTGTCTTTGGTCAAAATAATGTATGTCCCTAGAATGTAGTATAGTCCACCAGCGTTGTTATCACGTACATTGGTATAGAAAATCACTTTCGAAAACTTGCATTTCAAAGCAAGAAGAGGTTGGATGGCTAGTTGAGTGATAAAAATTTGTTGAAGGTGGAAAAGATATAAATGTCATTTAGTGACTGATTCTATGTTTTTTCTAACTGAGTGTCACTAAATGTCATTTATCTTGTAGTGATATTGTTAATTTTGGGTATGAGAATTAATGTTTTACACCTACCAAACAAGTTATTTACTTATTATATTGGTAATGTTGGGGTATGAGAAATTGAGAATAGTGTTGCACTGATGAGTGTGTAAATACTCATCATTTTTGGGTCAATCTGAACTGCAAAACGTTTAAAAATGCTCAGAAATGCATCAAAATACTGAAAATATTCCAAAATTGCATTTTATATGTTTCAGATGCAAAATGTTCAAAATCAGATGAAAAATGAGCAAAGTTTGCATAATTCGTAGTTTCAGTCCCTCAACTTTCAAAATTTGTCAAAACTAGTCCCTGAGCCATAATTTCAAAAGAAAAATCACCAAAGGTCCTTTTAAAATCATAACTTGTCAAAATTAGTCCTTTGGTGAAAAATATAAAAATTTTGAGAAAATTACAAGTTTGGTCCTCCAAGTTTAAAAATTGGCGAAATTAGTCCCTGGAATTTTGAAAATGTCAAGTTTAGCCCTTATATTATTAAAACTTGTCACTTTTAACCCTTGGAACAACTTTGCAAATTTGGCAGATCTGGTCCCTTAATTTTCTGAAATTGCACATTAGGTCCTTGTTAGTTAATAACCTTTATACCCATTTGGACCTTGTCACTATCCAATTGACCCCCTGTCATTATGCATTTTGGACCCCTTGTATTATTAACACCCGGTCAACCTTCCCAGTCAAACAAACACTCTCCACCTTTCCCGCCCACCTTCTCCTTCACCCACCATGCCTGAAATCACTCAACCTCACCTCCACCTCAACATATCACCACCCTTGTCCCCCCCACCTCAACAATATTCCAAGAATCATTTATTGCATCCCTCCCCCTAACACTCAAGCTCCCAACTGCTAAAAACACTTTTGGCGCCAAAAATGCATCAAACGGCCAAGAGTGTTCCAAGTAATCCAATGGCTCAGAAATTAAGTGGGATTTTCTCAGTGGACAAGTGGAAGCACATTTGGTTATAAAAAGGGAGAGAGAGAAGCAAGAAAAGAGTAGTAGTTAGTTTTAATTTCTTATGTATGTCGTTTTTAAGTTTTATGTTTTAATTAAGTTCTAATTTGTAATTTAAATCTTCTTTGTACTAAACCTAAGTTGTTAAAGCTATTGTAACTCATTTTCAGTATCTATTCGAAGTTATCCAAGTTTCATGTTTTTAAGATTTCTTTTACTTATGCAATCTTAAATAATCTAAAATCCAGGCTTCAATAAGCTTTGTTATCACTCAAATAAACTTACTAAAGCTACTCATAGCTCTTAGTAAGCTTATAACCTAGTTTCAAGCAAAGTAGTCACTTGGTCAACTAAAGTCAACTGTGGGGTGAAATTGTGGTTCAAGCAGTTTGGTGATGCTATGGGATGATGCAGAGGTTGATTTGGGTTGTAATATAATAGGTTAGTATAGAAGTGGGTCTGGTTTTAGCCTGCTACACAAGCTGGACCTATGTGAGTTGTATTTCATTTTCCATTGTCAATCTATTTTGCACATTGTGCTTGCTTAAGTATCTGTGGTCACCAATAGTTGAAACTTGTTAATTAAGTTGTATTTAGGGTATTTTAACCTAGTTTGATCTATAGTGTTAGCTAGTTAGGAAGTTTAGCTCAGATTTGATTGCATATCAATGTTTTAAAGTGTGTTTGGATTTACTGCTTAAACTATGGTTTAGGTTTATTCAGTGTTAGGTTCATGTTGTTTCATGATTGTTTAACTCATTTGAGCCCATATCAGTCATCAAAGTGTACCTGCAACCATTAAAAGTCAAAATTGCATCTTAACTGTCTTGACTGCTTAACTGTTTAAATTTTGCAAGATCAAAATCTTGTTTTGTGTTTAAATATCGTAGAACTAGCTTACTTTAAGTTTATTTCATCAATTAACATCAATATCTGTCCACAAACTGGATTCAAAGTTCAAGTTAGTCAAACCTTTCAAATCTTTCGAAAAGTCAAATTTGCAAAACCAGTTTTTAGCCTAACTAGAGGGATTTTTCTTGGACTCATCTCTGGGCCAATTTCAATGAAAATGGTGGTTTTAAAAACTTCCCCTGGTCTAGTTTATTGTTGTGATTTTTGTGTATTTTTGTGAATTTTCCATAAGCTTCAAAAAGACCTGTGATTATGGGCTTATCTGCCCTGTGCAGGGCATTGAGCTGCACAGGTTCTGAGCAGATCTTGACATGAGCTCATTTGAGCTTGTCCAGGGCTATTATTTGGGTCATAAGTAGTTGGCTAGGTCTAGTATAGGATCCCTTATCGGGTTTTTAATTTCTAGCTTATGTGATAGCTTATTCATAGGCTGCAACTTGGCCTCAAAACTGTTATTTGCACTTGGTCTCAAATCAACCAAATCTTGGTATTTAGCAATTCTGTGGGTTAGGCTTGTTGTTTTTAGTTGCTTTAGAGTTCTTTTAGCTTAATCAAGCTTCTGTATCAGTTTGGTGCTTGTTTGGTCCTTCTAGCTTAATCTAAGTGCTTATTTTTAAGCACTTATCCTTGCAGTTTCATATTCCACCACACAACGCCCTGTTTTTATATTTTTCCTAGAATCATAATATTATTTTAGAGTTTTCCTGAAATTTTCAGATTTTTCCTAGCTTGTTTGCTATTTTTCTTGATTTAAATTAGTTTTTAAGCATTTTTAAATAGATTTTAATACAAAAATTAAGTTCAAAAAAAATAATTTTTCATTTTTCTTAAGTTAAGATAAATATAAAAAAGCCAAAAAATATTTTTCCATAATTTTCTTAGCTTAAATAGTATTTTCTAGCATTTTAATTAGTTTTAAATAGTATTAAATTAATAATAAATATATAAAAAGTCAAAAAAATATATTTTCAGTTTTAAAATAAGTTTTATAATATTTTAGATTTTCCTAAATCATAATTTTATTTTTCTAGCTTTATTTCATATTTTATCATATTTTAGGTTATTATTAAATAGTTCAAAATAGTTTTTAATTAATAATAATTAGATAAATAGTTATAAAAATAAATTTCTTTTTCCAATAATTTTCTTTTATAATTAGGATTGTAAAAATGTATTTTTCATATTTGTAGGTCTTTTATCTCTTTAATATTACGTTTTATTTTGTACGTTAACGTAGTTTTTAATTTAAACGTAAGTTTTAAATTTTAAACGTTCATCATCATTGTAAAAATAGTGATAGCATTTATTTAATATAGTTTATCTTTTTAATTTTCTTAATTTGTATTTAAGTCGCTGTAATTTATTAACTTTTTCTTTAGGTATAATTATCCAATCCAAATCCTTACTGATCACTATCCTTAGTGATCATTCTATCATCTGAATTAGTTTTGACACACCATTGAGTCTCCGTGGGACATAACGACCCGGGAATTCATTATATTCTCTGATCTTCATTGCATTTGTGTTTTAAGCAGTTTTAAGCTTGTTACGGTCGGCCATTCACAAGTGGCTGGCTTGAGTGATTAAGCTTGACTGTTTTCAGCACAGATCAAATTTTGGCGCCGCTGCCGGGGAGGATTTAGCGTGTGTTTAGCCTTTTTCAGACCCATTCTTGCACATATACCATCTTTTGTAAAAAGTTTTTTGTAAAGTTATCAGAAAATCCAAAAAGTTCATTAACACTTTTCCTAAAGTGTTAAAAACGTCAAAAATATTTTCATTCTTTGTTTTTATCATCATGTTTTTCAAAAATACCAAAAATATTCCTCTTTTCCCTCTTACCTTTTTGATTCTTCATTTCTTACCCTCTAAAACCTTTTGATTCTTTCTATGTCTTATCCTCACCCTCTTGGTTGTCAATGGTGTTGTGGTCCTTATAATGGTGGCAATTGCCCCAGTTGTAGCATGGTGGAATCAGGAAACGAGTCTGTCTATAACCAAGATCCCTATTCCTACCATAACACAACTGGTTTATTCCATCAGCTACCACACTGTGAGACTCAGCATTTTTACTGTTGTGAGTACTGTGGTGGTTCACATTCCAGTTCTGATTGTCAATCAGGAAACACGCTTGTCTATGAGCAGGTTCCTGATAACAATTATGACTACAACACATACCACTCACAACCACATCAGTTTTACTGTTGTGAGTATTGTGGAGGTCCTCACTCTAGCTCGGATTGTCAAACAAGGAATCTATTTCCTTGTAACAATTACGACTCTTCGTATCATGACCAACCTCTACAGTACCAGCCTGAGCCACTTCCTCAAAATCTTCTCTTTGATCTTTTGGATTTAGTGAAAGATTTGAAGGAATGTAAACACTCCCAAGATAATCGAAATGAGAAATCCATGGAAGTTTTGTTAGCCGAAGAGCGGGCTGCTAAATTAGATTCCCAAATCGCCTTTGAACAATCTATTAGGGAATCAATTGCAAAAGAAAAAGCGGCCAAATCTAGCTCTCGATTCCATTTCATTCCTGATGACGATGATGATGAAGATATCCTTGATGTCCTACAATTTTATAACGGTTCATCAAGTTCATCAGTTGAGATTCCTTCCATGAACAATCAGGGAGAAAAGACTATGATGGAATTACTAGCAGAAGAACAAATGGAAAGTATTAAACATATGTATGCTAGTCCTTCTAAACTCCCTCAGTCTATTGTTATCACACCCGAAGCTCCCACTCACTCTCTGAACATGGGGGATGAGCATCTTGACACTGTTCCTGAAAAGGAATCAGACGAATTTATAAAGTCTAGTGTTGAGGACCTTGTCCCAATCCCGAGAGAGTCACAGGGAATTTCTGATCATATGTGTGATTCTTCTTCCCCTCTTGAGTGTTCAAATGATCATTTTGAGACTTTCTCCGATTTTAGCGATGATTGTAAATCTTATGGAGACATCGAGTATATTGAGGCATCACTCCCACAGTCTGATCCTCTTCTTGAGGAGTTCACCGATGAACTCACTCACATCAGTCCACTTTCATCAGAAAGTGACGATGATCTCTTTGATTTCGAAGCCGATCTTGGAGAAACTAGAAATCTCCTATATAATGATCATCCACTCGTTTCTTATCCCATTTCCGACTCTTCCATTCCTTCTCTCACTCCAGATGAGGAAGATGACCACTTTTGGAAGGAGGTCGATGATTTTCTTAGTGATGAGTCGATTCCAACAGGAATTGACAATACTTACTTTGATTCGGAGGGAGACATCCTTTTTCTTGAAAATATGTTGATTGAAGAACCGTTTCCAGCTCTCCCTCCCGGAAATTTTGTTACCAATCACCATAAAAGCTTCCAATTTAAGCTTAAAAATGTCAAAAATGGTGATTTGCTTCTTTCTGATGAGGAATGGACATGCATTGTGATGCACATATTTATTCCATTCTTCACAGATGGTGTGGTTTCTCGTTCCCTTTTCTTCTTCAGGAATGAGGACACTATCTTTGACCCCGGCATTTTCATTCATCATTTGTGAGCCGGGTCTGTCTCTCTTTATCTCATCGGTGTGGAACTTTCACGTGCTTCAAATGTTTGTCCAAACATCTTGAATGAAAGTCCGATGGAGATTGTTTCTTCCACTTTGCTTCCCCATGAACAATTGAATGCGGGGTCGAGTCAAGCTAGCGACTCGGTAATCAAAAACAGTAGCACACCATATGGGTTTTCACCCATATTTCTGTCTTCTTTCTCTGTTCTACCACCCTAGTGTGGGGGAGTTTCCCCACGCTATTGTATATAAAATCTTATCCAAAAAAAAAAAAAAAAATCTCTTTCAAATAATGGCCGTAGTATTTCCCTTTTACGTTCTTTGTTTCGGCATAACCGCCGGTACTTTGAATATTGAGGGCAATATTCATTTCTAAGTGTGGGGGGGAATTCTCACGAATTTTATCATGTATTTATCCACCCAATTCCCCCGTTTTTGGCCAAATTTTTTTTTGGAGTAAGTGTTTTTCACTTACTCAGCTTGGTTATCAGTCCGCCATGTCTAATAGACAAAAGGATTGGCTAATCCAGGAGCAAACGGCTCTTGGTAAAGATATCTCAAATCCGTTGATGGCTTGCAATTTGCCCAAAATTGTATGGTGTTCAGCTCACCATATCTTTAATTAGTGAAGAGTTGGCTAGCCCGCAAGTTTATGGCTTGTGGTAAAGGCAGTGGAAAAACCATAATTGGTAATCGACTCACCAAAGATAATATTGATAATTTATCTAAGAGTTGGCTAGTCCAGAGCAAACGGCTTCTGGTAAAGACAAATCAAATCCGTTGGAAGCTGGTGGTTTGCTCAAAATCACATGGTTATTAGTGTACCATGGTTCTTACTTGAATTGAAACATTTGGCTACTCCAGAAGTAATGGCTTTTGGTAAAGAGATTCAAATCCATTAGTTTTTCTCAAAAGATTGCTAGGGACTAGCAATGGTTTAGTGTGGGGGATTGATGAGTGTGTAAATACTCATCATTTTTGGGTCAATCTGAACTGCAAAACGTTTAAAAATGCTCAGAAATGCATCAAAATACTGAAAATATTCCAAAATTGCATTTTATATGTTTCAGATGCAAAATGTTCAAAATCAGATGAAAAATGAGCAAAGTTTGCATAATTGGCAGTTTCAGTCCCTCAACTTTCAAAATTTGTCAAAACTAGTCCCTGAGCCATAATTTCAAAAGAAAAATCACCAAAGGTCCTTTTAAAATCATAACTTGTCAAAATTAGTCCTTTGGTGAAAAATATAAAAAGTTTGAGAAAATTACAAGTTTGGTCCTCTAAGTTTAAAAATTGGTGAAATTAGTCCCTGGAATTTTGAAAATGTCAAGTTTAGTCCTTATATTATTAAAAATTTTCACTTTTAACCCTTGGAACAACTTTGCAAATTTGGCAGATCTGGTCCCTTAATTTTCTGAAATTGCACATTAGGTCCTTGTTAGTTAATAACCTTTATACCCATTTGGACCTTGTCACTATCCAATTGACCCCCTGTCATTATGCATTTTGGACCCCTTGTATTATTAACACCCGGTCAACCTTCCCAGTCAAACAAACACTCTCCACCTTTCCCGCCCACCTTCTCCTTCACCCACCATGCCTGAAATCACTCAACCTCACCTCCACCTCAACATATCACCACCCTTGTCCCCCCACCTCAACAATATTCCAAGAATCATTTATTGCATCCCTCCCCCTAACACTCAAGCTCCCAACTGCTAAAAACACTTTTGGCGACAAAAATGCATCAAACGGCCAAGAGTGTTCCAAGTAATCCAATGGCTCAGAAATTAAGTGGGATTTTCTCAGTGGACAAGTGGAAGCACATTTGGTTATAAAAAGGGAGAGAGAGAAGCAAGAAAAGAGTAGTAGTTAGTTTTAATTTCTTATGTATGTCGTTTTTAAGTTTTATGTTTTAATTAAGTTCTAATTTGTAATTTAAATCTTCTTTGTACTAAACCTAAGTTGTTAAAGCTATTGTAACTCATTTTCAGTATCTATTCGAAGTTATCCAAGTTTCATGTTTTTAAGATTTCTTTTACTTATGCAATCTTAAATAATCTAAAATCCAGGCTTCAATAAGCTTCGTTATCACTCAAATAAACTTACTAAAGCTACTCATAGCTCTTAGTAAGCTTATAACCTAGTTTCAAGCAAAGTAGTCACTTGGTCAACTAAAGTCAACTGTGGGGTGAAATTGTGGTTCAAGCAGTTTGGTGATGCTATGGGATGATGCAGAGGTTGATTTGGGTTGTAATAGAATAGGTTAGTATAGAAGTGGGTCTGGTTTTAGCCTGCTACACAAGCTGGACCTATGTGAGTTGTATTTCATTTTCCATTGTCAATCTATTTTGCACATTGTGCTTGCTTAAGTATCTGTGGTCACCAATAGTTGAAACTTGTTAATTAAGTTGTATTTAGGGTATCTTAACCTAGTTTGATCTATAGTGTTAGCTAGTTAGGAAGTTTAGCTCAGATTTGATTGCATATCAATGTTTTAAAGTGTGTTTGGATTTACTGCTTAAACTATGGTTTAGGTTTATTCAGTGTTAGGTTCATGTTGTTTCATGATTGTTTAACTCATTTGAGCCCATATCAGTCATCAAAGTGTACCTGCAACCATTAAAAGTCAAAATTGCATCTTAACTGTCTTGACTGCTTAACTGTTTAAATTTTGCAAGATCAAAATCTTGTTTTGTGTTTAAATATCGTAGAACTAGCTTACTTTAAGTTTATTTCATCAATTAACATCAATATCTGTCCACAAACTGGATTCAAAGTTCAAGTTAGTCAAACCTTTCAAATCTTTCAAAAAGTCAAATTTGCAAAACCAGTTTTTAGCCTAACTAGAGGGATTTTTCTTGGACTCATCTCTGGGCCAATTTCAATGAAAATGGTGGTTTTAAAAACTTCCCCTGGTCTAGTTTATTGTTGTGATTTTTGTGTATTTTTGTGAATTTTCCATAAGCTTCAAAAAGACCTGTGATTATGGGCTTATCTGCCCTGTGCAGGGCATTGAGCTGCACAGGTTCTGAGCAGATCTTGCAGATCCTGACATGAGCTCATTTGAGCTTGTCCAGGGCTATTATTTGGGTCATAAGTAGTTGGCTAGGTCTAGTATAGGATCCCTTATCTGGTTTTTAATTTCTAGCTTATGTGATAGCTTATTCATAGGCTGCAACTTGGCCTCAAAACTGTTATTTGCACTTGGTCTCAAATCAACCAAATCTTGGTATTTAGCAATTCTGTGGGTTAGGCTTGTTGTTTTTAGTTGCTTTAGAGTTCTTTTAGCTTAATCAAGCTTCTGTATCAGTTTGGTGCTTGTTTGGTCCTTCTAGCTTAATCTAAGTGCTTATTTTTAAGCACTTATCCTTGCAGTTTCATATTCCACCACACAACGCCCTGTTTTTATATTTTTCCTAGAATCATAATATTATTTTAGAGTTTTCCTGAAATTTTCAGATTTTTCCTAGCTTGTTTGCTATTTTTCTTGATTTAAATTAGTTTTTAAGCATTTTTAAATAGATTTTAATACAAAAAATTAAGAAAAGTTTCAAAAAAAATAATTTTTCATTTTTCTTAAGTTAAGATAAATATAAAAAAGCCAAAAAATATTTTTCCATAATTTTCTTAGCTTAAATAGTATTTTCTAGCATTTTAATTAGTTTTAAATAGTATTAAATTAATAATAAATATATAAAAAGTCAAAAAAATATATTTTCAGTTTTAAAATAAGTTTTATAATATTTTAGATTTTCCTAAATCATAATTTTATTTTTCTAGCTTTATTTCATATTTTATCATATTTTAGGTTATTATTAAATAGTTTAAAATAGTTTTTAATTAATAATAATTAGATAAATAGTTATAAAAATAATTTTATTTTTCCAATAATTTTCTTTTATAATTAGGATTGTAAAAATGTATTTTTCATATTTGTAGGTCTTTTATCTCTTTAATATTACGTTTTATTTTGTACGTTAACGTAGTTTTTAATTTAAACGTAAGTTTTAAATTTTAAACGTTCATCATCATTGTAAAAATAGTGATAGCGTTTATTTAATATAGTTTATCTTTTTAATTTTCTTAATTTGTATTTAAGTCGTTGTAATTTATTAACTTTTTCTTTAGGTATAATTATCCAATCCAAATCCTTACTGGTCACTATCCTTAGTGATCATTCTATCATCTGAATTAGTTTTGACACACCATTGAGTCTCCGTGGGACATAACGACCCGGGAATTCATTATATTCTCTGATCTTCATTGCATTTGTGTTTTAAGCAGTTTTAAGCTTGTTACGGTCGGCCATTCACAAGTGGCTGGCTTGAGTGATTAAGCTTGACTGTTTTCAGCACAGATCAAATTTTGGCGCCGCTGCCGGGGAGGCTTTAGCATGTGTTTAGCCTTTTTCAGACCCATTCTTGCACATATACCATCTTTTGTAAAAAGTTTTTTGTAAAGTTATCAGAAAATCCAAAAAGTTCATTTACACTTTTCCTAAAGTGTTAAAAACGCCAAAAATATTTTCATTCTTTGTTTTTATCTTCATGTTTTTCAAAAATACCAAAAATATTCCTCTTTTCCCTCTTACCTTTTTGATTCTTCATTTCTTACCCTCTAAAACCTTTTGATTCTTTCTATGTCTTATCCTCACCCTCTTGGTTGTCAATGGTGTTGTGGTCCTTATAATGGTGGCAATTGCCCCAGTTGTAGCATGGTGGAATCAAGAAACGGGTCTGTCTATAACCAAGATCCCTATTCCTACCATAACACAACTGATTTATTCCATCATCTACCACACTGTGAGACTCAGCAGTTTTACTGTTGTGAGTACTGTGGTGGTTCACATTCCAGTTCTGATTGTCAATCAGGAAACACGCTTGTCTATGAGCAGGTTCCTGATAACAATTATGACTACAACACATACCACTCACAACCACATCAGTTTTACTGTTGTGAGTATTGTGGAGGTCCTCACTCTAGCTCGGATTGTCAAACAAGGAATCCATTTCCTTGTAACAATTACGACTCTTCGTATCATGACCAACCTCTACAGTACCAGCCTGAGCCACTTCCTCAAAATCTTCTCCTTGATCTTTTGGATTTAGTGAAAGATTTGAAGGAATGTAAACACTACCAAGATAATCCAAATGAGAAATCCATGGAAGTTTTGTTAGCCGAAGAGCGGGCTGCTAAATTAGATTCCCAAATCGCCTTTGAACAATCTATTAGGGAATCAATTGCAAAAGAAAAAGCGGCCAAATCTAGCTCTCGATTCCGTTTCATTCCTGATGACGATGATGATGAAGATATCCTTGATGTCCTACAATTTTATAACGGTTCATCAAGTTCATCAGTTGAGATTCCTTCCATGAACAATCAGGGAGAAAAGACTATGATGGAATTACTAGCAGAAGAACAAATGGAAAGTATTAAACATATGTATGCTAGTCCTTCTAAACTCCCTCAGTCTATTGTTATCACACCCGAAGCTCCCACTCATTCTCTGAACATGGGGGATGAGCATCTTGACACTGTTCCTGAAAAGGAATCGGACGAATTTATAAAGTCTAGTGTTGAGGACCTTGTCCCAATCCCGAGAGAGTCACAGGGAATTTCTGATCATATGTGTGATTCTTCTTCCCCTCTTGAGTGTTCAAATGATCATTTTGAGACTTTCTCTGATTTTAGCGATGATTGTAAATATTATGGAGACATCGAGTATGTTGAGGCATCACTCCCACAGTCTGATCCTCTTCTTGAGGAGTTCATCGATGAACTCACTCACATCAGTCCACTTTCATCAGAAAGTGACGATGATCTCTTTGATTTCGAAGCCGATCTTGGAGAAACTAGAAATCTCCTATATAATGATCATCCACTCGTTTCTTATCCCATTTCCGACTCTTCCATTCCTTCTCTCACTCCAGATGAGGAAGATGACCACTTTTGGAAGGAGGTCGATGATTTTCTTAGTGATGAGTCGATTCCAACAGGAATTGACAATACTTACTTTGATTCGGAGGGAGACATCCTTTTTCTTGAAAATATGTTGATTGAAGAACCGTTTCCAGCTCTCCCTCCCGGAAATTTTGTTACCAATCACCATAAAAGCTTCAAATTTAAGCTTAAAAATGTCAAAAATGGTGATTTGCTTCTTTCTGATGAGGAATGGACATGCATTGTGATGCACATATTTATTCCATTCTTCACAGATGGTGTGGTTTCTCGTTCCCTTTTCTCCTTCAGGAATGAGGACACTATCTTTGACCCCGGCATTTTCATTTATCATTTGTGAGCCGGGTCTGTCTCCCTTTATCTCATCGGTGTGGAACTTTCACGTGCTTCAAATGTTTGTCCAAACATCTTGAATGAAAGTCCGATGGAGATTGTTTCTTCCACTTTGCTTCCCCATGAACAATTGAATGCGGGGTCGAGTCAAGCTAGCGACTCGGTAATCAAAAACAGTAGCACACCATATGGGTTTTCACCCATATTTCTGTCTTCTTTCTCTGTTCTACCACCCTAGTGTGGGGGAGTTTCCCCACGCTATTGTATATAAAATCTTATCCAAAAAAAAAAAAAAAAATCCCTTTCAAATAATGGCCGTAGTATTTCCCTTTTACGTTCTTTGTTTCGGCATAACCGCCGGTACTTTGAATATTGAGGGCAATATTCATTTCTAAGTGTGGGGGGAATTCTCATGAATTTTATCATGTATTTATCCACCCAATTCCCCTGTTTTTGGCCAAAATTTTTTTTGGAGTAAGTGTTTTTCACTTACTCAGCTTGGTTATCAGTCCGCCATGTCTAATAGACAAAAGGATTGGCTAATCCAGGAGCAAACGGCTCTTGGTAAAGATATCTCAAATCCGTTGATGGCTTGCAATTTGCCCAAAATTGTATGGTGTTCAGCTCACCATATCTTTAATTAGTGAAGAGTTGGCTAGCCCGCAAGTTTATGGCTTGTGGTAAAGGCAGTGGAAAAACCATAATTGGTAATCGACTCACCAAAGATAATATTGATAATTTATCTAAGAGTTGGCTAGTCCAGAGCAAACGGCTTCTGGTAAAGACAAATCAAATCCGTTGGAAGCTGGTGGTTTGCTCAAGATCACATGGTTATCAGTGTACCATGGTTCTTACTTGAACTGAAACATTTGGCTACTCCAGAAGTAATGGCTTTTGGTAAAGAGATTCAAATCCATTAGTTTTTCTCAAAAGATTGCTAGGGACTAGCAATGGTTTAGTGTGGGGGATTGATGAGTGTGTAAATACTCATCATTTTTGGGTCAATCTGAACTGCAAAACGTTTAAAAATGCTCAGAAATGCATCAAAATACTGAAAATATTCCAAAATTGCATTTTATATGTTTCAGATGCAAAATGTTCAAAATCAGATGAAAAATGAGCAAAGTTTGCATAATTGGCAGTTTCAGTCCCTCAACTTTCAAAATTTGTCAAAACTAGTCCCTGAGCCATAATTTCAAAAGAAAAATCACCAAAGGTCCTTTTAAAATCATAACTTGTCAAAATTAGTCCTTTGGTGAAAAATATAAAAAGTTTGAGAAAATTACAAGTTTGGTCCTCCAAGTTTAAAAATTGGCGAAATTAGTCCCTGGAATTTTGAAAATGTCAAGTTTAGTCCTTATATTATTAAAACTTGTCACTTTTAACCGTTGGAACAACTTTCAAAATTTGGCAGATCTGGTCCCTTAATTTTCTGAAATTGCACATTAGGTCCTTGTTAGTTAATAACCTTTATACCCATTTGGACCTTGTCACAATCCAATTGACCCCCTGTCATTATGCATTTTGGACCCCTTGTATTATTAACACCCGGTCAACCTTCCCAGTCAAACAAACACTCTCCACCTTTCCCGCCCACCTTCTCCTTCACCCACCATGCCTGAAATCACTCAACCTCACCTCCACCTCAACATATCACCACCCTTGTCCCCCCCACCTCAACAATATTCCAAGAATCATTTATTGCATCCCTCCCCCTAACACTCAAGCTCCCAACTGCTAAAAACACTTTTGGCGCCAAAAATGCATCAAACGGCCAAGAGTGTTCCAAGTAATCCAATGGCTCAGAAATTAAGTGGGATTTTCTCAGTGGACAAGTGGAAGCACATTTGGTTATAAAAAGGGAGAGAGAGAAGCAAGAAAAGAGTAGTAGTTAGTTTTAATTTCTTATGTATGTCGTTTTTAAGTTTTATGTTTTAATTAAGTTCTAATTTGTAATTTAAATCTTCTTTGTACTAAACCTAAGTTGTTAAAGCTATTGTAACTCATTTTCAGTATCTATTCGAAGTTATCCAAGTTTCATGTTTTTAAGATTTCTTTTACTTATGCAATCTTAAATAATCTAAAATCCAGGCTTCAATAAGCTTCGTTATCACTCAAATAAACTTACTAAAGCTACTCATAGCTCTTAGTAAGCTTATAACCTAGTTTCAAGCAAAGTAGTCACTTGGTCAACTAAAGTCAACTGTGGGGTGAAATTGTGGTTCAAGCAGTTTGGTGATGCTATGGGATGATGCAGAGGTTGATTTGGGTTGTAATAGAATAGGTTAGTATAGAAGTGGGTCTGGTTTTAGCCTGCTACACAAGCTGGACCTATGTGAGTTGTATTTCATTTTCCATTGTCAATCTATTTTGCACATTGTGCTTGCTTAAGTATCTGTGGTCACCAATAGTTGAAACTTGTTAATTAAGTTGTATTTAGGGTATCTTAACCTAGTTTGATCTATAGTGTTAGCTAGTTAGGAAGTTTAGCTCAGATTTGATTGCATATCAATGTTTTAAAGTGTGTTTGGATTTACTGCTTAAACTATGGTTTAGGTTTATTCAGTGTTAGGTTCATGTTGTTTCATGATTTTTTAACTCATTTGAGCCCATATCAGTCATCAAAGTGTACCTGCAACCATTAAAAGTCAAAATTGCATCTTAACTGTCTTGACTGCTTAACTGTTTAAATTTTGCAAGATCAAAATCTTGTTTTGTGTTTAAATATCATAGAACTAGCTTACTTTAAGTTTATTTCATCAATTAACATCAATATCTGTCCACAAACTGGATTCAAAGTTCAAGTTAGTCAAACCTTTCAAATCTTTCAAAAAGTCAAATTTGCAAAACCAGTTTTTAGCCTAATTAGAGGGATTTTTCTTGGACTCATCTCTGGGCCAATTTCAATGAAAATGGTGGTTTTAAAAACTTCCCCTGGTCTAGTTTATTGTTGTGATTTTTTTGTATTTTTGTGAATTTTCCATAAGCTTCAAAAAGACCTGTGATTATGGGCTTATCTGCCCTGTGCAGGGCATTGAGCTGCACAGGTTCTGAGCAGATCTTGCAGATCCTGACATGAGCTCATTTGAGCTTGTCCAGGGCTATTATTTGGGTCATAAGTAGTTGGCTAGGTCTAGTATAGGATCCCTTATCTGGTTTTTAATTTCTAGCTTATGTGATAGCTTATTCATAGGCTGCAACTTGGCCTCAAAACTGTTATTTGCACTTGGTCTCAAATCAACCAAATCTTGGTATTTAGCAATTCTGTGGGTTAGGCTTGTTGTTTTTAGTTGCTTTAGAGTTCTTTTAGCTTAATCAAGCTTCTGTATCAGTTTGGTGCTTGTTTGGTCCTTCTAGCTTAATCTAAGTGCTTATTTTTAAGCACTTATCCTTGCAGTTTCATATTCCACCACACAACGCCCTGTTTTTATATTTTTCCTAGAATCATAATATTATTTTAGAGTTTTCCTGAAATTTTCAGATTTTTCCTAGCTTGTTTGCTATTTTTCTTGATTTAAATTAGTTTTTAAGCATTTTTAAATAGATTTTAATACAAAAAATTAAGAAAAGTTTCAAAAAAAAATAATTTTTCATTTTTCTTAAGTTAAGATAAATATAAAAAAGCCAAAAAATATTTTTCCATAATTTTCTTAGCTTAAATAGTATTTTCTAGCATTTTAATTAGTTTTAAATAGTATTAAATTAATAATAAATATATAAAAAGTCAAAAAAATATATTTTCAGTTTTAAAATAAGTTTTATAATATTTTAGATTTTCCTAAATCATAATTTTATTTTTCTAGCTTTATTTCATATTTTATCATATTTTAGGTTATTATTAAATAGTTTAAAATAGTTTTTAATTAATAATAATTAGATAAATAGTTATAAAAATAATTTTCTTTTTCCAATAATTTTCTTTTATAATTAGGATTGTAAAAATGTATTTTTCATATTTGTAGGTCTTTTATCTCTTTAATATTACGTTTTATTTTGTACGTTAATGTAGTTTTTAATTTAAACGTAAGTTTTAAATTTTAAACGTTCATCATCATTGTAAAAATAGTGATAGCGTTTATTTAATATAGTTTATCTTTTTAATTTTCTTAATTTGTATTTAAGTCGCTGTAATTTATTAACTTTTTCTTTAGGTATAATTATCCAATCCAAATCCTTACTGATCATTCTATCATCTGAATTATATTCTCTGATCTTCATTGCATTTGTGTTTTAAGCAGTTTTAAGCTTGTTACGGTCGGCCATTCACAAGTGGCTGGCTTGAGTGGTTAAGCTTGACTGTTTTCAGCACAGATCATGCACACCTACCAAAGAATTTATTGTGAATTTTAATGGAGCAAACGTTGGACAAAAGCAGAACCGGTAAAACACGAATTCAGTGCTACTTTCAATATATAAACTGTTGGTTACTTTTTGAGGGTTAAACGCCTTGAATAATGTAAATCCCGCTGGTTATAATGTTTATTAAGACATACTAATATATAAAGGTTACATAACCTAGAAATCTTAATAGACCCAAACCGACATACGGGTTTGGGCATTATAATCTATTGTCTAATACTCTTTCGCAATTTGAGCGGCTAAATCGCGAAAGCTCAAATTAGAGTGTATGCTATTACTAAAAAAACAAAAATAAAGATAGATATCTTGATAAAAAATCAAGACTTTGATAGTAACCCGTCGCGTAATCCCAAAAAAAAATGATTTTGTTTTCTCTTCGACGACTGCATATACTTGTAACGGCGCGTGACAGAGCGTCAGACTGGTGGAGGCTGCGATTCTGGTATGCTTTTCTTCAGAATTTAATTATGAATCCACAGCCTCTAACGACATCGGCTAACTCTAAGCAGTTTGAGAGTTATAAGTAAAATAGTAAGCGATTTTTGTTTTCTGACAGTTGCTTGTTCCGGCACGTCTCTATGGCTACAGTTGAATAATATAAACCCACTAAGGTATTATGTTTATTGATTATGTATTTATAGTATAGCATACTTAGAAACTTTAATGGACCCGAAGTCCACAAACGGGTTTGGGCCTTATAATCTATTGCCTAATAAAACGTAGGACAATAGATACCACGATATTGCTTATGTTGATTGCTTAATGCGAAATAACGAGGTTTTTACAAAATATTGGAATTTGAAATGAATCTGCGTTACGCTTTATTTATGTGCCACACATTCTGATTCGGCTTTAAGTGCGACAAGGATAATTTGTGTGTTTGCCACCCTAATGTCAAAAGTATAAACTACTCCGTAAACCACATACGTCGGGTTATAGTTTTTCAAAGGAATCAGAGAAGAGTTTGATCCTGTGAGACAAAATGTAAACACCACTACCATTAATTAATATATCTTCTTCGAATATCATTAATTCTTTTCTATGCGAAACAAATAAAGCATGTAATTGTTGACGATTGAAATAACATTTGTAATCCGTTAAGTAGAAAAATCAGTGTAGACATATCTTATAAATGTTGGTTTGTGGGTGTTATAAACACACGTAAACGACTAGAAGTGTGTGAGCCGATGGGGGCACACACGATAAACACGAGTATACGTGTCGAACGTATATTTATACTTGAATTTATTACCCAATGTGCATGTATTTGACCCGATCATTGTGACGATCCATGGACTTGTTTGAGTTCTTAGTTGGGTCGGTTTTAGAGACGCCTTGGGCCATGTACTCTAACTGATCGGATAGAGGAGGATAGACTTGGGCTTGTGACTTGTCAACCAAGACAAGACCCAAGTAGAGAAGGGTCGTTTGTTTTGTTATAAAACAAAACGTATTCCTCACCTCAAAGATATGCAATGTACGTCAATAAATATAACCCTAAACATACACAACACTTTTCCTTGATATCTTCCTGTGTTTGACGAATCAGAAAAGAAAGCATATGTTATTATTTATGCATGCATTAACGTGTATATACATGCATATGTTGTTATATTTATACATACATATATTGTTATATTTATGCATGCATGTTGACGTCTCTAAACCTTGCAATTGTAAAATATTCCAAGTGAGTTTAGAGTTTGTGGTTTTGGAATATCGGACAGTTTTGTCCGATATCGGATGGAACTAAGTTTTGATCTCGGGCAGTAATTAGTTCTCGGACAGAAAAGATAGAAGGTGTTCTTGGGGTTTTCTTGTTCATGATATTCAAGTTGTATCACTTGTTGATTGGGTTTTAATTACGTTCTCGACTAGCGTCTTTATCGAACGTATACGTTAATCGGGTTTGTGTGTGATACTCTTCGAGGTATCTATTTTAGATACTTAAGGTTTCGTATTGGTTACTTGTTCCGTTACTAGAGATCAATTGCCAAGCAAGGTTAGCTTTTCTTTATACCTTTTAATTAATTAATATTGTATTAATTATGTGTTTATTAATTACGTGTTAACATAATTGTATTAACTAGATCCCATATCCGCTGCGTACTCGTAGAGGTTACTGGTTAACAGCTTCTAAAATCCCAACAATAAACGGCTTGATGAGCTTGATGGTGAGTTTTGTGAAAAAAAAACAACTCGTTTCATCAAGTACGTCCTCATTGAAAATTTCGTTGATGCTTACTTCTATAAATGTATTAGCGAGATATGATTTGGTATTTTTTTTGCCACAACTATATCAAATCTCAATTGACCGAATTGTGAATATTAAGATTCCTAGGGGTGTAAACAAGCCGAACTACTCATGAGCTACTCGAGCTTAGCTTGCCAGTAACTCAATTTAAGCTCAAACTTGACCAGCTCGAGCTAAAGGGTGCATAAAGGATGTTTACTAATCAAGCTCGATCGAGCACGAGCTTTAAAGATCAATCTCGTTTAGCTTTTCATATGTAACAATTTTAACTATAATATAATATAGATTTTGAGATAAAATAAGCATGTGTGCTACATTGTTGTATCAAAAAGCTATTTTCCTTAAAATACATTAATTGAAATTTTATTCTAAATATATATTTCATATTATAGCTTATGAAAAAAGAACTAAGTATTACTCATAAATGAGTCCAGCTCTAGTCTTAGAACAATAACTAACAAGCCAAGCTCGATCTCTACCAGGTTCAAACGAGCCGAGCTCGAGCTCCACCTTCTTTAAAACAAAACAAGCCGTGTTCAAACTCTACTCGAATTGTTTATGCCCTTACTTTTATCGAACTAATTTGCCTTGTACTTCAAAAAACCAAGCCCTTAAAAATTTTGGCTTGATACTTTAAGAGGCCAAGCATATTAAAAAAAACATCTAACAAATGATATTGTTTAAATAGATTAACAAATACACGCACTGGTCTGGACGCAAATATTGATTATTACACAAATATTGAAAATAAACATGTAGAGAGTGAAAAGTTTATGGATATAATTTAATATGTGTATGACCGGATTCGAACTCGATACTTTGGGATTGCACGCATTACGTATGAGAGTTGATGTTAAAATAATTAATGTATATCAATGTTATTATTATTAATTATTTGTCACGAAATAAATACTTAACGATAGTTAATATTTAACGAAGTTTGACTAACGGTCGTTAAATGTAAACTAAAGGGACTAGAGTTGAAATTAGTAGTCGGGAAGGATCTAGAAACCCTCCTTGGGTCTTGGCCGATCGGTTAGGGGTTCCCAAACCCATTCCCACACAAACTTGTTCTCCAAGATTGGTTACCTATAAATACAAACACCTTGTATTCATTCAAACCTAATCTTGGTGACTTGCAAACCTAATTTCCCTTCCTCTTTCCCTCCCCTTGTGTTTGGCCAATCGTATAAGTCCCTTCCCCAAGGGTTTCGAATTTTCCAATCACAAGAATAAGTGTTTGGTTTGTTTGTGATCAAGAACCTAGCTTTTCACTTCAATTCGATATTAGTACGTGTGTACAAGAGCGAAGGACAAATACATTTGTGTTTGTGGGATTTATTGGTGGTCGACGTCTTTGGGTCGAATATTATTAAACCCTAAGCTAGGGTTTGGGTTTTTGTTCCTCGTTCACATTATCGTGTGTGTTTTTTCTTGAATTGCTAAAAGGTATGCATATTCTTTATTCGGTTATTAATTTACATATATTATTCCTATTACTTCCGCTGCATTCTTTTGATGATGTTTACTTGTCTATGTAATTGTTATGATTAGTAAAACCCAACAGTGGCATCACGAGCCGTTAATATGATGTAATTAATTACCGAAAGACATGAAAAATTGAATCTTTATGATTATTACATGCTTATATTGGTTTCTAGGGTTTTAAAATTGAAACCCTATTTTTTTTAATATATGGGTCGATTGCCCTATATTTATTTAATTAGGTTTTATTTTCTGTAAAATTTGTAAAAAACCCTAGGATTGCATGTTTATTTTATGTGATTTTAATGAATAATTGTTATGTGCCATGTATTATGCGTATCTTGGGTTATAATTGTTATGAGGAATCCATGGTGGAACATGCATGTTTTGCCATGAATTATTGTTTTGATTAATTGTTAAGTGATATACACATGTTTATTAGTTTGATAATTATTAAATTGGGGAAGACCTCAATATATCTAATAAAAATTCATTATGTGCTAATTGGTATACTATTGACTTTGGCTTATGCAATCGACTTGTCGATGCATGTGGCTCATCTACCTTGTAGGTGAAAGCCCTAGTTGATGTATGCATTATTTTACGCCTAGAATTGTTTATTAGGTTTTATCAAAATAATTATGCATGTGGCTAATTGTCTTACATATGTTAAATTGTTAAGTTATATGTTTATATTATTTGAGCTTATTTAATTTTTATTAAAGCGCTTTTTTGTTTATATATTGTGTGACATGTTAGTAAGCAAAAAGGGTTTTTTTATTAATAGAAAATTAAATGGACTAAATAATGGCGAAATCGATTTGTTTTTCTAAGTATTAAATCTTGAACTTTTAATCGATTGATGCGACTGTACTAAATGGTTAGAACGGCTCACCCACTAGAACAAACTCAAAAGGGGGTTCAAAGAAATGCGCACAGTCACATTGAAAGGATGTCTAAGGTTATGCTTCAGTGCTTACCTGGTCCTCTGCCTCCTGTGTGTTCGATTGGAGCTACCTAGTATAACCATTCTATGTACGAAGCATCTTAGTGCAAAGTTGTAAGTTTCTCAACGCATCGATTAAAACTCTGTAGAATTTAATCTTAGCAATTAAAATATTAGTAAGTTTTTTCAAGATTTTTATGTTATAAAGTTGTATGCATGCTTCTTTATACATAAGTTTTGATTACACGTAAAAAATTGTACCCTTTAAATTTAAGTTTATGCCATCTAATGATATGGAACACTTGAAGTTGTAATTTAGTTATGTGAGACCTTGAGCTAGATTACGATAACAAGGTAAATCTTTATGTTGTGTGAGACCTCAGCTTAAATAATTTGCAGTTTCTAAATTAGACAACTTAATTAAGTTAGTTAGTGAGATCTATAACTTAAGGCATAAGATGGGATAAAACATGCTTACGTTTTGCATAATTGTTTTAGAAAAATTGTAAATCCCATATTTTTTAGGAATTGAAAACTTGTTTGTCAATTATTGTTTTTCAACAATTACCTATTCTATACTTTCACCACTAGCAGATCAACTGATGTGGTGAAACTATGATAATGAGGGTCCTAAATTCAAGGAAAATTCTATGGTTAATATGAATATTGACCAAAGGGTATTTTATTTTCTTGAATGTTTGAATTATCGAAAGTACTAACTTTTGAACTTTTATTTTATGTAGAAATGGCTCAAGCTGAATCTACTGCACTAGCCTCGTCGTTCAAATCTATGTTTGATCGAGAGAAATTGACTGGCAACGCAAATTTCAATGATTGGTATCGGCAACTCAGAATTGTCTTGAGGGTTGCCAAAAGACTAGATTATTTGAACATGTCTTGTCCTCCTTGAACCTGCAGCTGATGCTACTGCTGAAGCACGAGCTGCATGGCAAACAGAGTATGATAGACATAATGAGGTCGCCTGCATTATGCTTGGGAGTATGGCTCCAAACTTGCAAAAACAATTTGAGAATTACTTCCCTCACAACATGCTCGCCGAACTTATTCGGTTGTTTGAAATGATGAGTTACATGGACCAGCTCGGGAGACTCAATTACGTCTACCCCAATGACATACAAATTGGCCTAATCAACAGATCCCTTAACAAGGAGTTTGATGGTTTCGTGCGCAATTACAATATGCATTGCACGGGGAAGACAGTTAGTGAGGTACATGCAATGCTCATTGACTACGAGAAAGGTTTGCCACAGAAGGCTCCTACACCTACGGTACTTGCTATTCAAAAGGGTAGGATTACTAAGCCTAATAAGCCGCTAGCGAACAAGAAAGGGAAAGGTAAGGGTAAAGTTGATAAGGGAAAACAAGTTATGACTTATCAACAAGATCCCAAGAAGAACCCTCCCAAAAAGCGTGAGAATCCTAAAAAGGATCAGGCTTGTCATCTCTGCACTGAGGTAGGGCACTGGAAGAGGAACTGTCCACTCTACCTTGATGAGTTGCGTACTAAGAGGTATAAAAATGCTGGCAATGTTGCTAGCACTTCAGGTACTCTTTTGATGATAGAATTATTTGCTTTTCCTCATAAAATAAATTCCTGGGTATATGATACTGGATGTGGTATTCACATTTGTAATACACTACAGGGACTTAGAGGTGCAAGGAAGCTCGCCTATAGACAACAATACCTGCATGTGGGTAATGGAGCACATGCAGTCGTTGAAGCTATAAGCACGTTTGATTTAGTTTTACCTTCGGGTTTAGTACTGTCTTTGAACGAATGTCATTACGCACCTTCTATAATTAGAGGTTTCGTTTCTAGTTTCCTTGTTGAAAGATATTGGTTTATTCACACATGTACTGATTATGGAATTTCGGTTTCTTTAAATGATGTGTTTTACTTTAATGTTATTCCAGTAAATGGTGTGTTTAAAATTGATTTGCATAATAATGTGAGTGATAAAAATAATTCTGTTTTTAGCATCAATAATAAAAGCATCAAAAGTGATTTGGATTCTTCATATCTTTGGCATTGTAGACTTGCTCACATTGGCAAGAAACGCATGTAAAAGCTGCAACACGATGGGCTTTTGCAAGACATCAATGATGAATCATTTGATAAATGCGAATCTTGCATATATGGGAAGATGACCAAGAAACATTTTACAAATAGTTTAGAAAGGGCTTCTGATCTTCTTGGTGTGATACATACTGACGTATGTGGACCACTGAGACATGTGTCAAGGAAAGGTGCTAGATACTTCTTAACCTTTATTGATGATTTCAGTCGTTATGGTTATGTTTATTTACTTAAACATAAACATGAAGTCTTTGAAACATTTAAGGTTTTCAAGAGTGAAGTAGAACTGCAACTAGGAAAGAAGATTGAAGCTCTTCGATCCGATAGAGGTGGTGAATATTAAAGCCAAGATTTTAAAGATTATCATGATGAGTGTGGGATTGTCCAGCAACTCACTTCTCCATATACTCCAAAACAAAATGGTGTATCTGAGAGAAGAAATCGTACATTGTTAGACATGGTGCGATCAATGTTTAATCTTACAACTCTTCCCTTATCCTTTTGGGATTATGCTTTAGAAACTGTTGTTCGCATTTTGAATATGGTTCCAACTAAGAAGGTTGATAAGACTCCTTATGAAGTGTGGTATGGGAAAGCTCCCAACTTGTCTTACTTAAAGGTCTGGGGTTGTGAGGCATTTGTTAAACGTGACTCAGCTGATAAGATACAACAAAGATCTGTTAAGTGTATCTTCGTAGGATACCCAAAGGAAAATATGGGTTACTACTTTTACTTTCCACCTGAAAACAAAGTAATTGTTGCTAGGTATGGAGATTTCCTTGAAAGAGATCTCATATCTCATGAATTCAGTGGGAGAGATTATGATATGGAATATGATCAAGAAGATACATCACCTTCTGAAAACACTAGCCAACCTCAAGTAGAACCTGAAAGTGTGAGTGTTCCACCTGAAGTTGAAGTGGTTCCCATTCGTAGATCCGCAAGGGCTACACGTGCACCTGAGCGTCTATATCTTAACGTAGAAGCTGAGGAAAATATGTTAGGGGATCTTGGTGAACCTGCTAACTATAAGGCTGCTATGATGAGTCCTGAAAAGGATAAATGGCAAGTCAGCAATGAATGGGGAAATGTAATCCACGAGAGATAACAAAGTCTGGATAGAGGTTGACTTACCTCCAAATGCTAAGGTAGTTGGAAGTAAGTGGCTTTATAAGATAAAGACTGACATGGATGGCAATGTACACACCTATTAAGCTCGTCTTGTAGCTCAAGGGTTTACTCAAACTTTTAGGATAGACTACGAGGAGACATTTTCTCCTGTAGCAGACATTAGAGCTATTAGGATTCTTATAGCCATAGCTGCGTACTATGACTATGAGATATGGAAAATGAATGTCAAAACTGCCTTCTTAAATGGTCTCCTAGATGAAGACATCTATATGGCGCAGCCTGAAGGGTTTGTGAATACAGAATTTCCAAAGCGTGTATGCAAACTTCAAAGATCCATTTATGGGTTGAAGCAAGCATCAAGGCAATGGAACAAGAAGTTTGATGAAGAAATCAAGAAATTTGGTTTCACTCAAAATCTTGATGAGTCATGTGTATATCACAAAGCTAGTGGGAGTAATGTTATTTTCCTTATCTTATATGTTGATGACATATTGATCATGGTAAAAGTCATTCCAAGTTTGCAAGATGTAAAGTCTTATCTTGGAAAGTGCTTTTCTATGAAGGATTTAGGGGAAGCAGCATTTATTCTTGGAATCAAGATCTACCGAGATAGATTAAGTCGGTTGATTAGGACTAAGCCAAAGTAATTATATCGATAAAATATTGAAGAGATTCAATATGCATAATTCCAAGAAGGGATATTTGCCGAATGCAAGCTGAACATGGCTTAAGTAGTGAACTATGCGCGTCAACACCTGAAGAGGTGGCACACATGAGAAAAGTTCCTTATGCTTCGGCTATAGGATCTATCATGTATGCTGTGAGATGTACAAGGCCTGATGTGGCGTTTGCACAAAATATCACCAGTCGATAGTCAACAGAATCCAGGTGTGAAACACTGGCATGTTGTTAAGAACATTCTTAAGTATCTAAGGGCTACTAAAGAAATGTTTCTAGTGTATGGTAGGAATCCAGATGCAGAACTTGATGTTACAGGTTTTTTCGATGCGTCTTTCCAAACTGATAAAGATGATAAGAAGTCTCAAACGGGATATGTCTTTGTCATTAATGGAGGAGCAGTTGACTGGAAGAGCAAGAAGCAGACAACGACTGCGATGTCTATTACAGAAGCTGAGTACATAGCTGCTTCAGAAGCTGCGATGGAAGCTGTTTGGATTAGGAAATTCATTCCGGGACTTGGAGTAATGCCCTCAATCGAATTACCTTTAAATGTGTATTGTGACAACTCTGCTGCAATAACATTTGCCAATGAGCCTGGAGTCATGAAGGGCGCCATACATTTTCCTCGACGATATCACTATGTTCGAGAACAAGTCGAAATATGTGAAATCAATCTACTCAAAGTTCATACAAATGAAAATCTAGCTGATCCCTTTACGAAGCCTTTGCCAAAAGAAAAACTTATTAACCATGCTGATGGGATAGGACTTCGTTTAGCTAGTAGTTTCATGCATATATGTGATTAGTATTTGGATAAAGGATGTTATGAACAAATATTATTTTAATGAAATAAAATAGTTGTTTATGTTTATTTTTCATTTTCTTAATATTATATCCTATATTTGCATGTTTAATCCGTGAATAACTTATGTTATTCTAAATAGTCCGTTGTCGATCAATGATGTGGGAATATCATTGAATTAAGACAAATATGAGTTTTGGTAGAATATACTTAAAGTATATTGATGCGTGGGACATACCTAGATTCACATGATATTCAATGAATTGAATATAGGACAGATCCCAACTTTACATGATTATACTTATGGATCTTTGTCATTAAGTAAATCTATTCTCAGACTTGAGATACCAAATAACTGTTATGAATGTAATGCACTTGTGTGAGATAGTCTAACGCTATCCGTAATTGGTAGTTATAAGGGCTATTTTCAGAAGTGCTTGCAAAGTTCATGAGTTATGTTTGTAGTCAAGAGAATTTTTTCCTTTGAATTTGTTTCAAAGCATAATACTATTTTGGGCACCCTCGTAGGGTTGACAAGATGTTTGTATGGCCATACCCAAGATCTATCTGGAATACGTTCAGATGATTTGGTAATCTTGTTCAATCATATATAACGAGAAACAAAATGTTAAGTTATGAAATGACTTGATCCATATTCATAGTTAATGTAGTATTAGTAGCAAAAGGATAAGTAAAAATGATGAATCATTAAATGGTTTTTCAGGATACCATACTCGATTCGATCTGGGGCATTGGCGTGTTAAGCTAGACTAAACCAATGTCATTACTTTAAGTAATCTCCAAGTGGGAGCTGAAAGGTTTATTGATATAATTTAATATGTGTATGAACGGATTCGAACTCGAGACTTCGGGATTGCACACATTACGTATGAGAGTTGATGTTAAAATAATTAATATATATAAATGTTATTATTATTAATTATTTGTCATGAAATAAATACTTAACGATAGTTAATATTTAACGAAGTTTGACTAACGGTCGTTAAATGTAAACTAAAAGGACTAGATTTTAAATTAGTAGTCAGGAAGGATCTAGAAACGCTCCTTGGGTCTTGGCCGATCGGTTAGGGGTTCCCAAACCCATTCCCTCACAAACTTGTTCTCCAAGATTGGTTACCTATAAATACAAACACCTTGTATTCATTCAAACATAATCTTGGTGACTTGCAAACCTAATTTCTCTTCCTCTTTCCCTCCCCTTGTGTTTGGCCGATTGTATAAACCCCTTCCCCAAGGGTTTCGAATTTTCCAATCACAAGAATAAGTGTTTGGTTTGTTTGTGATCAAGAACCTAGCTTTTCACTTCAATTCGATATTAGTACGTGTGTACAAGAGCGAAGGACAAATACATTTGTGTTTGTGAGATTTATTGGTGGTCGTCTTCTTTGGGTCGAATATTATTAAACCCTAAGCTAGGGTTTGGGTTTTTGTTCCTCGTTCACATTATCGTGTGTGTTTTTTCTTGAATTGCTAAAAGGTACGCATATTGTTTATTCGGTTAATTAATTTACATATATTATTCCTATTACTTTCGCTGCATGCTTTTGATGATGTTTACTTGTTTATGTAATTGTTATGATTAGTAAAACCCAACAGAGAGATACCTTCAAATCTATCTACTTTGCTCAAAAGTAGAATTACATTGAGCTTATAGCATGACTTTAGCTACAAATCTAGCTGGTTCATGAAGACCTTCATTCACGTCAACAACTAAGATGGCACCGTCGGCTATGAAAATAGCTTGCCCAACCTGCACAATCATAAGAAATAAACGTTTACTCTAAATTTGTGAATATCAGTCAACCACCTCGTAAGATCAGAAGACGTTCCTCTCATATTATATCCCGATGAGCAGGTAGTGTCGACGATGTTGAACATGTGGTCTTTCCATCTCATGGATGTGACGTGCAAGTGAAAGACACATAGGAACATATTAACTTCTTAAACTTTCAATAAGCTCAATATATAATTACACAAACACCCCCTTATGAGAATTTAACTTTAAAAGATGAATGGCCCTATGAGCTTATTAAGATATTGAAGAGCCAACAAGCTCACTTTTAAAAGAATTCATTATCGGAACCAAAAGAAATCATAGACTTGAAGCCAACTGTGACCGACTAGACCTTGGACTTATGAAGATTGTGGTTGGGTTTGCTTGCATAGCAAAATCAGCGAAGAGGCCGCCACAAGGGAGGATCTATGTAATGTTTGCTTGCGAAATGTTTTGAAGGTGTAGGTATAGAGTAATAATGATAGTGATAATATTATGTTATGATTATGTATGAGTATTCAAGTTCTACCGATCAAAGGATGAAAGGATTAAATGTTTAATCAAGTTGTTATTTCAATATGATGAGTTGAGTTTGAAAATCTTTTTGAAGATGATAGAAGATGGTTAGCTAGCATTCAAGACAAACTTTTGAGATTAAAAGACCCTCCAATTCGAATGTGAAGATCTTCTCCTATATTAAACTCGGATATTGGTTTGCACTATTTTTTCCTTATTTGCACAACAGCTAAAGCGGAATATAGACACTTGGGTATTGTAGTAGTTAGTCGCCTCTTAAACTTAAGAACATGTCTATAACTCGAGCGGTAGTTACAATGCTATAATTCACCTCTAAAACTCAAGAACACTTCACGTATATCTCATAGCCATGACAATGATCTTCGTCATCCATAGAGCTAAACATACATAAGTAAAAATTATCAGTGAACCAAAATTCTTTGCAAAAATATGCATGCCGACATAACAAAAATATGTAAGAATTCTTACCAAAACCAAAAGAAATCATGGACTTGAAGCCAATGTGACCGATTGGACCTTGGATATGTGAGATTGTGGCCGAGTTTGCTTGCATAGCAAAATCAGTGAAGAGGAAGCCACAAGGGCGGATCTATGTAATGCGGAATTAGTAGGGTTTGCTTGTAAAATGTTTTTAAGGTGTAGGTAATTATATATAGTGATAATGTGCATTTAAGTTGTTATTTTAACATGATTAGTTGTGAGTTTTTTTTTTTTTTTTTTTTTTTTTTTTTTTTTTTTTTTTTTGAATACAAACGATTTTTTGGGAGATGAAAATGTTAGGAACCTGATAAGGATTTGAAACGTACGCTTTTAAAGGGTCATTTAAGCCCTAATTCGACACATTTTATATTCGTTACTGCTTAAAATCGTTCCTTTTCACTTTTTAGGTCTTTTGTAAGCAAAATGCTGGAATGAAGCATATTTGGATGAAAAGGAACAAAAACATGAAGAAAATGGCAAAGTCAAGATCGAAGACACTCAAGGCTGCTCAACAGAACCTGACGGCGTCTCATCCAAAGGGCGACGCCATCCCTCTATGAAGACTTGATCAAAAATTGCACGCGACGACTCAGTGGAATTTCTGGTCCTAAAGCCTGACGGCGTCACGCCTTAATTTTGGAGGGCGTCACTTACAGTTTTCCACTTAAGACGTCATAGATCCAACTCAGACGACGTCAATGATAAAGACTGATAGCGTCACAATTCCTACCTGACTCCGTCCCATCGATGACTTGGCCAAGACTGAAACCCTAATGACGGCGACCTGACGGCATCGCTAGCAAAAGGCGACCCCGTCGCAGTTGTAAATCTATATATAGAATTCAATTTTTCTGTATTTTAAGAGGTAGAATTTGGAGAGCAAACCCTAACTCAGTTGTAGTCGGACTTGGACAGTATTCTAGGGTCCCAAACCCTATTTTACACATCAAGATAAGTTTGTTACTTCAATTTATCATCATGTCTACCCCATGTTTAATTGATTGTGTGTATGCTTGCTTGTTTAACATGTCTAGCTAAATTACTTGTGTGTTTTCTTAGATCTATGAAACCTAGTTATTAATTGTTGTTAGGTTATTTCTTGTCTTAATTGTTAGAAGCTTAGGAGTGCAACTAGGCTTTCGTTGTGTTTATTGCGTGAGCGTGCTTTAGGACGATAGAATTGTCGGGGAAAAATAGTTTTATACTTACCGAACTCGTTCATTCTATTCGAGAGATACATTCATAGAACTAGGGATCACGCACACCCTACGACTAATAGGAATACAACGCGTTAGGATAAAGGGCGTGACAATTCAACCGACCAATAAAAGATAACTAGGGAGTAATAGTATCTAAGTGAACACATCTTTAATCACCATACGAGCACACTTCAATTAAACATAGCTATCCATAGTAATTAAATAATTATATACTTAGTAGAAGTAGAGAAATAGGTAGAAGTAACACCCCCAATCATATACCCGAGATTTTACCTTTGCTTTCTAAAAAAACCATAAAAAATATTAAAAAAAAAATCATCCTCAACCCCACTTTCTCGTCATAAATTTCTTTCTAGCATTCCTATTCCCCTAGAGAACGATATCAATCCCCGAGGCTTACCCCATACTACACTACAACGATTAGGTTCACTGCCTAGAGGGTTGAAAAGCTTGCTCAAAGAAAAGGAGGTTTTCTCGACCCCAAACCCACGCATCAAGTTTTTGGCGCCGCTAGCCGTGGAATAGAATAGCTAGTTAGACTTCTATCTCGTTTAGGTTCCCTTGCTTGATTCCTACCAAGTCAGATTTTTTCTCATTTTCATTAGCTTCCTTGTAGTCTATCCCCCTTCTTTGTGTTTTTGTTCGTAACCTTGTCACTTATCACAATGGGTGACAATCCACCACCAAACGACAATCCACCACCACATCAACCACTTCCACTCAACCAACCACCACTTGACCCACCAAGAGGTCGTACTCTTAGTGAATACTCTAGACCGAGCCATCAAGGCTATAGAACACCATTGAGCTCCCCATTCAAGCTCAAACTACGGCCATGCGATCCGACACCATCCGGTTGGTGCAAAACGGATGTGCATTCCATGGATATCGTTCTGAAGATCCTAATCAGCATCTCAAGGACTTCCTTAAAATCGTTGACTCTATCGACCTTGATGCTACCACACGGGAGACCACGCGCTTGCGTCTCGTCCAATTGTCTCTACGGGACCAAGCTAGTAATTGGCTTGAGCGACTTCCCGTCGGATCCATCTAAAGTTGGGATGATCTTACCACTCGTTTCCTCGCCCAATTTTTCCCACTGGGGAGAACTACCAAACTAAGGAATGACATCTTGATGTTCTAACAATGTCAAGGCGAAACTCTCTACGAGGCGTGGACTCGATTAAAGGACTTGCTCCATAAAGTCCCTCATCACGACATCGATCTTTGGCTTCAAGTCCAAATCTTTTACGATCATGCCAATTTCCTCACCAGGCGATCCATTGACCGAGCGGTCGATGGAAGGCTCAGCAATCTCAACGCAGAAGAATCATGGGATATCATTGAAGAGCTCGCCAGTCAGAACTACGAAGATTGGAGTGAATCTTATGAAACTCCTAAAAGCACAGTAAATGCCATATCAATACCTCATAGGCCTTCCAACATCACCGAAGAGCACGTTTGTGCTCTTGAAAAAAGGATCGACTATCTAGTTAAAAGGCAAACGAAAGCACCTGGACCAATCCATTGAGCAACGGTTAATTTCACTGACTCAACCAACAGCCAAACACCCCTGTCTGAATCACCTAGCCGTGAACAAAACCTCACTTCCCTAAGACGATTCCGTTCTACCTCTCCAATCCCACTCTCACCAAGCTTCAAAACACAAATGAGAGAATACATGGCGGCTCACTCAGAAAGATTAGCTAAATTTGAGGAAGAGGTTTATAGGCAGAGGGAAGAAATACATGCAAAAATGGCGGAGATGATGAAGTTAGTGAAGGAGTACACTAAGACGAATGTTCCCAAGAAGGTGCTAGTGAGGAATGATGACCGCGCTGCCCCCACTTTGTTCGTTAACGCCATTTCCATTGTTCCTGATAAGGATGAGGTAGTTGAGGAAAAGGAAGTTGAGACTAACGAGAACTGCTCGAATAGTAAGGATAAAGATAAGGCTAAGAGAGTAGATAAACCCAAAACCATAGGGCAGTACCTTAAGCAGGAGATCAATAAGAAAACAATTGTGAACCAAGTAAACAACTTTAGGTATAATGATGCTCTTAAGAAAACCTGCTTAGGTGAAATAAAGGAGGAAGAATATGACAATATGCCTATGGGACCTTTGTACGAAGCAATTCTTAAAAAACCAGTAGCTAAGGGAAGCACGAGATTTGCGGGAACTTCATAATACCATGTAACATTGGTGACTTTGAGAATATTAAAGCCTTAGCCGATTAGGGATCCGATGTAAGCATAATGCCGCTATCAGTCTATAATAAGCTGACTAAGGAGAAACCAACTAAGACCAATCTAAGACTTTCATTAGCAAACCATTCATATGTTTATCCCCTAGGAATATCGGAGGATGTGTTAAATGAGGTTGCAAGTGGTATCTATTCGGTGGATTTTGCAATTGTAGACATTGAAGAAAATGAACACATGCCCTTAATCCTTGGAACACCTTTCCTTGCCACCGCCAAGGCGACAATCAAATGCGGTGGGGGGTGTTATGATACTTAAAAGTGAAAAAAGCAAGGTTAGGATACTTATTGCTCCGAGATATCCTTTGAAGATTAAGGAGAAGAAAAAAAATAATAAGAAATCACGAGTCTCCAACAGTGTAGTTAAGAGGAAAATTGTTGAACGGGAAGAAAAGATTAGAAAGTGCATGAGTAAGGAGATAGATTTAAAAAATGGAAAGGGGATAAACAAATCATAGGGCACAACTACACCACGAAAATACTTCACCAAAACAGCCCTAAAGAGTTCGTGGAAGGAGATAAGGTGCTCTTGTATAATTCAAGATTAAGAGCACTTAGAGGAAGCGGTGGGCCAAAATGGTGTGGCCCCTATGCGGTAAAAGAGACAAATGTAAAAAGTGGAACCATTGTGTTGTTGGACGTCGATGGGAGGAAGTTCAGGGTAAACATACGACGTGTACAACCTTATGATGAAAACCTAGTGAAAGAAAATGATAACGGTAAGAAAGTCACGTAGGAGCACGACTTCGAGTCTAGCTACAAGACTCATAAATAAAGAAAAGCGCTTCGTGGGAGGCAACCCATGCTTAATTATTTTCTTTTTTTGTTTTTCAATTTGTGTGTTTTATATCTCTTTCATTATTGTTTATTCTCATGTTAGACTTTGTGAAAATGCTTTATTTTAGTTTTTAACATCGTCTTAATTACATATAAAGGTATTTTACAAAAAGATAAGTATAGGGAAGATCACATACAGTTTTTAAGAACATGAAAATGAGAATTACAATTATTGAAATTGATATGTATGTATGTTTTATAGAGTCAAATGCTTGTATCGACTAATAATGGATGTTTTGTATGAATTTTTCCAGGTTTTAATGATCTAATTTTTCAAGAATTTTTCCAGAAAAATGCAGCAGACAACTTTCTGTCAGGACAACCTGACGGCGTCAGGATTAAAGCCTGACGACATCAGGCTATGTAAAAACAGGATGTTAAGTTTTCATTTTCTGTGTAACTTATAAATTTTTGGAAATTCCCCGGTCTTAAATTTCCAGAAAAACTGCGAACATCCATTCCACAAACATTATATCTTACTTGCTTTCTAGTGTAGTTGTGTGTCATATATATTTTTACCGCAATTTTACGCGAATGTTTCATTTGTTTTCTTATGAGTATGCAGGTTATATTAAACAAGAAGAAGAAACATACATGGGATGAAGATTATTACTTATGCATTGTTCTTGGAAGAGGATTTAACCACAACTTTACACATATCCTACCGAGCTAATCAGGGGACTATTAGTTTCTTTTCCTTACTTACCTTCCTTTATCATAATTTTGATGCTTTCAGGGAACATTGGGGACAATGTTCAGTTTAAGTGTATGGAGGGAGAATAAAACGGGAATTTAGAAACAATTCACTCACTTGATCATTTGTCTTGTCCTTGGTAATTTGTGTAATAAACTATGAGAAATATTCGTTAGGGTAATTTTAGCATCAAATTTAAATTTTTTTATGACATTTACGAGCTAAACTTTAGTCTTAATAAAGCGTCTTCATGAATAGGAATTATATGACTTGCACAAAAACCGTTTACCACTCAAATTCCACCCCAAAAATGTGAGGTTCGCCCCTAGATCTTTAGGAATAAAAGCATTCACCATTAATGCTTAGTGAGTATACCAGTAGTATAATTGATTCTAGAACTTGTTTTGTGATGCATTCCGAGATCGCTAGTGAGACTACACTTGTGTAGTTAAGAGTAACTAAATGATAAGAGGCATTAGGATAACCCTTGTTTGAAACCTGTATTATAATTATTTCCTTCCACATCGGTTGAGTAATTACCCCATACCCTTGCGATGTACTCATCTTTAGTACACGATACCCCTAGTTAACCCCTTAGAGCCTATCCTTTTTACGATTCTCATGATGTTTTGGTTTTCCGGAATATCAATGAAGAGCATTGTTTACAATCCATCCCCAAATATACACCTAAATCGCCTTAGCCTACCTTGTATGCACTCATCTTTAGTGCATTATTGTTATCATTATTTAACCCTTAGTTCAATTATCTAGTTACTTGCATGGTTGCTAAGTCGAGTCACATCTTTTATACACAGCTTTGGGATGATTGGGACTCATGGGTAAAAGTAATATATTATCGAGTAATGGGGAAAGAATGATAAATTCAAATTCCCTTTGTCTACGTAATTAAATACTCCAAGTGTTTTGATCTTTTCAAATCGGGTAAATTAGTGTTAGAGAAATAAAAAATCAAGTGTAAGGATGCTCCTATAAATTTGATGTTATCATAAACGATGGTAGAGTAAAAAGGTATGAAAAGAGAGAGAGAGAGAGAGAGAGAGAGAGAGAGAGAGAGAGAGAGAGAGAGAGAGAGAGAGAGAGAGAGAGAGAGAGAGGGAGAGAGAGAAAAGAGATGTTAAAAAAACGAAAAAAATGAGAATAACATACGGGCTATCATCACACATCTTCTTTTATGTTTATGTTTAGTAATTTATGTTTGTTTTGTTTCAAGTTATCTAGTGTTAGTGAGTCGAGTCTTGGCTTAACACCGCCACGCTTTACATGCTTGTAACATAAGATTTTTGACTTGTCACTACTATATATCTCCTATCCAACAAAACCCTTTACTTCCCTACCCTAAGCCTAACGTTACAACCCTTGTAAAGACCTCTTAGATAGTTGTTCCTAGGTGTTTACGCCAAAGCGGTGGAGGTTTGATCTATTCTCAAGCTTATGGTAATCTATGTACTATGCCAGGTAATGAGTGTTTATCTCCCATTTCCATTCATATTATATTTCATATAAACCAGAGAGATGAGAGAATCCAAACACAACTTGTGAGGTGCTAGTATATAAATTTCGTGCTTGTTATGACTATTGTGGCGCTTTTACTTTTTGTAAGCTATTTTAAACTAATCCTTCATGCCCCCTAACTTATAAATTGATTGGTCAAAAGCACATTTTCTTGAGGACAAGCAAATACCAAGTGTAAGGATATTTGATAAGGATTTAAAATGTACGCTTTTAAGGGGTCATTTAAGCCCTAATTCGACACATTTTATATCCGTTACTACTTAAAATCGTTCCTTTTCACTTTTTAGGTCTTTTGAAAACAAAATGCTAGGAATGAAGCATATTTGAACGAAGAGGAACAAAAACATGAAGAAAATGGCAGAAAAAGAAAGATTTGTGTGGTCAGTGTATGTGTCCATATTATGCGTTAGACAGTTGTACTGTTAATATAAGCCGTTTTGACTGCTTATACCATGAGTGTTCAAATAAAAAATTAGAATGTGTCAATCACTTTCCTTACTTTAATAGTCATACGAAATATTTAGATATTATAGGTTAAGTTATTGTTGGTGTCTTTTGTTTTGTTCTCATGGATATGGTATTTTTGTTTCGGGAGTTCTTTTATGCAATCACTTAGTTGTATAGTGGGACTTGTTATGTATTGTAGAATAAATGATTGTTAACACATACACTGACTACACAAATCTTCCTTTTTCTGCCTTAATGATTTAAATATACTCATGCAACAAGCCAAAAATAGGCCAATCACAAAATATATCTACATCAGCACAGCAGACTTAAAGTGATGCATATTGACATGTTAGTCAATATATTTACTTCTCCATCCTACATTTGGTAGGATCTCTAATCCATTGTTGCCAATCTATCCCGATTTTCTTTCTCGATCTTCTAGTAATTCACTCGAAACTCTTAAATTGAATATCTGGGACAATCTTGTTTATGCTTGATACTTTATATTTCAACACACGTTCATTCCTCACTTTCCAAACATCGACATTTCCGTTAAACGAAAATATTTCGCCAATGGAGAATGCATTAACATTCCCAACCTTGCACTAACTAAAATCTTTTCCCACACACTCATAGCAAAGTTACACAATACCAAGCTATGAAAGCAAGTTTCCACCACACTATCACAACGTGGACATAATTTTGAGTCCAAGTCAATGCCTCCTTTATCTATCTCTTTTCGAACATGAATTCTACCTTTTAACGCTCTCCACACAAGGATTTTCACCTTCTTAGACCCTCACTTTTTCCATAACGTCTTGACCACTACTCTCGATCCTTAATGTTTTTCCTCCACCATTGTTATTAACTCTTTAACCGTGAATATACCATTTTCTTGAAGCGTCCATTTCCCTACAATCCATATGAATTACAACATTTTGCAATAACTTTGTTAGTTCATCAAAATCCTTACACACCCTTTATTATCCTTGTTTAATCTTAAATAACAACCTTTAAAATGACAACGTAGACAAATACTACCAACTTAAAAGAAAACAACTACGCGGTTAATATTTGAATGGAAACTTTTTGTCACATAGTTTACCAAACTTTGAATCACACTTTTACCAAACTTAGAATGGAAACTTTTTATTATTTGAATGGGATCTCACAAATTAATAACACGTAGCTTTTTCTGACGGTTTACTCAACTTTATAATTTGACTAGCACATCTAGATGATTATATTTTGAATGGAAAATTTTCATATCTTGGGGATTAGAATTTTTGAACACACGATTCATATTAAGAGTTTATGTATTTCCTTGAAATCTTGAATCTTGAATCTCGAAACTTAAATTAATGTAGTTTATCTAAATTAACCCTAAGTACCCCTTCAACTTGGTAACTATTCAAAAACTTAGCAACTTAAATTATGTCTTTTGTTAATCAATTCTAAACTTAACAACTTTTAAAAAACACACACTATATTAATTTTAAAAAACACACGATTTGTATTCTTCAACTCTATCCATTTGGGACAGTTGCTTTTCTTATGTATGTAGTATAGCACCTGTTGCGGACTATACTATTGACGAATTCATGTTGTGGCTTCCAGGCGTGGATCAGGTTCAACAATACAGGTTGGAGTAGAAGTACAACACGTCTAGTTTACTTAAAGTGTAATAGTTATCTATTAAGGTTAGGTTTAGTGTAATGCTAGTTTTAGTCTAATGCGTCTAGGTTAGTCTATATATACCGTGAAATGTAGGAATCCACATTGTATCAATTGAAGTTTTGAGTAAGATTTCTTCAATAAACATTGTGTGTTTCATGATTATTCTTGTTGTTTATTTCTTATGTCGTGTTCTTGTTTGTGACTTTGTATTGCGTACTCGGATAACCTCAATTGGTATTAGAGCTTCGAAGAGCTCTTGGTGATCTATAATTTGCGATTAAGGGTGTAAAAAAATAGATCAAACTCTAGCATGTGACCTGTGATTAGACGTGTAGGTTTTGATCAGACAAGTAAACTGATCTCAAGTTAGGTGATATTGTAACTGCGTTGTAGGGTTACATTAACCAACAACAAATCCATTGGTTCTTGAACTTAACTCTGTTGTGTTTTGATCATATTGATTGGGTATGGTCACAACTTGGTATAGGTAAAATAAAAACTGAGCAGAAGCTATCTAGCCGTGGGATAAAGGGCTAGTTTGTTCCCCATTACAAACTTATTCTCGATCAAGAAGAAGAACTAGGATGACAGGAGATCCATCAGGATCCAACCCACCACCACCGCCGACAAAATAATTAAATTTGACATTTTAGTGGCCGTTGTTAATGTCAAATAATTACACCATATGGAGGATGCGATTGGAGGTGATTCTTGGAATTCATAGAGTGTGGGAGGTGATCGAATCAGGCTTAGACGATGCCAAGAAGAACAATATTGTTAAAGTTTTATTGTTTTAGTCGATATCTCAAGACCTAATTTTACAAATCGGGAATCTAAAAACATGGAAAGAGATGTGGGAAGCTATAACGACTTGTAACCTGGGGGCTGATCATGTGATAGAAGCTAGACTTTAAACCCTAACTAATGAGTTCGAGAATATGTAGATGTCAGATAACATTACCATAGACGCATATGCCTCAACACTATCAGGTATTGCTTTAAATCAACCACACTTGGAGAAGTCATGTCAGAACACCTGGTGTTTGTCCATATTGTAGCAGCCCTATAACAGGTTTTAGACCTTAAAACCATGGTGTTTGATGATGTGGTTGGACAATTGAAAGCTTATGAAGAAAGAGTCAAAGAAAAGGATAAAGCAAACGATGCTCAAGAAAAGTTGCTTTATGCTAGGACTGAAAATTCCAACAGGAATAATGACTCAAGCGGAGGAAGAGGACGTGGTTCGTACTCTCGAGGTCGTGGTCGTGGTCGTTGATGTGTCGTTTAGTATAGGTAATTATATTATCATGTTTTACTATTTATATTTTATCGACTTTACCTATTAACTAATGTTGGGAATTATATTGAGTTGATAATACAAAACAATAAAAGAAGAATAATGCAAATACGAAATAAGAAGGACTTAAAAGACAAAGAAGGAATTCTACATAAGATGAAATATTATAAAAGATTCCTTAGAAGATAATTATTAAAAGTTAGGAAGATTTAAATTCCTAATACAGTTATGAGTCCTTTTTAAACCCTAATATCTCTATGATATAAAGAGATATAGGCGTGAGTTTTAGAGTGTGCACAAAAAAGATGTAGTAGACTAGTTAGTTTTGGTTTTAGCCTCAAGGATCTTTTATTCCTTGTTATTGTTAGGTGTAACATGTTCTACTATTGATCAAGTAGAATTGGGACTAGCTGTAAATATTAATGAAGAAAAACATTGTTACAATTACATTGTTCTTACGTTAATTCTGTATATTCTATGAACTTTGTTATCGTTAATCCTAGATGAGATCTAAACAATCTCGAGTTATAAATAATCTAAGGAGTTTTATAGACTTCACAACTAACACTAACAGGCAGTGTACCCAATCAATTGTAGATTCGTTGGTAAGTAGGGTGTCGATAACTAAAAGTGGGCGTTAACACTTAATCTATTAGTACTCTAATTATCTAAATTGTCTAATTCAATCGTAAACTAAAGAAATACGGGGTTTTCAACATGAGAGACTGGCACAAGTTTTTGTTTAATCTACGCTAATAAGACTAATAACACACACAAGTAGACAATGATAAAACGGGCAGAGGGCATGGGATGTACGTCCATGTCAATTGTACTTCATTCGAATTTTTGGATATATTTACCGGGGTTTTAAGGCCCTTTTACCCAAAAAAAAAACAAGTAGACAATGATAATGAAGGGGTCAAGCTCTTATGTAAGAAAAATGTATTAACCAATTTATTAGATAAAATGCAAGATTTGTCTATGTGTGAAATGGATGTACTACTTTCGTTGGTGTTTTTACTATCGAAAGCTAGGTGGGTCTTCTCCCTAAACTCGAGGCTTATGAGGCGATTAATCCTGTCACCATTAACCAAGCTCGCATAAACGCACTACAAAATCGACTATAATCAATCTTGGCTACGATATCGCGTCTAAGGCGAACAACGAGGCTTTCACCAACTTATGGCCTAATAGGTTATCTATATACTAGTAGCTTATTATCCACTTAACTTCTAAAGGAAACATAACTTATTTCGTAGCCTAAGATGCTCTTAGTCTATCTATTCACTTAACCAATAGTAGAAACAGGACGTTTTAATAGTACTAGTGATCTACTCATATAGGTAATTTCTATGAATATCTATCCCGAACTCAGCTTATTATCCACTTAACGTTTTATTGTAATAGTGAAACACGACTTTATCTATAGACCTAAACCTATTATCCACTTAACACAATTCCAAATAACAATAAAACAGGACTAAATCTATAAACTAAATCGATAAACTAAATCCAGTTGAATAGCAGATAAACAATAATCAAGCACATAAACGAGTATGAAGTGATAAACATAATCAACATGCAGTTAAAAGAGTAAACAATAGATATAAACAAATCAAAACATTAAATTGTCATAAACTTGGCTAATACCTACAGGTATTAGCCAATAATCTTTGTAACAATACACGATAACATATTCAGAACGATTAAAATAAAGTTCATTAGGAAAATAATACGCTAACTGAACGAGTAATGTGGAGTATATTGATTACAAGAGTTTTCCTACGGAATGAACGCACTTGCAGGACCTTCTGATCTTCTAAAAACGTCTATGAGTCGTACTTGGTGGTTAAAATCTCTTGAAAACCGAACGTTAGGTTTTCTATATATAGTCTTCGAAAACAGGTCGATACGGCGTATTAGGTGAGACTAATACGGCGTATTGAGGTAACTTGGTGTAGGGTCCACAATTATAATATTCTAGAATATTCATTAATCGCCATCCAATACGCCATATCGTTGCACATGGATATGGTGTATTGGAGCCTTTCTGTCATTGATGTCTTGTAAAGTTAGGGCTTGGATATGTCGTATTTGCATATGTGAATACGGCGTATTGATACTAAAACGTGATTGTTCTTCTTGTTGTCCAAAGTTTCATATACGGCGTATTGTAGAAGTAAATACGACGTGCACATCAAAGTCAGGCAATGGTATTGAATCGTCTAAGTCTTGGAATACAGGTGTACAATCTAGAATGATACGGCGTATTCTCTGTCATTTCAGTAGACTTTCTTGGACTTTATCAATTTAGCTCCAAAACACGTCCTTTATGCTAACTTTCACCAATTGCTCGATTTTTAACTGAGATTTACTTAAATAAATGATTAAGTATCAATTCTCATATAAAATAATACAAAACGAGCAATATAAACTGGATAAATGATGCTATAAATTAGTCGTTATTAGATGTCATCAAATATCCTCCCACTTAAATTCTACTTGTCCTCAAGTAGACTTTAAATAAAACTTATGAAAACGTATCCCAAACATTTGTCTAGGATTTTTTCTATTTAAGCATTTATGTTCAATCTCTAGTGCACAACCAAACACCCCATGAAATAGAAAATGAAATTACTCGAATCACTCAACTCATCTATGTGGTAACATTTAGTAGATCTCTCAATTGCTCGGTCATGACGAGTATTCTATTATAAGCCTGGCAAGGATACACATGTACACCACTAAAGCTAAGGAGTAACAAGTCTAAAGTGGTAAATTGGATGAATATGATAAGGCTTAAGGGTTGATCAATCTTTTTAATCTCTATCAATAAAAGTATTCCAGAAAAGGCGACAAAATCACAAATACACGCCCAAATCCATGATCGCAACATTTGTGATTGCTCAATTCCGTAACTCAAATGAGCTGAAGACAGGATTAAGTAATCTTTACCAATAGTTTTTAAACCAATGAAGGCGAAAAAATCATACATACATGTTCAAATCCATGAACAAGACATATATGATTGCCCAATTCCCTCATTCTAGTAAACTCATGATTAGGATGAAGAATGATAAAGGGTAGGGATTAGGCATGGGAAACATTTATAATTGGTGTGAAATAAAAATAACGAAACAAATAGATTAAGTTCAACTAATAAACAACAATGTTGCTAGCGACTTTCCCGACCATTCCCTTGAAAAAGACACGTATCACCAACTAACTCACGCTTTAATATGGAAAACGCACACTTTGTTTGGTAGACACGAATTAAACTCAATGATTTCTTAATTATCTTCTATAAAATCAAACCTGGTTGGCGTTCCCATAACGACCAACTCCTATTCATTCTATAATACAGTATAACAATAGTACAAAAATACTAAGTTGGTTGATTTACAACCAACTTTCAAATAATATACTGCAAAACTTCACACTGGTTTATAATAAGTACCAAAGAATAATCTGATTAGCTCAAAATGTAAGATTGGTTAAGTTTAGACGAACGGATTATCTCATAATCATCTCCTTTTTTCTCTCTTACAATTTTTGTTGAATTTTTTCAATTTTTTTGATTTTGTTTTTAAATTAAAAGAAGCTAATAATGGTGTAAAATTTTACCACTTCACAATCATAATAAATATGGATAATATTTCTATAACGCTCAAAATCTTTAGATATTAAAATAATAGTGAAAGTAGTAAACACACGAAAAACAAAAATAACTACTTTCACATTCCCATTGCGATATGCATTCCCGACCTAATTAAAGATAAGAAATACGCACACGAACATAGGAAATACACACTTTTACAAAACCAACTAGCAACCAACCAGAGACTTTAATATTGCTAGTATTAGAGAAAGATGCAAGAGGTGATGCTTAAGAGCAAATTGGTGTGTGCTTGAAATGATCAAAGTGATATCTAGTTATAGAGCAAGATATACTTTGAGATACGATCGATATGAACATGTGTGTCCACTTGTGTGTATCATGTTGGAATTATATATCATGTCAATCAAATATAAAACACAAATACATCAAAGAATACATGAGGAAGCGTATAGGAAAGATAATGAATAATTAATTAACAAAACATAAAGTATGCGTACCTTTATTGATTCTAGCCGAACAAGAATCAAATCCACAAAACTAGCAAGTGATGAACCCTAATTAGGATTTATAGGATTATAAGAATTACCCCTTACTTATTTTGTAATTCATTCCAACAATACTAACAATAATGTGTTAGTACCACTTTCTTGTACACACGTACTAAATCGAATTAAAGTAATGCTAGTTTTAATTAAACGAAACAATTTGGTTTTGGAAAAGATGTGGATCTACACCTAAGGGAGGTGGTCGACCGATTCAAGCAAAAAACACACACAAACAATTTAGGTTTTTAGCTTATGAGTACAAGAGATGCAAAACCAAGACCCCTAGCCTTGTATATATACTCAACATAACTTGGTGAACAAGTTGAGTTTGGATTGGGTTGGGATTCCTCCTTGGCCGATTTGTTTAGCATCCCAAGAGGGATTCCGGAACCTTCCCAATCTTTATTTTGCAATCTAGTCCTTTCCAATTACATTTAACGACCGTTAGTCCATTACACTTAATTAACTTAACGTCCGTTATAAATTTCGTGTAATTAATAAATAAATATAACATTTACATTTAATTATTAACTTTAATTCTCATACGTAAAGTGTGCAATCCCGTGGTCTCGAGTTCGATCCTAACTCACGTCTACTAATTTATATCAATAAAACCAACAGCTCCCACTTGGATATATCTTAATAGAGTGATCACGTCGGTTAGCGTCTAGCAACACTTCGATGCCTCTAGTACAACTCGAGCAAGGCTCCTGGAAAACCTTTTAATGATTTCTCATTATTATTATCCTTTTAGTTTCTAATACCATGTTAAATAAAGATATGGAATTAAGTCATTCTTTATTCAACTATTGTGTTTCTCGTTTTAAGTGACTGACCAAGATTACCAAATCTTCTGAACATATTCAGGGGATATTTTGGGTGCGACCACACAAACATCTTGTCAACCCTACGAGGGGCCCTAAAAGTATTAAACTCCAAATAAATTTGAAGGAACAAATTCTATCTTGACTACGAGACTAACCGACAAACTTTGTAACACTTCTGGAAACAACCCTTATGACTACCAGTTACGTATAGCAGTTAAGTTGCCCCACAGAAATGTACTACATTTATGACACTTATCTAGGTATCTCAAGTCTGAGGATAACTATTCACAATTTACTTATAACAATATCCACAAAGTAAATTATGTAGTTGGGATAAATCCTATATTCAATTCATTGAATATCATCTGAAATTGGTATGCATTCTCATCAATATAATTTCAAGTATATTCTACCACATCTCTCAGATTTGTCTTAGTTTAATGATACTCCCATATCATTAATCGACAACGGACTATTTAGAATAACTTAGTTACTCATGGATTAAACATGCAAATATAGGACAACAATATTATAAATGAAAATAAACATAATAAAAATTTATTTCATCAAAATAATAAATGTTGACAATATCTTTTATCCAAATACTAATCACAAGTTTTGCATGAAACTATTAGCCAAACGAAGTCCAATTCCATTGGCAAGTCCAATAAGCTTTTCTCTAGGTAAACCCTTAGTAAAAGAATCAGCTAATTTGTCATATGTGTGAACTTTCAATAGATTTATTTCACCTTCGCGGACTTGTTCCCGAACAGAGTGATACTTCCGTAGAAAATGTCTGGTGCCTTCATGACTCCAGGTTCATTGGCAAATATGATTGCACCAGAATTGTCACAATACATATCAATAGGCGATTCAATTGAAGGCATAACACCAAGCCTTGAAATGAATTTCCTAATTCAAACAGCCTCCATTGCAGCTTCTGAAGCAGCTATGTATTCGGATTCTGTTGCAGACATCGCAATCGTACTCTGCTTCTTGCTCTTCCAGTCAACTGCTCCTCCATTGATGACAAAGACATATCCCGTCTAAGACTTCGTATCATCTTTATCACACTGCCAGGACGCATCACAGTAACCTGTAACATCAAGCTCTGTGTCTGGATTTCCACAATACACTAAGAACATATCTTTCGTATTTCTAAGATACTTTAAAATATGTTTAACAACAGTCCAATGAAGTTCACCCTGATTTTGTTGATATCGACTGGTCATGTTTTGAGCAAACGCCACATCTGGCCTTGTGCATCTCACAACATACATAATAGATCCTATTGCCGAAGCATAAGGAACTTTTGCATGCGTGCCACTTCAGCATGTGTTGAAGCACACATATCGCTACATAAGCCATACTTTACTTCCATCGACAAATATCCTTTCTTGGAATTTTGCATATTGAATCTCTTCAACATTTTATCAATGTAAGCGCTTTGATTTAGACCAATTAAATGCTTTGACCTATCTCGGTAGATCTTAATTCTCAGAATGAATGCAACTTGTCCCTAAATCCTTTATGGAAAAACATTTTCCAAGATATGCCTTAACATTTTGCAAGCTTGGAATGTCTTTTTCCATAATTAATATGTCATCGACATAAAGGATAAGGAAAATTACATCACTCCCACTAACTTTGTGATATACACATGGCTCATCAAGATTTTGAATAAATCCATACCTTTTGATTTCTTCATCAAATCTCTTATTCCATTGCCTCGATGCTTGCTTCAATCTATAAATGGAATTTTGAAGTTTGCATACACAGTTTGGAAATTGTGGATTCACGAACCCCTCAGGTTGATTCATATAGATGTCTTCATCTAAGCGACCATTCAAGAAGGCAGGTTTTGACATCCATCTGCCATATCTCATAGTCATAGTACGCTGCTATAGCTATGAGAATTCTAATAGCTCTAATGTCTGCTACAGTAGAAAAGGTCTCCTCGTAATCTATGCCATAAGTTTGAGTAAAACCTTGCGCAACTAGACAAGCTTTATAGATGTGTATATTGCCATCCATGTCAGTCTTTATTTTATAGATCCACATACTTCCAACCACCTTGGCGTTTGGAGGTAAGTCAACCTCTTCCCAGACTTCATTATCTCTCATGGATTGCATTTCCCCATTCATTGCAGCTTACCATTTGTCCTTTTCAGGACTTGCCATGGCAGCTCTATAATTAGCAGGCTCTCCAAGATCTCTTATTATACTTTCCTCAACCTCTACGTTAACACATAGACGTTCAGGTGCACGCGTAGTCCTTACAGATCTACGAACGAGAATCACTTCAACTTCTAGTGGAGGACCCAGACTATCTGGTTCTACCGGAAGTACGTTAGTGTTTTCAGAAGGTAATGTATCTTCTTGATCATCTTCCTATTCATAAACTGTCCCACTGAATTCTTGAGATACGAGATCCTTTTCAAGAAAATCTCCATACCTAGCAGCACTTACTTTATTTTTAGTTGGATAGTAAAAGTGGTAACCCATAGTTTCCTTAGGGTATCCTACGAAGATACACTTTACAGATCTTTGTTGGAGTCACGTCTAACATATGCCTCGCAACCCCAGACCTTTAAATAAGACAAGTTAGGAGCTTTACCATGCCATATTGCATATGGTGTCTTATCAACCTTCTTTGTGGGAACCATATTCAGAATGCGAATAGCTGCTTTTAAAGCATAATCCCAAAAGGATAAAGGTAGAGTAGTAAGATTAAACATTGATCGTATCATGTCCAACAATGTACGATTTCTTCTCTCAGATACACCATTTTGTTGTGGAGTATATGGAGATGTGAGATTCTGGACAATTCCATTCTCAGCTAAGTAATCTTTAAACGCTTGGCTTAGAAACTCGCCTCCTCTATCGGATCGAAGAGCTTTAATCTTCTTTCCCAATTGCAGCTCTACTTCTGCTTTGAAAACCTTAAATGTTTCAAACACCTCATGTTTATGCTTAAGTAAATAAACATAATCATATCAGCTGAAATCATCAGTAAAGGTTAAGAAGTAGCTAGCACCTCTCTTTGATACATGTCTAAGTGGTCTACACACATCAGTATGAATAAGACCAAGTAGATCAGACACCCTCTCCATATTGTTATGAAAAGGTTTCTTTGTCATCTTCCCAGATATGCATGACTAACATTTATCAAATGATTCATCATTGATATTTTGTAAAAGTCTTTCGTGTTGTAGCTTTTGCATGCGATCCTTGCCTATATGAACAAGTCTACAATGCCAAAGATAAGAAGAATTCAAGTCCAACTTCATTTTCTTTATGATGCTAAACATCGAATTATTATATTTGTTAGATTCATTTCCAATCACATAAATTTCAAACACACCATTCACAGTAATCGCATTAAAATAAAATACACCATTTAAAGAAATAGAAATTCCATTACGTGAAATAGTATGAGTAAAACCATCATCTAACAATACTCAAATGGAAACAACATATCTAATTATAGAAGGTGCATAATAACAATTTTTTAATAACAGTACTAAGCCCAAAGGCAATACTAAACTAAACACTCCTATGGCTTCAACAGCTGCAGGTGTCCCATTGCCAACATGCAGATATTGCTCCCCATAGGCCAGCTTCCTCTCCACTCTAAACCCCTGCAGTGTATTACAAATGTGAATACCACATCCAGTATCATATACCCAGGAATTTTTATGATTTAGAGTAAATAATTCAATTACAAATAAGTTATCTGAAGGACCGGCACCCGAGGACCCGACATACTTCATCTTATTTTTTCGCAATTCATCAAGATAGAGAGCACAGTTTCTCTTCCAACGCACAACGACCTTGCAGTGGTGGCATGCTTGATCCTTTTTAGGATTTTCCTTCCTAGGAGTAGGGTTCTTCTTGGGTTATGGTTGATAGGCCATAACTAGATGGCATTAACTTAATTTATAAAGGGTACTTGTTTTGATTTATGGTGTCAAATCAAATATGTACAAAGATGTCATGCATTCATCTTGTAGCATAAATTTTAATAAAAAACCTTTTATAGACCAATTCGTAAAGATTAAGTTATCAAAGTTTTGATTGAGGTATTGGTTTAGCCAATCAAGGAATTTACCTTTAATTATCGTCCATTATATCGTACTTTTGCATAAGTCTAAAGACTTAGTGTTTCGGATAATTACCACAAAAGTGGCGCATGGAATTAAAGCTAATTCGCCCTTAAGATGATTTTGTACTCATAGCCGTACTTGGTAACTCCAATTGGACTCGCAAGGAAGCGGAGAATTTGGTCAGCGCTGAAGCTATGACCTCCTTCTTTCGGGTCACAATTTAATGCGCTCCCGTCCTTGTACCCCCCACACAGTCCGTCAAATTGGGTGAGCCGTTCTCACTATTTGTACCAAAATCATCAATCAACTAAACTTTTGAAAACTTAACTCTTCAAAAACAAATCAAATTTCACCATTGTTTAGTCCGATTTATTTTTCTATTCAAAATTACCCTTTGCTTAAAACTTGTCACACATAATAAACAAACAAGTAAACAAATAAAAAATAAATAACTAAAAACAATGCGCACATAACTAACAATTAATACGTGTAAACAAGTAGCCACATGCAACTTATTTGATAAAACCTATTAATAATTAATGTCTAGGTTAATTAACGTATATATTAACTAGGGCTTTCACTCGCACAATTGAAAGTGAGCCACATACATCGACGAATCGATTACGTAAACCATAATTAAAAATATACCAAATTGCACATAATTGATTCATTAATATATTATTGGAGTATTCCCCAATTCAAGATTTATCAAAACAAACATGTGATAAAATATCTTAACAATTAAAAAATTCAAGCAACCATCCATGACGAACATGCATGTATCATCATGGATATATAACATAACAATTATTCAATTAAGTTACAAGATCGCATACAATTCCATGTCACATACAATATTATTCATGAATTTATCACGTAACACATATATTAATTCTAGGTTTCGATAAGGTTAACATAAAAATTTAAAAGAAATCGACTACAAAAAAAATTAGGGGTACGCCCCACAAAAAATTAAAAGTCGACCCATAAAAAAAATTAAACCAAATTAGGGCAAAAGCCCTAACCCTAAAACAAGGGTTTACATAATCATAACCAAAACCATAGAATAATCATATCAAACAACATACAATATTCGTTTTTTACGTGTTTAGTAATTAATTACTCATTAAACCAATGATTCGTGATGCCACTGTTGGAATTATATATCATGACAATCAAATATAAAACACAAATACATCAAAGAATACATGCGGAAGCGTATATAAAAGATTAATGAATAATTAATTAACAAAACATAAAGTATGCATACCTTTATTGATTCTAGCCGAAAAAAAATCAAATCCACAAAAGTAGCAAGTGATGAACCCTAATTAGGGTTTATAGGATTATAAGAATTACCCCTTACCGATTTTGTAATTCAATCCAACAATACTAACAATAATGTGTTAGTATCACTTTCTTGTACACACGTACTAAATCGAATTAAAGTAATGATAGTTTTATTTAAACGAAACAATTTGGTTTTGGAAAAGATGTGGATAGACACCCAAGGGAGGTGGTCGACCGATTCAAGCAAAAAACACACACAAACACTTTAGGTTTTTAGCTTATGAGTACAAGAGATGACCCCTATCCTTGTATATATATACTCAACATAACTTGGTGAACAAGTTGAGTTTGGGTTGGGTTGGGATTTCTCCTTGCCCGATCGGTTTAGCATCCCAAGAGGGATTCCGGAACCTTCCCAATCTTTATTTTGCAATCTAGTCCTTTCCAATTACATTTAACGACCGTTAGTCCATTACACTTAATTAACTTAACGTCCGTTATAAATTTCGTGTAATTAATAAATAAATATAACATTTACATTTAATTATTAACTTTAATTCTCATACGTAAAGTGTGCAATCCCGTGGTCTCGAATTCGATCATAACTCACGTCTACTAATTTATATCCATAAAACCAACAGTATCAAGTTGCTTTGTCAAGCTGGTTAAGTTGTTTCCATTCTAGCCATATCAACTAGTAGGGCCATTGAGATGCTTATATTTCTTACCCTTGTGTTGCATAATGAACACTTATGGACATGTTGTATGTGTTGCAATGTACTCCAACTATGTCAGGTGATGTATCAATCCATGTATGTGTGTATTGCCAAGTACTTGAAGCCATTTTATATCTCTAGCAAATAGGGGTAACCCCATTATTCAACTCGGTAAGTTAAAATTGTCAACTGATGTAGGTGTTTGGTTTTAGAAGATGTTTGGCTTTTAGAAGATGTAGTAGATCTCAAATGTGTAACAGCATCCTAAATTTTGTGTTTTGTTAACGTGGTAGTATCTAATGAATGAATTGGTTGCTTTTGTGTTCATTTGAAAGTGGATATGAAATGGCATTTGTGTTCCTTGACCTTTTTAGTCAAACATGTTTTTTGTATACGCTTGATGACTTGGATAAATTCAATGTTTAATCCGTGTTCATGGGTAAATTCAATGTTTGACTTTTTAGTCAACATATTATTTGCATGGTCATGTTTGACTTTTATGCAGTCAACAACCCAAACTAAACCAACAAAGTGCATACTGCAACAACTAATAAACAGAACTAAGGTTTGGTTGCATACTGCAACACCCAATAAACAAAACTAGTAGTTTAGTGCTTACACAACACAATGAAACAACCAAAAAACATGAAAATAACATCAGAGGCCTACACTTGCTTTTTCCCATTTGTTATCTTCTTTGGTGCATTCCCAGATGGTTGACTTGATGCACTGGCACAATTTCAAAACACTGCATCTCCTATTACTTGTTAATTGCTACATTCTTCCGGATCACCATACATCTTCTTCTTTCTTAGGCGGATAGCATGAGGTGTAACCTGCAAAACGGGTCAAAATGTTATGGATCATATTATATACTAACACACTACCTATAGCAAAAATAATGACTCATTTTAGAGCCACTGTGACTAAAAAGCATGTTTATCATTTTCTATGTTCTTGATATAATGTTTACCCTTTGGTTGATAATAAGTTACTTTTCATTTGACTGTTGAACATCAACTATTTCTTACATAGAACTGAGAAGCTGTGGGAAGAAAACATGAATGTACAACAAAATAACTCTTTCACTACTAAATCAATTTTTTATGCATTTAGGGCTATTGTATAGAGTTAATTGAAAGAAGAAGAAAAAAAACCAATTCTGGAATTCAATTTTTTCAGTTTGAAACTGACCAATATAAATAGTGTGAAAAAATTGAACTCTCATGAACACCCTAAGTAAGAGACTGTTACACTAACCTCAATCTCCTCATCATAAGCCACAAAATTTAGAGCTTCTTCAAGGCTCATCTGCATAGTTGGAAGCAACTTCGCATTCTTTGTTGGTCCCTTGCTTTGAACAGGGTTAACCTGTCACAACGCCTTGTTAAGTTGCCAAAAATAATGAAAATGAGAAAGGTCATAATATTAACTATTAGTACGATTTCCTTACTTTAATATCTTTATCCTGTGAGTGCTCTCCAACAATCATGCCTGAATATGCCTGCATCCATTACAAAAAAATTTGAGTAAACAAATGATAAAAAACAGGTGGCAACATGGGTGGGTTGGTAACGGGTCAAAACACTCAGGTTAAGTGGGATCACTATTTACTAGATTTAATTGGATTCTGCATATACATCAAACTTGTTCACCATACTTGAACCCAACCACATGAGTAAAGTAGGTGCGTAGTACCTCATCACCAGGAGAGACGAAGAATGTTCCTAAGTGCTGAAGCCGCATTAATGCGGCCTCAGACACTCTTCTGGAGGCATTAGAAACCTGTTCAATAGCCAGAAGCTGCATGTAAGCCTTTCAATGTTCAATTTATATTCCATTTATATAAACTTAATAAAAGCTTATGATGAACATATGCATCCGACTTGCCACTTTTTAGTGGCAAGGATGCATTTTCAGATTAGTATACGATATTACAGATTAAGGTAACAATTGATATTACCATCACCCCCTTTCTGAGTGTGGGGACTCCAGCTTCATCTTTCCCATCTGCTGTAGAAACAATCAAGAAGTACAAATTCAGTAACATATTTAAGCTTAGATTCAGTAACCAAGAATTTCTGGTTAAAACATACTAATTTGATAGATATGAAATGTTTTCATGTACTTAATTCCATACCTATTAGTCTAAACATAACAATGCACCAATTAATGAGGCTTTAGTCATTCCGACCCATTTCTACTTTGCCCTAAATACTTAGTTTAACCCATGAATCTGTTTTGAGATAAAAGTAAAACCAAGTTGACTCATTTACGTATAAAATAATTCGATTTTTTTTTAGCAAAGCTTTATTGTACAACTTGCTGCTACTCTTAATCCTCATAACCATCAAAAAGAAATTAATAAAGTGATCTTACTCAATTGTTGGCGTGAGACCAAAAGCTCAAACCCTTCACGTCTAACCATCTCAAGCAATATACCTGAATTAGTAAAACAAGACACTCTAAATCCCAGAAAACATCCTACCTCAAAAGATCTGCAAGAAATATACAACTTGACCAGACACATTACCCATTTGACGCACTCCTTGGCCTCTAACCGCCACGGACGCTCCTTCCCGATAGACTTTGAACGCTGGATTTCTGTCCGATATGGCGACCAGGCGGTCATAAAGCTGTCTGATATTCACCTACAGATATGTAAACGTCTCTAAACATAATGAATCCATTTACATGAGTTGAAACCATGAAAACACAATAGAAAAGTAATTTCTTACATTTTTCCCATCCTGACCAGCCACGGGTGAATCATTTACACCAAATACCATGCAAATTTTTGGCTTGTCAAAGACCAAAGGGGGAACACATGTCATCACCTCCACATGTGCAAGAGTGTCTCCAACTTGAACACTCTTCAACCCTCCGAGAGATACAATATCACCCACAGAAGCTTTCTCAACTATAACACCATCAAGCCCAGCCCTTTTCATAATTTTCAAAACCTGAAGTAATTTCCAGAGAATGAACAATTAAAATTTAAATAGCATTAAGCTTTTACAAGTATAAAGTGCAGTAACATATCTATACTACTTATAAAGCATGCATATCCCCAACCAAAACCCAACCCTCCATCTTTAAGATTCAGCCACCCGTACCTACATCCAAGCCTGAATTTACACATACCAAACCAACATCCGATCCTAAAAATTACCAAACCAACCATCATCGAATCCCAACAAACCCATACCCAACAAAAAACACACACTTAAAACACTCTCATCACATTTAAAAAAAAAAACACTCTCCATCTCCCAACCAACCCTACTCTCAAAAAAAAACACACAAAAAACACACTCTCATCCCAACCAAACCCCAATCTCTTTCATTAAAAAAAACACTCTCACAAACACATTCATTTTATAAAAAACTCTCCACAAAAACCAAACCCTACACAACCCTTCACCACCCGCCGCCACGCTACACCACCGGCCGCCACCCTTCTCCCGCCGCCGCCACCTACTGCCGCCACCACCCTCCTCACGTTTTTTGGTACGTTTATTGGTATGTTTTTTTTAATAAATATGAGTTATTTTTATTATATATCTAATCTTTTTCATAGATCTAATTTTTTTTTAAGATTCGTAATTTTTTTTGATAGATCTATTTTTGTGAAAGACCCGTATTTTTTTAAGATCCGCAACTCTTTTTGGTAGATCTTACGTTTTTTTTTGTAGATCTATTGATTTTTTTGTATGTCTAATTTCGTATTTTATGAAGTTTTTTTTTTCTAAAAATCCGCATTTTTTTAAATTTTTTTAAAGATATGTAAGTTTTCATTTTTTTTAAAGATCCGATTTTTTTTTATGTAGATCTATTTTTTTTATATACGTATGTTTTTAAGTTTTTAATTTTTTTTTAAGATCCGAACTTTTTCTGTAGATCTAATGTTTTAATTTGTAGATCTATTAATTTTTTCTGTATATCTATTTTATTTTAAAGATACGTAAACTTTTTTTTAACAAATATGCGTTTTTTGGTCTTAAAATAAAATAGATCCGTATTTTTTTTTAATAAATATGCGTTTTTGGTCTTGAAATAAAATAAAACCGTAATTCTTTTGATAAATATGCGTTTCTTTTTCTTTAAAAAAATAGATCCCTAATTTTTTTTTGTTAAATACGCGTATTTTGGTCTTAAAAAAATAGATACGTAATTCATTTTGTTAAATACGCGTTTTTTTGGTCTTAAAAATAATAGATCCGTATTTTTTTTTCATAAATATTCGTTTTTGGTCTTAAAAAATAGATTCGTAATTTTATTTTTAATACGCGTTTTTTTGTGATAAAAAAATAGTTACGTAATTTTTTTTCTCATAATTATGCGTTTTTTACCTTTTTTTTAGATCTATATTTTTTTTTGTGTATATCTATTTTTTTTTAAGATTCATAATTTATTTTGATAGATCTTTTTTTTAAGACCCGTAACTTTTTAAATTTTTTTTAGATCCGATTTTTATTATTAGATCTAATCTTTTTTTGGTAGATCTATTGATTTTTTTAAATCCGTATTTTATTTTTAAATCCGTATTTTTTTTAGATTTATTTTTTTTTTAAATCCGATTTTTAATTTTTTATAAAGATCCGAATTTTTTTTAGATCTAATGTTTTTATTTGGAGATTTTTTGTTTTTTTTTGTTGATGTATTTTTATTTTAAACATTCGTATTTTTGATATATCTATTTTTTTTAAAAGATGCATAATTTTTTAAAGTTCTTTTTGTAAAAATCCGTACTTTTTATTTTTCTTAAGATCCATAAGTTTTTAATTTTTTTTATAGATCCGATTTTTTTATATCTAATGATTTTATTTATATTTGTAGATCTAACATTTTTTTAATTTTTTTGCAGCTGCCACTCTCGCCGGAGCAGTAGCCTTTGTTTTAAATAGTTTTTTGTGTAATTTGTTTGTACGTTTTTTGTTTTTTTTTTGAATTTAGTTATTTAAATATGTTTTTAATTTTTTGTCATAAAGTTAAGTCTATTACAATATACTGTAATAAAAATAAAAGATGGGTTTGACCAAAATAGAGTTATGGCTAGAGATTAGTACACTTGCAAGACTCAACAAGGATTAAAATGTCAGCTTTATAGTACAAACGAAAGCTTTCAAAATCAAGCATCAGCTTTATTTGCACACCTAACCATAAAGAGAGTATATTGTATAAAGATGAAGTGAATAGACAGTTTTTTGTTGCTAAGCTACAGCTAGGATTACCTAAACAAAATAAAGTAGATTCCAAACCAACTTGTAGAGTCTATTACAATTAATTTGTTGCAAGATTGAAAAAAGGTTTCATGTAACCAACTTTGTTGCTCGAGAATAGGACCAAAATGCGGATTATAAAATTTGATTGACTATGTTTGACACAGCGTGTAATACAGAATACAGTCCTTGGTTGACTGGAAATATAAAATTTGAAATCGGATTAGAAATGTTGTAGGAAATATAAAATTCAAATTCGGACTATAAATGTTGTAGGAAAGGTGATACGAAAAAGTGCAAAGTTAATAATTAGAGATGACGCAAAAAAGTATTACTTTAAAAATATAATTCAATTTATACACTTTTCCTCCACATTTCCGTAAAATTGTATAAAATTTTATTATTTTATTAATACTTAATAATATGTAAAAATTGGCTACGTTAAATAAGTTTAAAAAAATGTTAAAACAATAGATTTTTCACATTTACAGTTATATAATTTTTTTTTATCACTTTTAATTGTGAAATAATGTAAAAAATGTTCATACTTACAGGTGTCAAAGTTATTTGTATCACTCAAAATTTTCACACTTTCTCAAGTGCCCTCACTTCCACTTTTTAGATTTTTTTATACTTAGAAGTGTGGTTTTCTTTTTGATCTAATTATAAGTGTAAAAAATATATTGTTTTAATAATTTAACACTTATTAATTTAGTTATTTTTTTTACACATTACGTACTAATAAATTGTATACACTTTTTAAAAATGTGGAAAATAAGTGTGTAAATTGAACTTTTTTTTAGTGGTATTTGTAGTATTACATTAGATAAGTCTTTATTACATTTTCATAAGTTAGACTTGAACAAGTTTTGGAGGATGTTATTTTCAAAATTTAGATACTTGAGTAGCTTTTACATTAACATATTTAACCTCTTTTATATAAAAGTAAAAAATGTATATATATATATTAAATATATTTTAAACTTGAAAGTTAATTGAATGGCCCGAACTTAAAATTGTATGATTGTTATTATGACATGTAACTTTTTATAAATATATTTTTTTTACATATAGGAAAAAAATGGCTCTTAATTTACATATTATTAATAAAATTTACAAAAGTTGAACATCTTCATTTTTAAGCTTATCCATCTTATTCTTTTTTTGGTATCACTATAAAAGAAGCCTTGAAACAATGTATCGAAGACAAAATATCCTAATCACCTAACCATCTTTCCTAAATTAACACAAAAGTTGAGCCCAAGGAAAAATTTGACACATGCTAAATTGATTCTAATATAATTTATTAGCCGCTAGCGTTATGCGCATAATATACAATGTCGTAAACCTCACTTGAGGATACAATAGAAAACACACACAAATATCAACGCAACCGGATTTTGTCAATAACTAAAATCTACCACGTGATCACGAAAAAACATTTTCCGAGCAAGATTATGTAACCCTACAAATACCGTTTGTCGAAGTAAAATTAATCGCATCTTAAAACTATTGTCGAAAACTAGACATTGTCTGCCGCTAGAAACCGATGCTGCTAGGCACGGGTACTCGCCTAGTAGGGACAAAAGAGTACATACACGCCCCTCTTCGACAACCACCCCGGTGTTAGACTCACGGAAGGCCTTGACTTTATCGTTTTGAGAAATCACACCGGCTGCTATCCTCCCAATCATAAAGCGCCCCCACTTATCATCCTTGCTTATCATGGAGACCTGAAATAATCAAAAGCTCAAATTAGGGAAAGTGCAAAAAATTATGCAATGTTATCTATATGGATGCAAATCCCTCAACTAAATGCTATTCAAGTTCCTAAATTACAAACACCAACTCGTGACAAGGTTCGTTAAATGGGTGAATATCAGTTAAGTGAATGTTGTACAAGAATATATTATGGACAGAATGGTAATGCGTAACATTTAACTAACCAGCATTTGGAAGGGTTCTTGAAGCCATGCTGTTGCTGGAGCTGGTACACACTTTATGATCTCTTCAAGCAGCTGTGACATGTCCTTTGCATCGTGTGCGAGGTCCAACAAAGCCCAACCATCTTTAGTAGATGCATGGAGAACAGGAAAATTAAGCTCGTCCTCTGAAGATATGGTCAATAAAATGATTAAATCTTATCATATTATTTTCTTGATTAATGAACCAATTTAAACTTACCAGTTGCATCATTGTCAATCAACTTGGGTTACAATCTCAGCACATCTCTCTTCAAGGGCTGAAGCTGCATGATAGATAATTGATAATGTCGTGAGATAAGTACATTTAAATATTCAATTAGAATAATCAATGTAGAATTATACCTTCAAATCGATCTACTTTATTCAAAAGTAAAATTATGCTTAGCCTAGATTTTATAGCTTCAGCAACAAACCTCGCTTGTCCCTTAAGACCTTCATTCACATCTACCACAAAAATTGCACCATCGGCCATGGAAACACCTTGACGGACCTACACAAATCATAAGAAAGAATCGTGTACACTAAGCTTGTGTATCTCGGTCAACTACATCGTAAGAATAGAAGATGTACCTCTCCAAGAAAATCATCATGACCGGGTGTGTCGATTACATTAAGTATGTGGTCTTTCCAACTCAAGGATGTGACCTACAAGTGACAGAGAGGAACATATCAACTTTTTAAACTTTCAATAAGCTCAATATATATATAAGCTTAAAAAAAACAACCCTTTTGAGATTCTAACCTCATAACTTTTCATACTTTCAATAAGCTCAACAAATAAGCTTACACAAACCCCCCCCCCCCCCCCCCCCCCCCCCCCCTTAAGAGAATTTTACCTCAAAAGATGAATGTCCTTATGAGCTTACTAATAGATTAATGAGCCAATAAGCTAACCTTTTGTGGCTTATGAGCTTATAAACTTTAAAGCTTATGAGCCCAAATAGCCCATAAAGGTCAAAGATTGATAAACTCATAAGCCTAAAAAATAAGCTTATTAGCTTTTAAAACTTTCAATAAGCCCATTGTATAAGCTTAAACAAACACCCTTTTAAGAGGATAAAACCTCAAAAGATGAATGGTCTTATGAGCTTGCTGATAGATTAATGAGCCAATAAGGTCACCTTTTGTGGTTAATGAGCTTATAAACTTCAAAGCTTATGAGCCCAAATAGCCCATAAGGTCAAAGTTTGATAAACTCATAAGCCTAAAAGATAAGCTTATTAGCTTTTAAAACTTTCAATAAGCCCATTGTATAAGCTTAAACAAACACCCTTTTAAGAGGATAGAACCTCAAAAGATGAATGGTCTTATGAGCTTACTGATAGATTAATGAGCCAATAAGGTCACCTTTTGTGGTTAATGAGCTTACAAACTTCAAAGCTTATGAGCCCAAATAGCCCATAAGGTCAAAGACTGATTAACTCATAAGCCTAAAAGATAAGCTTATTAGCATCCTAAACCCTCAATAAGGCCATTGTATAAGCTTAAAAAACACCCCCTTTTGAGATTTGAACAAATGAATGGCCTTATGAGCTTCACTGGTAGATTGATGAGCCAATAAGCTCAATTGAGCTTCACTGATAGATTGATGAGCCAATAAGCTCAATTTTTTAGGCTTATGAGCTTAGATAACCCATAACCTCAAAGTGTGATAAACTCATAAGCCCCATAATTAAGCTTATTAACTTATCAGACCATTCAATAAGCTCTAAATATAAGCATAAACAAACACCAGCATTGATGAATGATAAAAAAGAATAAAAGAAAAAACTGAGCAAATCAAAATATGTGCTGTATTGATAAAAACCAGTTTCCATTTTGGCCCATTTAAACTGTTTGTAACCAGATTAGCCCATTTATACTAAATCAACTTATTTAGGCCCATTTAAACCATCTGTACCAAATTGGCCCAACACACATACTGTGAAAAAAGGATATATATTTTCATACTGAACCTGAACCTTCTATTAACAAATTATATGATTTATTAGAGTGAAAAAAGGATATCAGACCTTGGTTGAGAGTGTGAGCCCTTTTTCCCTCTCCAACTTTGAGTCTAACCAACTGTCCCGACGAATGGGAGCTTTACAGTGTCGCAATAAGGCCTCCACCAATGAGGTTTTTCCATGCTTTTGCGAGCCTAGTACTACAACATTTCGAGTCAGGTTTGGTGATGATGGTGATGAGTGGCTCAATGTACCAGTGGACAGTGGTGGTTGCGGTATGAAAAAGAAGCCCGATGCAATCGAATGAGGCTAGGCTGATATTACGTTTGCTTGACCGAAAAGAGCTTATAACCATTCGACGACCAAACCCAAGCACCATTTTTATGACTGCAAAAAGTAACAACAACAAAGTATAAGTTATGTGAAGTAAGGGTGTGTTTGCATGATTTTAACAGTCCGTTCAATGCCATAAACCTAAATAAAACAAGTTTCCACATTCTGATAAAACAAGCTAGATAAAACAAGCTTCAACAAAATGATTAGGCAAATGGAAATCACAACATAAGCTAGATGAAACAAGTTTCCACATTAATTCTGATTCGCCCTACAAAATTTTACAAAAAACATTTTTTATCTAATCGATTATATTAAACATTTACTGAAAAATGCTAGCATATTCATCTAGTTAACATACTAATTTGATAGATATCAAATGTTTTCATGTACTTAATTCCATACCTATTAGTCTAAACATAACAATGCACCAATTAATGAGGCTTTAGTCATTCCGACCCATTTCTACTTTGCCCTAAATACTTAGTTTAACCCATGAATCTGTTTTGAGATAAAAGTAAAACCAAGTTGACTCATTTACGTATAAAATAATTCGAATTTTTTTTTAGCAAAGCTTTATTGTACAACTTGCTACTACTCTTAATCCTCATAACCATCAAAAAGAAATTAATTAACACCCTAGCTAACATAACAAACACAAATTACAAACAAGAAAAGTTTTTCACACAACCATTAATATAACCTCACTTATTCCATATATAATGTTGTGCAACTAACATTACTTTTTTTCACACAAATTACAAAAAAAATCTACATATGATTGGGATGTACCTGCAAAGTGCGAGGACAAGGCAACTTTATGAAAGTAGTCTAACCCACGTGTGTTAACACATATGATGGTGTCGCGGTTGCATACAAAACATTTGTTTATGTTACTTGTAGAGATCGTTAAAAGGACCTGAAATAATCAAAGATTAGGAAAAGTGCAAAAAAAAAAGAATAAAAAAAAAAATAAAGATACACAATGTTGTCTATATGGATGCAAATCCCTCAACTGAATGGTACTCAAGTTCCTAATTTACAAACACCAACTAGTGACAAGGTGCAATGGGTAAATATGAGAATTATGGACAGAACGCATGGTCATTTTTTCTCTGTACTCTAAGCTTGTGTCACAAATCATAAGAAAGAAATGTTTACACAAACAACCCCTTAAGAGAATTTAACCTCAAAAAATGAATGACCTTATGAGCTTATTTATAGATTGATGAGCCAATAAACACACACACAATATCAGAGAACCCCTTACCCCACAAACATTCTTAAAAGAGAAAAGCTATTTCTCAAAATTACAATGTTCGATTTCCCATCCTGGTACCAAATTCCATGAAAAATAAAGATCTCAAAATATACTCTAACTTTTTCTTAAGAAGATTGTATATCTCAAAATTACCTCAAATTTGCGGCTGGTAATTTGCATCACTAAACTACTGCTACTTCTCTTCTCCAAAGTCCAGTTCGTGTTTACTGAAATATAAATGCAACAGATTGTTAGCAATCTAAATAATTAAACCCTAGATCTAAAAGCATGTACTCTTCAAAAGTAAAATTCAAAACCTTAGATCCAAAATGGTGCCTGATGAAAGATGGTGGAAAGTAGGTGAGGGTAGTAAATATGGGGGTTGAAAGGATAAAGAGAGATGAGTGGGAAAATTTTGGGGAAAATTGTTAGCGGGAGAGTGAAGAGCCAAAAATTTTTGGTATAAAAAATATTAAGGGAGTGATTGGCTCGCTTATTTGTTTTAAGCTCCAAAATTCTACGGCTTATTTTGAGAGACTTGTTGGCTTATTAAAGTTTATCATAATAAACTTATGAGTAAATTACACCGTTCTTCCTTGTGGTTTGCGTTGACCGCAGGAGTTCGTCCTTTGACCAAAAAAATTGCACCGTCCATCCTTAAGTGGCAAACGTTATGCGCCATTAGTCCCTCCCTCTAACGGAGCCCACTAACGGTCGTTAAGTCTTGTTAACCTGAGGGTACAATCGTCATTTCAACACCATAAGGACGAACGGTGTAGTTTACACTTTTTGTCTGTTTTTTTACGTTTTCGTCCGTTTTCTTACTTTTAACTCCGTTTTTTTACGTTTATTTACGTTTTCGTCCATTTTTTTATGTTTTCATCCGTGTACGCTTTATTCATTTTTTTACGTTTTCGTCCGTTTTCTTACGTTTTCATCCGTTTTTCATCCGTTTCTTTACGTTTTTGTCCGTTTTAATACGTTTTCTTCCGTTTTTCTTACGTTTTATTCTATTTTTTTACGTTTTCGTCTTTTTTTTACGTTTTCATCCATTTTCTTACGTTTTCGTCTATTTTCTAACGTTTTTGTCTGTTTTTCTTACGATTTACTCTGTTTTTTTACGTTTTCGTCAGTTTTTTTTTACATTTTCGTTCATTTTCTTACGTTTTCGTCTAATTTTTTACGTTTTCGTCCGTTTTCTTACGTTTTTGTCTGTTTTTTTTACGTTTTCGTCCGTTTTCTTACGTTTTCGTCTGTTTTCTTACGTTTTACTCTGTTTATTTACTTTTTCATCGGTTTTTTTTACGTTTTCGTCCGTTTTCTTACGTTTAAAAACGTAAGAAAATCTAAAAAAACAGACGTTTTAAAATTTAAAAAAACAGACGAAAACTTAATAAAACGGACGAAAACGTAAAAAAACAGACGAAAACGAAAAAAACAGAGTAAAACGTAATAAAAAAGAAAGAAAACATAAAAATACGGACGAAAACGTAAGAAAACGGACGAAAACGTAAGAAAACGAACGAAAACGTAAAAAAACCGATGAAAACGTAAAAAAAGGAGTAAAATGTAAGAAAACAGACGAAAACGTAATAAAACGGACGAAAACGTAAGAAAACGTAAAAAAACAGACGAAAACGTAAGAAAATTGACGAAAATGTAAAAAAATAGACGAAAACGTAAGTAAATGAACGAAATGTAAAAAATACTGACGAAAACGTAAAAAACAGAGTAAATCGTAAGAAAAACAGCCAAAAACGTAAGAAAATAGATGAAAATGTAAAAAAAAAAGACGAAAACGTAAGAAAAACGGAAGAAAACGTATTAAAACGGACAAAAACGTATAAAAACGGATGAAAAACGGATAAAAACGGATGAAAACGTAAGAAAACGGACGAAAACGTAAAAAAACGGAGTAAAGCGTAAAAAAACGGATGAAAACATAAAAAAATGGACGAAAACGTAAATAAACGTAAGAAAACGGACGAAAACGTAAAAAAACGGAGTTAAAAGTAAGAAAACAGATGAAAACGTAAGAAAACGGACGAAAACGTAAAAAAACGGACAAAAAGTGTAAACTACACCGTTCGTCATTATGGTGTTGAAATGACGATTATACCCTCAGGTTAACAAGACTTAACGACCGTTAGTGGGCTCCGTTAGAGGGAGGGACTAATAGCGCATAACGTTTGCCACTTAAGGATGGACGGTGCAAATTTTTTGGTCAAAGGACGAACTCCTGCGGTCAACGCAAACCACAAGGACGAACGGTGTAATTTACTCTAAACTTATATAAGCCGATAAGTTTTAAAATAAGTCGTAATATTAGAGTTCATAAAAAATAAGCTTATGTTTAATAAGTTTAGCCAAACATGCCTTAAGGTTGCATATTAGTACTCCGGAATAGGGGGTGTTTCTTTCTTTCTTAGCTAAAAGACCATGTGAGTCGTACATTATATGAGTCACTTAATGATAAAGGGTTAATATTTTTTGCCTTGGAGATATAAACCAACTAAGGAAAATAATAAGTCTCACTTATAAAAAAATATATTAAATAGGTTTATGGACTTTAGCTAAGGGGAAAAAAGAAAAACACAATTGTTTTTCACAAACCGTTCAAATCAAATTTTTTCATCTTGACAAACACAAAACTGCATTTCTCACATTAAAAAGGGAAATTACAAAATACTTTTTTTTTTCTTGTTTCCCTTATAACCCACTTTGTTTTTAATTAGAAAGCAATACTGCATTTTAACGTGTTTTGTAACTTTTGTTGGAAATCGATCTCTTTCCTCTATTTTTTCACAAATCTGAGAATAAAAATCTAAAAAAATATATTTCTTTAACTAAATGCATTTTAAATATCTAAATTTTTTAATGAGCTTAGCATTTTTTTGTAAATTTGTTTATGATAACTACTTAAAATTAGCTTATAACATTTAATGGACGAATAAAAATAACGAAATACAATAATCCCACACTACATAAAGCTAGCTTGAAGTAAGGAAAGTCTCATCCCAAAACTCTGAAAAAAATTACATCTAACATTTTTCATCATCCAACTGCCCATATTCATTCCCCCAAATCATTTTCGAAACATTCAATTAATACCCCAAAAAAAAAAGAAGGGTTTTTAATATGTTTCGCGCTGACCAATCTTAGCAATTTAAGAACTATGAGTAAAGTTTTGGAAAATTTTATGTTATGAAGATGTATGCATGCTTCTTCATACATAAGTTTTGATTACACATCAAAAATTGTACCCTTAAAATTTAAGTTTATGTCATCTAATGATAAGAAACACTTGAAGTTGTAATTTATGTTATGTGGGTACTTAGCTTGATTGCAATAACAAGGTAAATCTCCATGTTGTGTGAGAAATCAACCGGAATAAATTTGCAGTTTCTAAATTAGACAACTTAATTAAGTTAGTTAGTGAGATCTATGACTCAAGGTATAAGATGGGGTAAAACAGGCTTACATTTGCATAAAGATTTGGAAAAAAATGTAAATCTCATATTTTCTAAGAATTGAAAACTTGTTTGTCAATTATTGTTCTTCGACAATTACCTATTGAATACTTTCATTCATCACTAGCAGATCAACTGATGTTGTGAAAATATGACAATTTGGGTCCTAGGTTCAAGGAAAATTCTATGGTTAATATGAATATTTACCGAGGGTATTTTATTTTCTTGAAAGGTTGAATTATCGAAAGTACTAACTTTTGAACTTTTATTTTATTTAGAAATGGTTCAACCGAAACTAATGCACTAAGTTCGTCATTCAAATCAATGTTTGATTGCGAAAAATTGATTGGTAGTGCTAATTTGAATGACTGGTATAGGCAATTCATAATTGTCTTGCATGTTGCCAAAAGATCATAATATTTTAATATGCCTTGTCCTCCTGAACCTGAAGCTAATGCTACTTCTGTGATAAGGGCAGTATGGCAAACTGAGTATGACAAGCATAATGAGGTTGCTGCCTTATGCTTGGAAGCATGTCTCCAAACTTGCAAAAACAGTTTGAAAATTATTTCCCAAAGGACATGCTCACCGAACTTATTCGGTTGTTTGAAAAGCCTGCAACTGTAGACTTATATGATTTGATAGATTCTCTACACAGTTGCAAACAGGGGAAAGGGAAACCTGTGAGTGCCCATTGCATGGAAATGATGAGTTACATGGACCAACTTGGGAGGCTCAACTACATCTACCCTAATGACATACAAATTGGCCTTATCAACAGATCCTTTAACAAGAAATTTGATGATTTCGTGCGCAATTACAATATGCATTGCACGAGGAAGACAATTAGTGAGGTGCATGCAATGCTCATTGACTACGAAAATCGTTTGCCCAAAAAGGATCCTACACCTCAGGTACTTGCTATTCAGAAGGGTAGGATCATTAAGCCTAATAAACCGCAAGCGAACAAGAAGGGGAAAGGTAATGGTAAGGCTGATAAGGGAAAGCAAGTTATGACTTATCAACCAGAACCCAAGAAGTAACCTTCTAAAAAGAAAGAGAATCCTAAAAGGGATCAGGCTTGTCATCACTGCACGGAGGTAGGACACTGGAAGAGGAACTGTCCACTCTACCTCGATGAGTTGCGAACAAAGAGGTATAAGAATGCTGGTAGTGTTGCCAACACTTCAGGTACTCTTTTAATGATAGAATTATTTGCATTTCCTCATAAAATAAATTCCTGGGTATATGATATTGGATGTGGTATTCACATTTGTAATACAATGCACGGACTTAGAGGTGCAAGGAAACTCGGCTATGGACAACAATACATGCACGTGGGTAATGGAGTACATGCAGTCGTTGAAGCTATAGGCACTGTTGATTTAGTTTTGCCTTCGGGCTTAGTACTGTCTTTGAACGATTGTCATTAAGCACCTTCTATAATTAGGGGTGTTTTTTATGTTTCCTTGTTGAAAGATATTAGTTTTATTCATACATTTACTGATTATGGAATTTTGGTTTTTTCAAATGGTGTTTTTTACTTTAGTGTTATTCCGGTAAATGGTGTGTTTGAAATTGATTTGCATGATAATGTGATAAAAATAATTATGTTTTTAGCATTAATAGTAAAAGAATCAAAAGTGATTTGGATTCTTCATATATTTGGCATTTTAGACTTGCTCACATAAACAAGAAACACATGCAAAAGCTGCAACATGATGGGCTCTTACAAAATATCAATGATGAATCATTTGATAAATGCGAGTCTTGCATATCTAGGAAGATGACCAAGAAACCTTTTGAAAATCGTTTAGAAAAGGCTTCTGATCTACTTGGTGTGATACATACTGACGTACGTGGACCCCTAAGACATGTGTCAAGGAAGGGTGCTAGCTACTTCTTAATCACGTGTCATCACCCTTACAACATCACCACCTCTACGGGTGTGGGTGGTGTTTTTGTATGGTTTGGTAAAGTTAATGATTAAACCGAACGAGAAGAAAAAGAAAGAGCCGAGTTGATTTGATGTGAAACTCAGGTGAAGTTAGTGGATTTTATCATCGTTGCGTCCGGTCTAATATGTTTGGTGGTAGACACAATAGTCGATTAAATGTTCCTATCCTATATGATGATGATTGTGAGATTTTAATCATCATTGCATCTCGTCTAATATGTTTGGTGGTAGACCCATGATGATGGTTATCCTACACGATGGTTATATATATTCCTAACACCAACAGTGTTGGTCCAACGCACCAAATACACCATAACTGTGATTCGAGATATTTGTTACTAAAGCCAACCGTTATTCCATCCTTCGTGTTCATTAATATATGAGCTTTAATACAAAATAAAAACTAATTATGCAGCTTACAAGTCAATTGTTGGGTGTGGAAGTTAATGGAACCCGAGAAGACTTTGACGAAGCCTTTGTTGGGGTAAATAGGAGAGCAATAGAGGGTAGGCTTTGTTCGTAGGTCTGCAGCAGAGCCCTGTTCGGTTGTGACTATTATGGAATTGTGTCCATATGAAAGTTGAATCCCGAGATTCGTATCTTGCGGAATAAGTCATAGTTTAGTTTGTCCACTCCTATATATATAGATCTCATATGTAGTTGTATATCTTGGTCGTGTTCATGTGTTAGGGTTTGTACCATGTGCAGTTCGGTGAGTCTGTGCGTGCAGATTAACACATAGTTTAATTATGTTATCTCTCATTCAAGATAACCACAATCACATAGATTGTGGGAACCACTATAAATTCCTCTATCGTATTGTTCTTGTGTTTCTTATGATGTTGTAGCTTCTTATTATGTTTTGTTTATTGTACGGTGATGGTTACACATGGTGTCCGTGTGTTTGATAGTGTGCGCTTACACGGTTGTCTTGTCTGGGCTCATGTTCTTATCAAGTGATATCTTATAGGTGTTAGAACTTACTAGGGTGTTATGCTCGGATCGTGGCTTCCCCAACATTAATTTGTCCAATAAAACTTAAACATACAATGATTCAGTCAAACCATCTCTTAAGAATCAATATTTAGTAATTTCTTAAGATTACTCTTCCAAATTGCCAATATATATATATATATATATATATATATATATATATATATATATATATATATATATATATATATATATATATACATATTTTTTTTTCTTCAAACCATCTTCTTTAAATTCTATATCTATCAATATTTTCAACCCTCAAACGATTTCTTCAATATTGTCATAACATTGTGTTTATTAAACATTTTTGGAACGAAAATTAACTTGAAAGTGATTATATATAGACAACTTATTTACATCGTAAACACAAAAATAATTTCTGTTTAAGCATGTAGATGAAAAAATAATTGTTGCATACGAAATAAATGTTGTTCCGACTAATCAACTCCAAGTAGTTGAGAATCATAAATTGAGAATCAGGACATCACATATAGAAGTATAGATTATGACAAGCCTGGATAGTCTATACTGCAGTAGTTTAAGACTTTAGACATTTACTTGTTTTCTTGTTCATGGTTTACCCAAATATCCATCGGACCCAAGAGCTTAAAGTTTACGTGTGTCTAGGTATTAACATTTCTTTTCTACACCAACTTTTTCTAATGCTTTTTGAAGAAGCATTTGTTTTCACAACTTCATTTAATATAAATAATTATTAAGATAAATTCACTATTTATTTGATTAGGATTTTATTTCAATATGTAAATATCATTTTACATAATTTTACGTACACTTAAAAGTTACAACTAGAGCCACATTATCAAACATTCTTATTAACTGTTATTGCTAACCCTTGTTTGGTTCCATTTGAGTGGTTCGTGTGAATGAGTGAATTGTGGTGGGTCACTTCTCTGGTTGGTTCATGCAGACAACATCTTTTGGTCAAATATGTGCACCTCAATTGTTTAATGGTTTAACTATCATGGTTTCAATTTTGTCATGTGAGAAGGCATGTGCTCTTCAAGTTGGCAGATGATTATTCCATTTTTGGAATTCTGTTTTGTTTCATTGTATGAGAGATTGCTTTGTGATAGTTTCTAGTTTCTAAGTTAGGATTGAATTTTCTCTTTTTCTTGTTATTTTCTTTGGGTCCTGTCTTCTTTTAATTATCTTGTTTAATTGAGGTGGGGCGCCTCGTATTGTATCTTGTTTTGTTTCGGGGTTCTCTATAATATGTTGCCTTTCTAAAAAAAAAACTGCTATTGCTAACAACTATTGTTACTTTCGTCAAACCTATCCAATCGGTTAATCTCTTTATTGTAGTGTCTTTCATAATCATGTTTACATGTTTTGGAATTAAAGGCAGAAAATTATTATTGTTTAACTCAACTGACTTTTATTGAAACCATCAACTGAGTTGGCAAAAAGAGTTTTTGACTATCATCATCAATGTGTGAGGTGTAAAAAATACAATTGTTTGTTGCAAACAAATATGGATAGATATGGTTTTACATGATCTAATTAAGTTTGTCTAACGATGATGGGGTTAAATTTTGTCTAGCCATATTATAAAATTACGGATTTAAGCACAAATGGTGTATTTGTTTCCGTCTATGTAACAGGCTGAAATGATGGATTTACCCGCATCCTATGTACTTAATTATCTTTTGGTGTAATAAGTTTTGGGTAAATGTTTTATAGATTTCTAAATACAAGATAATTGTTCAGTTTTTACAAGTCAAAACTCACAAACTAATAGGTGAGAGATATATGTAATGCTTGAATATAATGTATGTTTATATTGCTTCTATCTCAAAATAAATGTTTACATTTCTATTTTGGGTTGTCTCAAAATAAATGTTAATTTTGTGTTTCAACCAATTAAAAAAGTTTTTAGTGTATAAAAATGATATTTTAAGCCCTTTACAAAAAAAAATATATATATTTTATCGTGAAAGGTGTAGTTAGTGAGAAATACTTAAACTTTAGTGTGTTAAGTCGGTCGTAATAAGGGTGGGTTCGACGTGTTGTCCCCATCCAAGGCACATCATTGTTAAAACACCAAGCCATCATACGCACGTTGTCCTTTGGTTTTGGAGAGAACTCGATCGGTCACACGATCGAGTTTTGTATATAATAAAAAGAATGTATTATTTTGTGTGAGAGTGTTTGGAAATAGTGTAACATGTAGCAGTTTAAAAATTTTATTTACGGAGTAACAATTAAATAAATAGTTTAATCAGTTCAACATGCATAGCAGAAGACTCTACTAAAACTACAATTTACACAAAAAAGGTTTTTCCCCCTTAAACCCTTACACACCAATAAAAATAAGAATGTAGTGCAGCTCTACTAAAATTACAATTAAATAAATCATGCTTGTAATCATAAATTACATAACTTATTGCAAATCAGCAAACACGAAACTTGTAGATCTTTAGCAGCACAACAAATTTTTAACCAATAGTGTGATCAAACCAGTCGGTAATCCACTAGCTAGTGGTAGTTGAAGAATGTAGTGAAGCATTCAGTGTATTTACTATGTAGTACTCTTTTTAAAACTCATATGCTTGCAAATGAGTGAATGCCATAATGTTACAACAAAAATGATTAGAAATAAGAAGAGGTTTTAGCGATCTCTACTCAAGTATATTTATTTAGACTGACTCATATAACATTGTTAAGACATACGAGTAATTTAATCAGATAATAGTGTAGGGAACAAATGTAATTTTCCTTTTGACCAAACTCAAAATTGTAGATTGTTACTGGCATTTACAAAAAAATAAAATAAAATAAAAAATAAATAATTAGACAAATTCTATAAATATGGTCATATGACCATTTCAGTTTGTGTAGGGTGTCGATCACTTAATCTATGTAATGCAGAATTAGTAGGGTTTGCTTGTAAAATGTTTTGAAGGTAGGTAATTATATGTAGTGATAATGTGCATTTAAGTTGTTATTTTAACATGATTAGTTGTGTTTGATTTATTCTTTTATTTATTTTTTATTTTTTGAAGACGATAGAAGATTTTTTTAGGAGATGAAAAATTTAGGAACCTCACTATCAAGATATGAGATTCACAAGTGTTGAAGATTTACTAAATGTATATGTACATTTTGGCAGATAAAAGTGTAAATATATTGAATGTTAGTGTACTTTGGTTGGTGACAAGGTTTAATTCACGGATGATATAAGAAAGTTAAGTTCATTGAATTTATGATGTTTGGTGGATACAAGTTGGTGTGTAATCAAAAAGCCCGAGAATTAATGTTGCACACCTACCAAACATTATTGTGCATGTTAATGAAGCAAACGTTGGACAAAATTGTGAGGAGGTCGAACCCGTCAAACAAGAATTTAATGTTACTTTCAATATATACAGTGTTGATTACTCTTTGTGGGTTAAAGGTGGGACAAATACCATGCTATTGCTTATGTTTTTTTTTTTGCTTATAATGCGAATTAACAAGGTTTTTGACAAATCTCATGCACTTATAAAGTATTTATGCTTAATCTTGAAAATTAATAATGAATAGAGAGTAATATTTCTAAAATATTAACTCGGTCCCAAATTAATTGTCCTTATTTGACTTTTTAAAGTCTTAAAGATCAAGGGAGTACCTTTTATTTTTATTTTTCTGAACAACAATCATTTATTCTACAATACATAGCAAGTCCCACTATACAACTAAGTGATTGCATAAAAGAACTCCCGAAACAAAAATACCATATCCATGAGAACAAAACAAAAGACACCAACAATAACTTAACCTATAATGTCTAAAATATTTCGTATGACTATTAAACTAAGGAAAGTGATTGACACATTCCAATTTTTTATTTGAACACTCATGGTATAAGCAGTTAAAACAACTTATATTAACAGTACAACTTTCTAACGCATAATATGAAGGTGTCCCAATAAAAATTAAGAGTGTGCCGATCACTCCCCTTAAACTAATATTAACACATACACTGACCACACAAATCTTCCTTTTTCTGCCTTAATGATTTAAACATACTCATGCAACAAGCGAAAAATAGGCCAATCACAAAATATATCTACATCAACACAACAGACTTAAAGTGATGCATATTGACATGTTAGTCAATATATTACTGTTGCATCCTACATTTGGTAGGATCTCTAATCCATTGTTGCCAATCTATCCCGATTTTCTTTCTCGATCTTCTAGTAATTCACTCAAAACTCTTAAATTGAATATCTTGGACAATCTTGTTTATGCTTGATACTTTATATTTCAACACACGTTCATTCCTCACTTTCCAAATATAGTATCCGAAAGTCCTTATAACCGCTTGCCAAAGATGAGATGAATAGTTAGGGACATCAACATTTCCGTTAAACAAAAATATTTCGCCAATGGAGAATGCATTAACGTTCCCAACCTTGCACTAATTAAAATCTTTTCCCACACACTCGTAGCAAAGTTACACAATACCAACCTATGAACGCAAGTTTCCACCACACTATCACAACATGGACATAACTTTGAGTCCAAGTCAATGCCTCCTTTATCTATCTCTTTTCGAACATGAATTGTACCTTTTAACGCTCTCCACACAAAGATTTTCACCTTCTTAGACCCCACTTGTTCCATAACGTCTTGACCACTACTCTCGATCTTTAACGTTTTTCCTCCACCATTTTTATTAGCTCTTTAACCGTGAATATACCATTTTCTTGAAGCGTCCATTTCTATTGGTCCCTACAATCCATATGAATTACAACATTTTGCAATAACTTTGTTAGTTCATCAAAATCCCTACACACCCTTTATTATCCTTGTTTAATCTTAAATAACAACTTTTAAAATGACAACGTAGACAAATACTACCAACTTAAAAGAAAACAACTACACGGTTAATATTTGACTGGAAACTTTTTGTCACATAGTTTACCAAACTTTGAATCACACGTTTACCAAACGTAGAATGGAAACTTTTTATTATTTGAATGGGATCTCAAAAATTAATAACACGTAGCTTTTTCTGACGGTTTACTCAACTTTATAATTTGACTAGCACATCTACATGATTATATTTTGAATGGAAAACTTTCATATCTTGGGGTTTATAATTTTTGAAACACACGATTCTTATTAGGAGTTTATGTATTTCCTTGAAATCTTGAATCTTGAATCTCGAAACTTAAATTAATGTAGTTTATCTAAATTACCCCTAAGTACCCCTTTAACTTGGTAACTATTCAAAAACTTAGCAACTAAAATTATTCTTTTATTGATCAATTCTAAACTTGAAAACTTTTAAAAAACACACACTATATTAATTTTAAAAAGCACACGATTTGTATTCTTCAACTATATCCATTTGGGACAGTTGCTTTTCTTATGTATGTAGTATAGCACCTGTTGGGGACTATACTGTTGACAAATTCATGTTGTGGCTTCCAGGCGTGGATCAGGTTCAACAATACAAGTTGGAGTAGAAGTACAACACGACTAGTTTACTTAAAGTGTAATAGTTATCTATTAAGGTTAGGTTTAGTGTAATCCTAGTTTTAGTCTAATGCGTCTAGGTTAGTCTATATATACCATGAAATGTAGGAAGTACATTGTATCAATTGAAGTTTTGAGTAAGATTTCTTCAATAAACATTGTGTGTTTCATGGAAGATTATTCTTGTTGTTTATTTCTTGTGTCGTGTTCTTGTTTGTGACTTTGTATTACGTACTATGATAACCTCAATTGGTATTAGAGCTTCGAAGAGCTCTTGGTGATCTGTAATTTGCGATTAAAGGCATGCATAAAAATAGATCAAACTCTAGCATGCGACCTGCGATTAGACGTGTAGGTTTTGATCAGACAAGTAAACTGATCTCAGGTTTAGTGATATTGTAACTGCGTTGTAGGGTTACATTAACCAACAACAAATCCGTTGGTTCTTGAACTTAACTCTATTGTGTTTTGATCATGTTGATTGGGTCTGGTCACAACTTGGTATAGGTAAAATAATAACTGAGCAGAAGCTATCTAGCCGTGGGATAAAGGGCTAGTTTATTCTCCATTACAAACTTTTTTCTCGATCAAGAAGAAAAACTAGGATGACAGGAGATCCATCAGGATCCAACCCGCCAGCACCGCCGAAAAAGGAATTAAATTTGACATTTTAGTGGCCGTTGTTAATGTCAAATAATTACACCATATGGAGGATGCGATTGGAGGTGATTCTTGGAATTCATGGAGTGTGGGAGGTGATCGAATCAGGCTTAGACGATGTCATGAAGAACAATATTGTTAAAGTTTTATTGTTTTAGTCGATATCTGAAGACTTGATTTTACAAATCGGGAATCTAAAAACTGGGAAAAAGATGTGGGAAGCTATAACGACTTGTAACCTGGGGGTGATCGTGTGATAGAAGCTAGACTTTAAACCCTAACTAATGAGTTCGAGAATATGTAGATGTCAGATAACATTACCATAGACGCATATGCCTCAACACTATCAGGTATTTCTTTAAATCAACCACACTTGGAGAAGTCATGTCAGAACACTCGGTGTTTGTCCATATTGTAGCAGCCCTATAACACGTTTTAGACCTTAAAACCATGTTGTTTGATGATGTGGTTGGACAATTGAAAGCTTATGAAGAAAGAGTCAAAGAAAAGGATAAAGCAAACGACGCACAAGAAAAGTTGCTTTATGCTAGGACTGAAAATTCCAACAGGAATAATGACTCAAGCGGAGGAAGATGACGTGGTTCGTACTCTCGAGGTTGTGGTCGTGGTCATTGATGTGTTGTTTAGTGTCGGTAATTATATTATTAAGTTTTACTATTTATATTTTGCCGACTTTACCTATTAACTAATGTTGGGAATAATACAAAACAATAAAAGAAGAATGAAGCAAATACGAAACAAGAAGGACTTAAAAGACAAAGAAGGAATTATGCATAAGATGAAATATTATAAAAGATTCCTTAAAAGATAATTATTAAAAGTTAGGAAGATTTACATTCCTAATACAGTTATGAGTCCTTTGTAAACCCTAATTATATATCTCTATTATATAAAGAGATATAGGCGTGAGTTTTAGAGTGTGCACAGAAAAGATGTAGTCGACTAGTTAGTTTTGGTTTTAGCCTCAAGGATCTTTGATTCCTTGTTATTGTTAGGTGTAACACATTCTACTATTGATCAAGTAGAATTGGGACTAGTTGTGAATGATAATGAAGAAAAACCTTTTTACAATTACATTGTTCTTACGTTAATTCCGCTATACATATTCTATGAACTTTGTTATTGTTAATCCTGTATGAGATCTAAACAATCTCGAGTTATAAATAATCTAAGGAGTTTTATAGACTTCACAACTAACACTAACAGGCAGTGTACCCAATCAATTGTAGGTTCGTTAGTAAGTAGGGTGTCGATCACTAAAAGTGGACGTTAACACTTAATCTATTAGTACTCTAATTATCTAAATTACCTAATTAAATCGTAGACTAAAGAAATAGGGGGTTTTCAGCCTGAGAGACTAGCACGAGTTTTTGTTTAATCTACGCTAATTAGACTAATATCGCACACAAGTAGACAATGTTAAAGAAGGGGTCAAGCTCTTATGTAAGAAAAATGTATTAACTAATTTATTAGATAAAATGCAATATTTGTCTATATGTGCGATGGTTGTACTACTTTCGTTGGTTTTTTTTAATATCGAAAGCTAAGTGGCTCTTCTCCCTAAACTCGAGGCTTATGAGGCGGTTAATCCTGTCACCATTAACCAAGCCCGCATAACGCACTACAAAATCGACTATAATCTATCTTGGCTACGATATCGCGACTAAGGCGAACAACGAGGCTTTCACTAACTTATGGCCTAATGGGTTATCTATATACTAGTAGCTTATTATCCACTTAACTACTAAAGGAAACAGAACTTATTTCGTAGCCTAAGATGCTCTTAGTCTATCTATTCACTTAACCAATAGTAGAAACAAGACGTTTTATTAGTACTATTGATCTACTCATATAGGTAATTTCTATGAATATCTATCCCGAACCCAGCTTATTATCCACTTAACATTATTATTGCAATAGTGGAACATGACTTTATCTACAGGCCTAAACCTATTATCCACTTAACACAATTCCAAATAACAATAAAACCGAACTATATCTATAAACTAAATCCAGTTGAATAACAAATAAACAATAATCAAGCACATAAACGAGTATGAAGTGATAAACATAATCAACATGCAGTTAAAAGAGTAAACAATAGATATAAACAAATCAAAACATTAAATTGTCATAAACTTGGCTAATACCTACAGGTATTAGCCAATAATCTTTGTAAAAATACACGATAACATATTTGGAACGATTAAAATAAAGTTCATAAGGAAAACAATACGCTAACCGAATGAGTAATGTGGAGTATAATGTTTACAAGAGTTTTCCTATGGAATGAATGCACTTGCAGGACCTTCTGATATTCTAAAATCGTCTATGAGTCGTACTTGGTGGTTAAAAGCTCTTCGAAAATTGAATGTTAGGTTTTCTATATATAGTCTTCGAAAACAGGCCGATACGGTGTATTGGTGAGACTAATACGGCGTATCGAGGTAACTTGGTGTAGGGTCCACAATTATAATATTCCAGAATATTCATCAACCGCCATTCAATACGCCGTATCGTTGCACATGGATATGGCGTATTGGAGCCTTTCCGTCATTGATGTCTTGTGAAGTTAGGGCTTGGATATGTCATATTTGCAGATGTGAATACGGCATATTGATACTAAAATGTGATTGTTCTTCTTCTTGTGCAAAGTTTTATATACGGCGTATTGTAGAAGTGAATATGACGTGCACGTCAAAGTCAGGCAATGGTATTGAATTCGTCTAAGTCTTGGAATACGGTGAATAATCTAGAATGATACGGCGTATTCTCTGTCACTTCAGTAGACTTTCTTGGACTTTATCAATTTAGCTCCAAAACACGTCCTTTATGCTAACTTTCAGCAATTGCTCGATAATAACTGGGATTTACATAAATAAATGATTAAGTAACAATTCTCATATAAAATGATACAAAACGAGCAATATAAACTGGATAAATGATGCTATAAATTAGTCGTTATTAGATGTTATCAAATATCCTCCCACTTAAATTCTACTTGTCCTCAAGTAGACTTTAAATAAAACTTATGAAAACGTATCCCAACCATTTGTCTAGGATTTTTTCTATTTAAGCATTTATGTTCAATCTCTAGTGCACAACCAAACACCTCATGAAATAAGAAATGAAATTACTCAAATCACTCAACTCTTCTATGTTTGGTTGAACCGGAAGCAGCCTCTCTACCTTAGGTAGGGGTAAGGCTGTCTACGTCTCAACCTCCCTCATACACCGTGGAAGACGGTATTGGGAGTTACTTTACTTTTTTTTACTCAACTCTTCTATGTGGTAACATTTAGTAGATCTCTCAATTGCTCGGTTGTGACGAGTATTCTATTATAAGCTTGGCAAGGATACACATGTCCACCATTAAAGCTAAGGAGTAACAAGTCTAAAATGGTAAATTGGATGAATATGATAAGGCTTAAGGGTTGATCAATCTTTTTAATCTCTATCAATAAAATTACTGCAGAAAAGGCGACAAAATCACAAATGCACGCCCAAATCCATGACCACGATATTTGTGATTGCTCAATTCCTTAACTCGAATGAGTTGAAGATAGGATTAAGTAATCTTTACCAATAGTTTTTAAACCAACGAAGGCGAAAAAACCATACATACATGTTCAAATCCATGAACAAGACATATATGATTGCCCAATTCCCTCATTCAAGTAAACTAAAGATTAGGATGAAGAATGATAAAGGGTAGGGATTAGGCATGGGAAACATTTATAATTAGTGTGAAATAAAAATAATGAAAAAGATAGATTAAGCACAACCAATAAACAACAATGTTGCTAGCAACTTTCCCGACCATTCCCTTGAAAAAGACACGTATCACCAACTAACTCACGCTTTAATACGGAAAACACATGCTTTGTTTGGTAGACACGAATTATACTCAACGACGTCTTAATCATCATTCCATAAAAATAAACCTAGTTGGCGTTCCCATAACAACCAACTCCCATTCATTCCATAATGTAGTATAACAATAGTGGCGATATCTCCACTAGTACAAAAATACTAAGTTGGTTGACTTACGACCAACTTTCAAATAATATACAACAAAACTTCACACTGGTTTATAATACGTACCAAAGAATAATTGATTAGCTCAAAATATAAGATTGGTTAAGTTTAGACGAACCGATTATCTCATAATCATCTCATTTTTTTTTTCTCTCTTACTTTTTTTTTGTATTTTTCAATTTTTTTGATTTTTTTTAAAAATTAAAAGAAGCTAATAATGGTGTTAAATTTTACCACTTCACAATCATAATAAATCCGCTCAAAATCTTTAGATATAAAAATAATAGTGAAAGTAGTAAACACACGAAAAACAAAAATAACTACTTTCACATTCCCATTGCGATATGCAATTCCCGACCTAATTAAAGATAAGAAATACGCACACGAACATACGAAATACACACTTTTACAAAAGCAACTAGCAACCAACCACAGACTTTAATATTGCTAGTATTAGAGAAAGATGCAAGAGGTGATGCTTAGGAGCAAATTGGTGTGTGCTTGAAATGATCAAAATGATATCTAGTTATAGAGCAAGATACACTTTGAGATACGATCGATATGAACAAGTGTGTCCACTTGTGTGTCTCAAGTTGCTTTGTCAAGCTGGTTAAGTTATTTTCATTCTAGCCATATCACCTAGTAGGGCCATTGAGGTGCTTATATTTCTTACCCTTGTGTTGCATAATGACCACTTATGGACATGTTGTATGCGTTGCCAAGTACTTAAAGCCATTTTATATCTCTAGCAAACAGGGGTAACCCCATTATTCAACTTGGTAAGTTAAAATTGTCAACTGATGTAGGTGTTTGGTTTTAGAAGATGTTTGGTTTTATCTTATGTAGTAGATCTCAAATGTGTAACAACATCCTAAATTTTGTGTTTTGTTAACGTGGTAGTATCTAATGAATGAATTGGTTGCTTTTATGTTCATTTGAAGTGGATATGAAATGGCATTTGTGTTCCTTGACCTTTTTAGTCAAACATATTTTTTGTATACGGTCGATGACTTGGGTAAATTCAATGTTTAATCCGTGTTCATGGGTAAATTCAATGTTTGACTTTTTAGTCAGACATATTATTTGCATGGTCATGTTTGACTTTTATGCAGTCAACAACCCAAACTAAACCAACAAAGTGCATACTGCAACAACTAATAAACAGAACTAAGGTTTGGTTGCATACTGCAACACCCAATAAACAAAACTAGTGTTTAGTGCTTGCGGTTAATGTGGTACCTCAGCCACATTCCATTGTACTTGAACGTTTTTTGGAGTAATATATTTTACCGGGTGGAATGCCCTTTACCCAACACAATGAAACAACCAAGAAATATGAAAATAACATCAGAGGCCTACACTTGCTTTTTTCCATTTGTTATCTTCTTTGGTGCATTCCCAGATGGTTGACTTGATCCACTTGCACAATTTCAAAACACTCCATCTCCTATTACTTGTTAATTGCTACATTCTTCGGATCACCATACATCTTCTTCTTTCTTAGGCGGATAGCATGAGGTGTAACCTGCAAAACGGGTCAAAATGTTATGGATCATATTATATAATAATACACTACCTATAGCAAAAATAATGACTCATTTTAAAAGCCTTAGCGACTGTTATCAAGACATGTTTATCATTTTCTATGTTCTTAATATAATGTTTACCCTTTGGTCGATAATAAGTTACTTTTCATTTCGACTGTTGAACATCAACTATTTCATACATAGAACTGAGAAGCTGTGGGAAGAAAGCATGAATGTGAAACAAAATAGCTCTTTCACTACTAAATCAATATTTTATGCATTTAGGGCTATTGTATAGAGTTAATTGAAAGAAGAAGAAAAAAACCAATTCTGGAATTCAATTTTCAGTTTGAAACTGACCAATATAAGTAGTTTGAAAAAATTGAACTCTCATGAACACCCTAAGTTAAGAGACTGTTACACTAACCTCAATCTCCTCATCATAAGCCACAAACTGTAGAGCTTCTTCAAGACTCATCTGCTTAATATGAAATGAATATCGTTTAGAAATTTCAAAAGAAACCTGAATTTTTAATGAAACATGAAATGACTTGTGAAGTTCACTTCAGGTTATCTATGTGTAACATGATGTCAAAATAAATTGCTTTAAAATAAGAGTATATGAGACGTACTTTGCGTGTTGGAAGCAACTTCGCATTCTTTGTTGGTCCCTTGCTTTGAACAGGGTTAACCTGTTACACGCCTTGTTAAGTTGCCAAAAATAATGAAATGTCTTTGAGTCAAACGAAACGATTCCGACCGGATCTGACTAAATCTCGGTCAACGGGAGAAACTTGGGTCAAAGTATGTCAATCTCGGCCATCTCGGGTCAACCTTTTATTATTTAGTTTATTTTTTATTTTTTTTATTTTTTTCAAAAATAAAACCCTAAATATAACAATTAAGTTTGAACTTTGAAGTATTAGGTTAATGTTTCTAAACAATTATGTTTAAGTTTGAAGTTTATAGTCTATTTTAATTTTTTATCACATATAATTTCAAAAATTATTAAATTTATATATAAAAATCCCCGATCAGAGATCCCACCGATCCGAGTCCGAGATTCCAAAATAAACAGCATAATAAACAGCAAGGTTAACTTCAATTAGAAATCAAATCACAGTATTTTAACATAATTTCATCATTTAGACTATTAACATAAGATCGATGTAAACATAAATTTATCAAGACTTGGCCTAAAATCAACCTCGCATAATTCTTCAAAGTTAACCTATTTTATTTAATCAATTAAAACTTAAAAAATCAACACAAAATTAAAAGCCAAGTGAAAACCAAATTCAACATTACTTACCATCAACAAGAATGATCATCTATGTCTTAACTCCTGCCCAAGAAGAATCTTCTTACTCTTGAGGACTGTCGGAACTGTCGCAATCACCTGTCGGATAGAAAGAGCACATATAGCTTTTGCATACAATAAGTAAAAAAAAACGGATTATAAAGTATAAAAATACCTTGAGTCCAACACTTGTTGCGAATTTGTGACCCGCTGCATCTTCCACTTGCATAAAACATTTTTTGATATCCATTAATATTGCGCCTTTTATGGCACCAGCCCTCATAATGGACTTATTTAGTCCCAAGACTGATTTCAGCATTGTTTCTACAAGAAACATATTTCTTGATTAGTAACACATACCATCAGAGACTAAAGCTAAATTCTGTAACAGACGCAAGGAGGCCAAATTCATACACGACTTTAATAGGGAAAAATCAGGTTAGAAATAACGTAACAAAAATCGTCTTTGGAAGACAAAAAACATGGCAATCACATCAAATATAACTAACTTTAACAATAACACATATATACATACATAAAATATGCTATTTTCTTCCTCAATTTAATATAACTCTAAACTAGCAAAATATGCCTATCCAATACTAAAATATACGAGTAGATTTGAGCTCAGACATCACTAATCAGTTGACCTCGAGGTTAACATAATTAGACCACAAATTACAAACATCATGCCAAGTTAAGCACATCAACAAAAAGACACACCATCATCATCATCATCATCTCAATCATTATCATTATCCATAAACAAGTGAAGGTAGTAAATTGGTTGAGACTACTTTGCAACACATTTGTTTATCAGCTTGAAGTAGCTTGGCAAAAGAGTTGATAGGCAAAATAATCAGTTTATATAAGAAGATAACAAGTTTAATTTTAAGGCAACCCACATACCAGTTCCAAACCACCCTATGGTCGTTTTGGCTTTTCTGAAACAAGATCGCTTTTGCTCCTAAGAGATCTTTCAAGGACTTAATCCTAATTGACATAAAGCTCTTATCCCTTATGTAAATTTCAACTATATATAGGAAAGTCCCTCTTAATTGGTTTGAGTAGCTAGGCAATTAAGGCTATTTCATGTATGCTGTAAGCCTTTTGCTCCTAGTTTCTTCCAAAAATATGTATGAGAACACAGTTTTAAAAAGCGAATCAAGAAGCATCCAAATCACAACACATGATAACACATATATAACATACTGGACCAGAACCCTATAACCCAAACATCCTACCGCCCAATCAGATTGTGACAAATAAAAACACATGCAATTTATTATTATATACTCAATTATTGTTATATCATTCAAAGTACATTCATCATGAACTAATATATGAATTTAAATTGTTTTCATAACCTGTTTTTAGTCACCATTTTTTATGTCAAATGAAGTAAATATAAAGGGAAAATTACAAAGATGCAAGTCAAAATCAACACATAAATTGTCATGCAGACATATAGAGGCTTGTGTGATTGATCAAAGCAGAATGGCACTCACCTGTTCTCCTTTAACAATGATACTGACACAAATCATAAGTTTACAACAGCAAATAGAAAGACAGGTCAAAGTCATAAAAAAGAGGCATGGTTGATCCAATACTCATTTTAATAAAACAAACCAAACACCCTTAAAACTCTTGAATCTGTCATTTCAAATACATAATGAGCATAAGTTAATAGTCTATAACCAGCTGTATCATCTAAGTGGTTGGGATAAGCAAAACCACATATCAGCTTCAAAACACCCTAGGTGCATTTTGGCATTTCTGAAACGATACCGTTGTCACTCCTAAACTGTCTTCTAAGGACCTAATCCTAATTGATATCAAGCCCTCTAATTTGATATAAGTGGCTACGAAATTAAAGCTATTTCATGTAATCTGTAATATTTACCTCCTAACTTCTTACTCCTAGGTTGCTCTTAATATATTCTGTTGATAAGAAATAAAAAACTTTGTAATGAGAGCAGAGTTCTAAAAAGCAATCCCGGAAGCATCCAAATCTTAACACATATATTATAGAAGTAATGGTATAGAACAAACAACAAATATCCCTTTTCCATGATAGAACATAATATTTTGGACCAAAACCCAAACCCAATTAAAAAATAAATAAATAAATAAATAAAACAAACAAACAAACAAACTAACTAACTAACTAAATGTACATCATTTCATACATGGGTTATTTAACTTAAACATGATGACAACATAAATTGCTATGACGTAGAAAGAAACAATAGAACCAAAAATTATAAAGAAAAAAAAAAGTAATTGGGGTGTACCTGCAAAGTGCGAGGACAAGGCAGCTTTATGAAAGTAGTCTAACCCACGTGTGTTAACACATATGATGGTGTCACGGTTGCATACAAAACTTTGTTTATGTTACTTGTAGAGATCGTTAAAAGGACCTGAAATAATCAAAGATTAGGAAAGGTGCAAAAAAAAATACACAATGTTATGTATATGGATGCAAATCCCTTAACTGAATGGATTTCAAGTTCCTAATTTACAAACACCAACTAGTGACAAGGTGCAATGGGTAAATATGAGAATTATGGACAGAACGCATGGTCGTTTTTTCTCTGTCACAAATCATAAGAAAGAAACGTTTACACAAACACCCCCTTAAGAGAATTTAACCTCAAAAAATAAATGACCTTATGAGCTTATTTATAGATTGATGAGCCAATAAGCTTACTTTTTGTGGCTAATGAATAGCCTTATGAGCTTACTACTCCAATAGACTAATGAGCCAATAAACACACACACAATATCAGAACCCCTTACCCCACAAACATTCTTAAAAGAGAAAAGCTATTTCTCTTAAAACAATGTGATATTTCCCATCCTGGTACCAAATTCCATGAAAAATAAAGATCTCAAAATATACTGTAACTTTTTCTTAAGAGGATTTTAACCTCAACAAAACAGATGACTATGGCAGCTTATTAATAGATTGACCAGACAATAAAAATAAAGATCTTAAAAGATATTGTAATTTTTTCTTATACCGGATCTACAAAATAAAAATGAATGAAAATGTTCACTATTCTAGGAAAAAAAAAAAGATCAAATAAATAATATTCACCATGCTATAATTCACCTCTAAAACTCGAGAACATATGGCATAAATATTTTGGCCATGACAAAGATCCATATCGTCCACATAACTAAAACATACTAAAAAAATGTATGTGTTCGTAGGTTGCATTTGGTTTGTGTTTCAGTGGAGGGAACAAAGACAGGTTTTTGTGTTGTGAGAAATAGAAAAACGGCTGCAAGGGTTGTGATGTATGAGTTTAGGGTTTGTATACTTTGTAGTGTGTGAAGAAGTAGTATTATTTATATATCTAGGGTAAATTTAGGGTATTTTTGTTTTGGACTGGTTCTATATGATATTTTGTTGGTGGGGCCGAAGTTTGGGATAAGAAATTGTGTTTGGCTGGGCTGAATTTTGGGGATTATTAGGTTTATCTACCGAGCTATTTTTAGAAAGGCAAAGTGTGCTACCAAAATTGTGTTTGTGAATTTTACGAAATGACGAGCAGAGAAAAGAGTGTGATGCTAATGAAGCGACAATATTAAAAGAAAATTTGAAAAAACAAAACTGAACATCAACTGAAAATTAGTGAAAAAAAAATTAAAAAAAAAAATAGAACATCAACTGAAAATTCAAGGCTTAACAATTTTGAGTGTAAAGAGAAATTTCAAGTCCCGAAGAAGAAAATTTTGAGTGTTAAGACAAGATCAAAACGATCAATGATAAACTCTACAAAACATATCAAACTTTTCAAAATATTGTATCCAATCCTATAGCATTATCTAATAGTTGATTCATAGTCATCCCAGTCAAGGGAGTCTGAGATGAATGTTCGAGGAAATCCCAAACTCATTCGTCATCCATGCAACATCTCGTTACTCCATGAGGGACGTAATACTGTGTATGTTGAATTTGGGCATAACAGGTTCTACATTGATTGGGTGATCGATCTCCGACCATTTAAGGAAGCCGAAAGGATAGGTCATTCAAAAGTAATAAACAAAGGGAAGTACTAGAACGAAACGCATGTGATCGAAAAGATGGCTAGACAATTAAGTGTTAGTTGTTGGCTTGGTGAGATTTATTTCTTTTCATTAGTCCAAAATATGACAATGCCTGATGAAACTTGTTTTAGCTTTTACTCCGTAGTTGAATTTTTAGTGTACGTGTATGATAGGGTATTTGTGTGTTTTTCTTGATTCTTGAGGTTTTTGAGATTGTAAAAGTGGAAGCTTGCAAAACCGTAACGGATTAAAAACGCTAGATCGCTATTATTAACTTCATCTTATTTTGCATCCGAGGATGTAAAGAAAAATAGATCGGAAGACATTTGTTTTAGATGAAACTGTACGTGTATAGTGTATAAAAAAGAATGTGTTTGAAAATGTGTATAAAACTGAAGAAATAATAGTGTATTTATAGGGTACGTATTTAAATTTTTAAAGACTTTTTCTTACAAAGTAACAAACGCTCAAATTTAGGGTTTTTGGTTTGCCTTTCAACTCGGTCGCTTATTCGACCGACTTATCTTTTTTTCTTGCTTGGGAAGCGTCCCCATCAGGATGTGTAATGGTTGGGACAAAAGGGAACACAACGCACATGGGGTCGGTCGTTCCTTCGACCTCACCATTACGCATGGTCTAATAGCATCCAACACCACACAAACTCTTATGTGTGCATCTACGAACCTCCCCAGGATCCGCGACACCACGAGACCTGACTCCTTGACTAGACAAATCGTCTTTCTACCCCTCAAATGGCAATGGCGATACCAATAATTGTGATAAAGTATATTTTTTCGGGTAAAGTATAATTATTTCGGGTAAGCCAACTTTTTGTCCTTTCTTAAGTGATTCTCAAGGTTGAATTATAATATTCTCGTCACAACACTATTTAATTTCGAAGACCTCTAGTCTCGTCACACTAGACTTGACATTGTCGTAGACGGTGTATGCATTGTGGAGGGGCACGGAGGACAAGATTAAGCGGACCAATGTCAATCCATCGAGTGTACTCCATGGGCGATTGATGTTGCATAGTTGGTTCTCATGTTCGCAAAGTCCTATACACCAACATTTGACACCAAGTAATATTGGTTATGTATAATATAACATCTTGCCTTATCTCATTCTATCAATATATTCCATTTCCAAGACAAGCAAAGCTATTTTATACATTATCTAATCTTCATATTTTCATCTTGCACCATCAACGGCGAGTTTCTTCAAAATGGTAACAAATTATATCTATTATCTCAGTCTATACGCAACATAAATTTCTTGACATCAAATATCTAAAGTCGTTTAGTACTATTATTGCATGTGTAGTAGGTACATAACTATTTCTCCTCTTTTTGCACTTCTTGTGTCTTGGCAGGTTTCACTTTAACTTCCTTTAGAATCTCTGAAAAGCTTATACTTTTACCAGCTGTGAACTCGATATCTCTTTTGAGCTTCTTTCTAACCATGCAGATGTGTTTTCACTTTTCACCCAAACACATTACACTGCATCTCGATTTCAGTTTAAATGGCAAAAATAAAATACATGTAGTTTATATATTTTTAGTGAGTGTATCGGAATGAAATAAAATTGGGTATTGTGGAGTTTTGGTTAGGACAACATGAAAATAAAATTATTTTCATTGATATGTTGGTTTTTCATATGTGGTTTGGTATATATATCTATGCTTGAACAATTAGTTTAGCTATTGTCTTTTTTTTATATATATATAATGGTTTTGAAAACTTAAACAATAGTATGTATACGCTCAAATATTTTGGTCATCAAGAAAAGTTTCCAAGTTAAGTTACCTTATACTTTCTATGTTCCAAATAAGTTTCCATTTCACAGCTCTCTTTTGATTGGTTCTAAATTGAGACACTTATTTTGGTATATCTCAAAATAGAAACATGGACATGTATACTCACTAGTACAAAAACGGGATTTGGTCACGCATGGTCGAAATGGAACAGCCACACATTCGCATATTTGTGTGGCTGAAGGTACGAAAATTGACAACATGTACTAATTAGTCACACATGAAAATTTTAATTGTGTGACCATTAGAACTGTATCGCCACACAATTGAACGTTGTGTGGCTAAAGGTATATGGTGATTTTGTTTCAGATCATTTAGCCACATATGAATTTGGAACGCGTGACAAATACAAGTAAGGGTGACTGATATGTTTTGCCAACTCTTTAGCCACATCTGAAATTGGAACAAGTGACAAATGAAAAGTAAGGTTGAAGCATTAGTCACGATATACATATAAACAGTGACAAATATATGTCACACACTTGAACACTGTGACCAAAAGCCATATATGGTCACACTAAATGTTTTGTCACACATTCGTTAAGTGTAGCCAAAATCCAGTACATATGTTCACGTAAGTTAATATGTGTGTTTAAAGTTTAGTTTGTGTTAGCTTGCCGAAAGCTAATCTATAAAGTCACATTTGCTACTAACACCGTGACCAAATGCCATATATGGTCACACTAAACGTTTTGTCACACATATTATTCAAGTGTAGCCAAAATCCAGTACATATGGTGAGGTAACTTAATATGTGGCCATTGGATGATGAATAGTCACTCAAAATACACGTTTCCTCACTTTAAACACTATATGGTCACACTTATTAACACTTTTAGCCACTTTATGGTTAATTGTATGTGACTAAATACCCAAAACAAACATGCTTTGTGTGACTAAATGTTAGAAAAGGCCACACAAACATAAAATTCATGTGGCCATTGGATGATCAATAGTCACACAAAATACACCTTTCTTCACTTGAAACACCATATGGTCACACTTATTAACACTTTTAGCCACTTTATGAGCAATTGTATGTGACTAAATACCCAAAACAAACATGCTTTGTGTGACTAAATGTTACAAAAGGCCACACAAACATAAAATTCATGTGGCCATTGGATGATCAATAGTCACACAAAAGACACCTTTCTTCACTTGAAACACCATATGGTCACACTTATTAACACTTTTAGCCACTTTATGATTAATTGTATGTGACTAAATACCCAAAACAAACATGCTGTGTGTGACTAAATGTTACAAAAGGCCACACAAACATAAAATCCAAGTGGCCGTTGGATGATCAATAGTCACACAAAAGACATATTTCTTCACCTTAAACACCATATGGTCACACTTATTAACACTTTTTGCCACTTTATGCTTAATTGTATGTGACTAAATAACCAAAAGAAACATGCTTTGTGTGACTAAATGTTAGAAATGGCCACACAAAAAGAAATTTGATGTGGCCATTGGATTATCAATAGTCACACAAAAAACTATTATGTTTTTCATAAACAGAAATAACTACGAATACTAAACAGACTTATCTTATTTCTGCCAGACTTAACCTTGTACTGGCAGCCTTAACCACTAAAACTAACCTACCAGACTTAACTTTGTACTGGAAGCTTTAACCACTAAAGTTTTCTGTTTATAAGTATACCACAACACAAAATATATATATTTTTTTGGGTGCAAAGATGAACTTGTATTAATCAAGGAAACTTTGTAAAATGAAAAAATCAACACACACTGATATGGACAAGTCCCATATCAAGTTGCATACTAGGCAACTCTATTCAATATCTGATATATCTGTTCTTATAAGTCTGATAACAAAAACAAACTGCCCATATCATACAACCATGGACAGATGACAACCAGCACAAAACCATCACAAAGAACACCTTTTAATGCACCAAACCATACACTTCCAGATAGGGGCTATACCAAGTAGTTTACATTCCATCTCATGAATGGCTTCAACTACTTGGGAACACACACCCTAAATGAAGCCAACCAAATCCTACACAATCCTAAAATCTGTTTATAAACGTGTCTATCAATAACAACTGATAACGCCTGGAATTACGTTTTAGCACATGCTAAATACTGGAATTATAACTGGATTACGGGAAGACACCGAAGCTTGGTCGTCGATGACAAAGTCAACAAGATTGAATCTGACCATTTTGTTTCGTTCCCACTGACACTCCTCAACAATCTCTCTCCATATGGCGTTTATGGTAACGTGGTTCTTGCTTCTAGGCCTATCGCTGTGGTGTTGCAGATTCACGTTCACATAAAACTCCATGTCTTCCCGGTATCTCAGCAATGCGTTATGGTACTTCAACATGTGATTTCGCTTCGTAAACTTATGTGGTATGTTCTGCATTAAAAAGAACAATGTAGTATGCTAATCAAAAGTATGTCCATGTGTTGAAGCATATATTAGTTTTTGCGAAAGCAGATAATGACTGAAATGGTCCGATTTGTATCATTACTTACCAAACGACTCCTGTCCGTGACATATGCAAGGATGGGCGCGTAAAAACAATCCCTTTCACTTTCATGCTCTGTACATTCATTCCATGCACATATGTGTTTCATACGCTCATCTGCAATTGGAATTTAATAAAAATGGTAATTAATAATTTAAAAGCTATTATATGGAAAGGTTTATTTTTAAAATAAAGTCATAGATTATGTCTACACTTTGATTAACATACCTTCATCTACGGGGTTTCTCATGAACGGTCTTGTACGATTCAGCTCCATACGTTGCACAAGTTCAGAACGCATCATCAGTCCATTTTCAGCAAATGGCATCAGGGAAAGAGTATTGTTTAGGAGATTTGTGAAAACAACTCTTGTGCCAGCAAACAGGTTTTCATCGTGAACCAATACATTCCATCCGTGCCCACCAAACTCATGCACGTGTCTGTTTTCCTACAGTATTTCAATTTGACGGTGAGTGATAGCTGCTACGGGCACGCCAGCAACAAGAACGTCAAATTGGTTATTGTCAGTATTGTCCCGGAAATTGCAAGGAATGACCTACGTAACAGTTTAGTTTAAAGAAAACATTAGCGGGTCAAACAATTAAAATAATCCCCATTTTCAACAAACTTATACAATGTATTGATTAACATTTTTTTTCTTACCAGAGGTTGTGCAGGATATTCATCCAACGTAACCAGGCACCTACATTGTCTGTAACCTAGAAGAGCCAGATCGTATCCAGGGCATTCGTGGCCTGCATCGTTGTACCCTGTTACATAATAACAGTCTTCTTCCTGACGAATGAAATGGAATGTGGCCACATTGATGTATTGGCTTTGATCAATAAAAGCTTGCCACTCGGACCCTTGCAAAGTAATGCGACCACGAACCAATTTCCAGTAAACCTTATGTTTGGTTCCCCTATTGTGGATTAGGTATATCCAGCGCTTGTTGGGGTACAGTGTTTCAGTAAACAAAGCAGGAAGCATCTTAAATTTAAAAAGTAAGCACGTATATCAATTTGATGGTTACATCGATAAATTTATAACCTTAAGTAAGCATTTTAAGTACAACTTACCTGCAATGTCCTAATGCTGTCTCTTATACA
>BPTQ01000004.1:25079713-25093850 GCA_019973895.1 Chrysanthemum seticuspe | reverse complement strand
AACTGCAACCGCGGAGAGTAGTAGTTCAAGTGAAACTTCATTGTGGTGAGAAAGTAGTCTACGAACAGACTAAGCTCCGTATAGTTTTATGGAGAACATCCAATGAGGTGGAGGGTGAGGAGAGCGTATAGGAGGGAAAAGGAATGGATTATGTTGACAGTACCGTAGTCAAGGTACTAGTTCGAAGTTCTAAGGAACAAACTAGAACAGCAGGCAAAGAAAGACGTGTGTGTTATACCCTTTATCCAATAAATTAAGATGGTCATAATTGAACATTGATTTTCATAATTGATTTTGTGATGGACATAATTGAATATTTATTGTCAAAATTCATTATGTCATCGTCATAATTGATTTTCATAATTGATTTTGTGATGGACATAATTGAATATTGATTGTCAAAATTCATTATGTCATCGTCATAATTGAATATTGATTTGTTTGTATTATTATTTTAAACGTCAGTTTGAATGTTTAAAAAGAGGGTGACTAGACTATAGTAGTAGCACTATAAGAGGCAGAAAAAAGTGGGAAGGAAAGTTGGTGTCGCATGGTGCGCCACCAAGAAGTAGACCAAGTTAAATAAATGAGAGCTAGAATATTTGTAGTTTATGTATGTTTACATTCTATTTGCTTATATTTGCTTTGATACTACGATAATTTACGTTTACATTTACACAAGAGTGGTGTTACTTCAAAGTGAACTTGATGATGAGAGGCGCCAACGTCAAGAAAAAGAGGCGGTAATACAGGATTTGATGAAACAATTGGCTGCACAAAGGGGGCAGTTGCAGTCAACTTCAACTCCATTGACAGAAACGGAAGTAAGACATAAGAAAGTAACATTCCATCTTTTTTTTACCCTTTTAAATACTGCTTCAGTTTTCTTAAACAATTTATATTTCAGGTGTCTCCGGTGAACATTAATCTTTTAAATAGCAGTGCTGATGAGGATGCCGGAACACGTGTTGCTGGACGTGAGAAAGTTGCGAGCATTGAGAAGTCTAATGGACTTGCAACTTTGGAAAAGGAAATTCAAATAAGTGTAAGTAATAAATCACCCCCCTGGGATTTTTGAATTCTACATACATTATTTATTTACCGTGTATTATACATATAGGAAACTGTTAAATCTGTCGCATCTAAGAAATCGACTAGATCAAAACGAAAGGATTCTTCACGTCAACTTTCTGGATCACAAGAACAGGAGTCTCCATTAACAGTACTACCACAAGTATGTATTTAAATATTTTCATATGTTCTTTAGTTTAATTAATTACTGATACATATATACATGCAACAAATTATCTTTTTAGGTAATTAAGTGCAGACTGTGGCACTTAAAGAAATCAACTATTATTGCGGAGGGTACCGTGTACAAAACTGATGGAAAACAAATGCTTCATAACAAACCACTCCCAAAGGATTGCTACAGAGTATCTATTGAAAAATCTTTAGTGGATGCAGCGTGCATACCGGCTGTAGGAAGTAACGGTCTCAAAACAGTTAAGGATGCAGTAGGTGGTTTTTATGCATGGCCAAAGGATCAAGTGGTTTTCGATGAAAAGGTACATAGATGCATGTGTTTTATAAACCTACATATATCATTCTTCATATTTAATTCAGTGTTTGATACCCCGGCTTTTGTTTCCTACAGGTAACACCACCAAGTACCATAAAACTGATTGGTGAGAACAGAACTGCACCTAAATTAAATACGAAGCGCTACGTCTCTAGTCATACCATGCAAAAGGAAGCTAAGAAGATCAAGAGTCAGAAGTTGTTAAATTATTGAGAATTTTATTATGTACGACATTACAAATTTATATACATTCCAATTTTATTGTATTTGAATATATTTTGAATATATTTTTATATATTAGAATTTGTTTTGATATATATTGATTTCTTATATGTGACTAAAAGATTCATATAGTCACAATTATTAACACTTTTTGGTCACAGTTTGCTTAATTCGATGCGTGACTAAATGTTAGAAAGCGCCACACAAACATAAAATTAATGTGGCCATTGGATGAGCAATAGTCACACAAAACACACATTTGTTCACTTAAAACACCATATGGTCACACTTATTAACACTTTTGGCCACTTTATGCTTAATTTGTATGTGACTAAATACCCAAAAGAAACATGCTTTGTGTGACTAAATGTTAGAAAAGGCTACACAAACATAAAATTCATGTGGCCATTGGATGATCAATAGTCACACAAAACACACATTTCTTCACTTAAAACACCATATGGTCACACTTATTAACACTTTTAGTCACTTTATGGTTAATTGCATGTGACTAAATATCCAAAAGAAACATGCTTTGCGTGACTAAATGTTAGAAAAGGCCACACAAACATAAAATTCATGTGGCCATTGGATGAGCAATAGTCACACAAAACACACATTTCTTCACTTAAAACACCATATGGTCACACTTATTAACACTTTTGGCCACTTTATGATTAATTGGATGTGACTAAATACCCAAACGAAACGTGCTTTGCGTGACTAAATGTTAGAAAAGGCCACACAAACATAAAATTCATGTGGCCATTGGATGATCAATAGTCACACAAAACACACATTTCTTCACTTGAAACACCATATGGTCACACTTATTAACACTTTTGGCCACTTTATGATTAATTGAATGTGACTAAATACCCAAAAGAAACATGCTTTGTGTGACTAAATGTTAGAAAAGGCCACACAAACATAAAATTCAAGTGGCCATTGGATGATCAATAGTCACACAAAACACACATTTCTTCACTTAAAACACCATATGGTCACACTTATTAACACTTTTAGCCACTTTATGGTTAATTGCATGTGACTAAATACCCAAAAGAAACATGCTTTGTGTGACTAAATGTTAGAAAAGGCCACACAAACATAAAATTCATGTGGCCATTAGATGAGCAATAGTCACACAAAACACACATTTCTTCACTTAAAACACCATATGGTCACACTTATTAACACTTTTGGCAACTTTATGATTAATTGGATGTGACTAAATACCCAAAAGAAACGTGCTTTGTGTGACTAAATGTTAGAAAAGGCCACACAAACATAAAATTCAAGTGGCCATTGGATGATCAATAGTCACACAAAACACACATTTCTTCACTTAAAACACCATATGGTCACACTTATTAACACTTTTAGCCACTTTATGGTTAATTGTATGTGACTAAATACCCAAAACAAACATGATTTGTGTGACTAAATGTTAGAAAAGGCCACACAAACATAAAATTCATGTGGCCATTGGATGATCAATAGTCACACAAAAGACACCTTTCTTCACTTGAAACACCATATGGTCACACTTATTAACACTTTTAGCCACTTTATGATTAATTGTATGTGACTAAATACCCAAAACAAACATGCTTTGTGTGACTAAATGTTAGAAAAGGCCACACAAACATAAAATTCAAGTGGCCATTAGATGATCAATAGTCACACAAAAGACATATTTCTTCACCTTAAACAAAATATGGTCACACTTATTAACACTTTTTGCCACTTTATGCTTAATTGTATGTGACTAAATACCCAAAACAAACATGCTTTGTGTGACTATACAGTATTTATGGTCACTAATACGGATTAATCCAACAAAATTTGTACCTAATTAGTCATACATGTTACGGTTTTGGTTACTCTTTTGCAATAGAGACTAAAAAAAAGTCAAACACGTGACCATAGGGTACCTATGGTCGCGCGACCTTTAGTCACACACGGCCGAAAAAACATGTGTGACTATATGTATATCGTCACACATATTCGGTGTGGCCAAATCCACTTTTTGTTCTAGTGACTGCTAGTATTTCATAAGACATGTTGCAATGGAGGCGGTACCCACGTGTGGTTGGCTTTCACAACATGTCATCACCCATTACGCCATCACCACCTCTACGCGTGTGGATGGTGTTTTTGTATGGTTTGGTAAAGTTTTACGATTAAACCGAAAGATAAGAAAAAGAAAGAGCTGAGTTGATTTGATGTGAAACTCAGGTGACGGTAGTGGATTTTATCATCGTTGCATCCGGTCTAATATGTTTGGTGGTAGACACAATAGTTGATTAAAATGGCTATCCTACATGATGATGATTATGAGATTTTGATCATCATTGCATCTCATCTAATATGTTTGGTGGTAGACACATGATGATGGTTATCCTACCCGATGGTTATATCTATTCCTAACACCAACAGTGTTGGTCCAACGCACCAAATACACCATAACTGTGATTAGAGATATTTGTTACTAAAGCCAGCCGTTATTCCGTCCTTCGTTTCATTAATATATATGAGCTTTAATACAAAATAAAAACTAATTTTGCAGCTTACAAGTCAATTGTTGGGTGTGGAGGTTAATGGAACCCGAGAAGACTTTGACGAAGCCTTTGTTGGGGTCAATAGGAGAGCAACAGAGGATAGGCTTTGTTCGTGGGTCTGCAGCAGAGTCCTGTTCGGTTGTGATTATTATGGGCTTGTGTCGATATGAAAGTTTAAACCCGAGATTTGTATCTTGCAGAATAAGTTAGGGTTTAGTTTGCCCACTCCTATATATATAGATCTCATATGTAGTTGTATATCTTGGTCGTGCTCCTGTGTTAGGGTTTATACCATGTGTAGTTCGGTGAGCCTGTGCGTGCAACATAACACATAGTTTAACGATGTTATCTCTCATTCAAGAGTGAACTAACCACAATCATATAGATTGTGGGAACCACTATAAATTCCTCTGTCGTATTGTTCTTTTATTTCTTATGATGTTATAGCTTATTATTATGCTTTGTTTATTGTACGGTGGTGGTTACACATGGTGTTCGTGTGTTTGATGGTGTGCGCTTTCACGGTTGTCTTGTTTGAGCTCAAATTCTTATCAAGTGATATCTTATAGGTGTCGGAACTAGGGTGTTATGCTCGGATCATGGCTTCTCCAACATTAATTTGTCTACAATAAAACATAAACATACAATGATTCGGTCAAACCATCTCTTAAGAATCAATATTTAGTAATTTCTTAAGATTACTCTTCCAAATTGCCAACATATATATCTATTTCTTTCTTCAAGCCATCTTCTTTAAATTCTATATCTATCAATATTTTCAACCCCCAAACAATTTCTTCAATATTGTCATGACATTGTGTATATTAAACATTTTTGGAACGAAAATTAACTTGAAAGTGATTATATATAGACAACTTATTTATATTGTAAACACAAATATTATTTCTGTTTAAGTATGTAGATGAAAAAATAATGTATAAATAACATGTGATGATATAAACTTGAGGACAAATATTTGTAGCATATGAAACAAAAGTTGTTCCGACTAACCAACTCCAAGTAGTTGAGAATCAGGACATCACATATAGAAGTATAGATTATGACAAGCCTGGATAGTCTATACTGTAGTAGTTTAAGACTTTAGACATTTACTTGTTTTCTTGTTCAAGGTTTACCCAAATATCCACCGGACCCAAGAGCTTAAAGTTTACGTGTGTCTAGGTATTAACATTTCTTTTCTCCACCAATTTTTTCTAATGCTTTTTGAAGAAGGATTTGTTTTCACAACTTCATTTAATATAAATAATTAATAAGGTAAATTGGCTATTTATTTGATTAGGGTTATATTTTAATATGTAAATATCATTTTACATAATTTTACGTACACTTAAAAGTTACAGCTAGAGCCACATTATCAAATATTCTTATTAATTCCTAATGCTAACACTATTGCTACTTTCGTCAAACATATCCGATCAGTTAATCTCTTTATTGTAGTGTCTTTCATAATCATGTTTACATGTCTTGGAATTAAAGGGGCAGAAAATTGTTATTGTTTAACTCAACTGACGTTTATTGAAATCATCAAATAACTAATTAGTTGGCAAAAAGAGTTTTGACTATCATCATCAATGAGGTGTAAAAAATACAATTGTTTTTGCAAACAAGTATGGAAGGATATATGGTTATACATGATCTAAGTTTGTCTAATGATGGGGTTAAATTTTGTCTAGCCATACTACTAAAATTTTAGCTTGAAGCGGTGCATTTGTTTCCGTCTATGTAAAGGCTAAAGTGCTGAATTTACCCGCATCTTATGTACTTAAATATTTTTTGGTGTAATAACTTTTGGGAAAATGTTTTATAAAGTTATTATACTTGCCACCATTTCTTTTTATGGGTATCGAACAAATTTTTTTCCTTATACAAGTACTTATCTTTCATATTCGGCCTCTTTGAGGTGCTTTGTGACATTTTTGCGTTTCAAAGTAAAAAAATTCCTATTAGTTGAAAGGGGCAAAAATGTCACAAAAAACCTCAAAGAGGTTGAATATGAAATAAAATTACCCGTATAATGGCATTAAAGGCATCCAAATTCCCTGGAAGATCAGAAACTTGCTTCGCATAGTCATCGTAGTCATAGTCATCATACTCATCTTCAAACTCTTGGCCACCACTGAATAGATTAGCATACTCATCAAATGGGTTAGCAACCACCTCATCTTCAGAATCCGACACCACGATATCTCCCACTTTAGAAAAAGGGTTAATTCTCTTAGTAGAAGAGGTGGGCGGAATACAAGAATCACTAGTTATAGGAGACACACCCGGCTCCATATCTTTCAAATCACTCACAAGGGGTTCTTGTGATGCAGTACCTGTCTTAGTAGACTTATCTTCATTAACTTCCATTGTGCGACCAGAATCCACATCCTTGTTGGTGTCATTTGAAGGAATACCAAAAGCATCCGTATAATCCATATTAAGAGCATCAAACTGATTAGATGTAGAGATCTTTGTACCACTCGAACTAGCCACATCAGAAGCATTCTTCTTAGTGACTTCCACTTTCTACTTAAACTATACTGTGTTAAGTTGGTCGTAATAAGGTTGGGTTCGACTTGTTTTCCCCCACCCAAGGCACATCATTGTTAAAACACCAAGCCATCGTACACACGTTGTCCTTTGGGTTTGAGGAGAACTAGATCGGTCAGACGATCGAGTTTTGTACATAAAAAAAGAAAAGAAATTTCATTCTTTTATGTGAGAATGTTTGGAAACAATGTAACATGTAGCACTTTAAAACTTATATTTAACAATTAAATAAATAGTTTAATCAGTTCAACATGCTATGCAGAAGGCTCAACTAAAACTACAATTTACACAAAAAAGGTTTTTTCCTCTTAAACCCTTACACACCAATAGTTTAATAAATCATGCTTGTAATCATAAATTACATACCTTATTGCAAATCAGCAAACACGAAACTTGTAAATCTTTAGCAGCACAACAAATTTTTAACTAATAGTGTGTTGAAACGAGTCGATAATCCACACTAGTAGATTACCGGCTAGGAGCTAGAGGTAGTTGAAGAACGTAGTGAAGCATTCATTGTATTTACTATTTAGGACTCTTTTCAAAACTCATATGCATGCAAATTAGTGAATGCCATAATGTTACAACAAGAATGATTAGAAAATAATAAGAGTTTTTAGTGATCTCTACTCTAGTATATTTAATTTTTTTTTGAACGGAAATTTTATTCAAACAAACACTAGCAAGAAGCTAGAATTACAAAGAAATATGACTAGGGTTTTTGAGCCAATCGACCCAACTAAACGACGCTTTACATCTATAACGACACCAATAAAATGATCTAGAAACAACATCATAAAAAATATCCATCTTCAAAGAAGCAACACTATCAAAGAGAAGCTTATTACGATGAGCCCAAAGGATCCACCACGCCACATAAAAGATACCTCGCAACAACTCTTTTAACTTAGGCGGTAACCGCAACGACAACATCCAAGCATCCCACTCGACATAAGAATTTACCTCCTCATAATGAACATCCCACCATAAAGAAATTTTCCGAGCAACATTTCTTGCCATGTAACAACAAAAAAAAAGATGATTAGAAGACTCAACGCCTTTACCGCAAATAGGACATAAAATAGACTCTATATCCATACCACGACGAGATATGTTAAACCTAGTCGGCAACACATCAATCTTAACTTTCCAAGCGATAACGTTCACTTTAATAGGCACACTATTGATCCAACGCGTAAAAGTGATCACAGTCGTCAGCCTTGTTGCATCAATCACATTACGAATCGAAGCCACCGGATAATCCACCCACTCTCCAAAGACCAAACCCACCTATCCTCACAAGGCACAACCTATCCTCACCGAATATTTAATTAGACCGACTCATATAACATTGTTAAGACATACGAGTAATTTAATCAGAACATATGTAATTTTCCTGTTGACCAAACTCGAAATCGTACATTGTTACCGTCATTTACAAAAATAAAAAATAAAAAAGTAGACAAATTCTTTAAGATATAGTCATATGACCATTTCAGTTTGTGCATCTAAGTATTACTCGTATCAAGGTAAGTGGTAGCGTTACAACTTTGAATCGTGATTGTTTCCATCTTGTGGACTTGTGGTACGTGTGTAAAGTTTTGCAAGTGTTTCATCTTTCAATTCAACCTTTCTACTTAATACAATCACATAATCATACTTATATTATAGTATGACAAGTAAAGAGTTGAAATATAACACTTACAAAACCTTAAAATTAAAATTCTGAAATTCAAGTATCTATCCGAGATGCATTGAATAAGTTATGTGCAAAATATCCTAACTTCATCGTAGTTGGTGAGTTTTTTGGAAGATCATTGTAAAAAGGCGAATGAAATGATGTCGGGAAATTGTGTAATAGCACTTTAGCTAGACACACTAACACCATTCTCATGTTTTCACCAACTCTCAACCGTAGACACACTGTTCAAAAATTCGTAAGCAAACATGATCAAATCTTTTGTATCACAAGCAGATGAAACAACATGATCTCATTAACCTAGTTAAAGTGCTATTACACATGAAAGGGGGTGGACCCCAACACCTTGCTAAGATCTTGGTTTAGGTCCCAAAATCCACCATCCTACTCTCCTACCTTAATTGTTAAAATGACCAATTCAACCCTAATGGTTTAAAGGGTCTTTTTGATACCCGATGCTCGGATAGTTCTCATTACCTAAAACCCTAAACTATTTAAAATACGCAACGACATATCTTACATTTTGGTATCGGATGTGGTCGCGGCTTGGCCTCGGCTGTGGTTACCAAAACACAACTAAAAAAATTACGTAACAGCCAAACAATAGGTATAATAACCACAAGCCTGAATCCTATCATATCTGGCTTACGGTAATAACATTAATAATTGCAGCATACCTTTTGATTGTATTCTGCATTTCGAGCATGTAATGCGATGGCCTTCAAATCCAATTTGCACTCTAGACTGACAGTAGACACTATATTCCTACAAGTATAAAAGCAAAGCACATATTAAAAGGTTACAATTATATATATTTCATGGAATCAGTAGCCAAAAAAAATGCATAAAGATACAAACTTTATATAAAAGTCAAGAGTATTTATAAAAACTAGCTCATAACCCGTGTTCAACACGGGCATATAAATTCAAATGAAGAAAAATTATGCATCTTCAGTTTGTAAAAGGTATTAGAAATAAGTGGTATAAGGCACAAACCAATAATATACGTAAATAATGTACATAAACATACCCATCTCAAATCCTTGTACATAGACATGATACACATAAAAATCAAATTAACAAAATGTCCACCTATAAAGATTGTAATATGCACAGCTTCTAACCAACAATATTTTATGGGAACTAATAGAACCTCCAAAAGAGAGATTTTCATCAATCTATAGTTATAACTTCCTCAGCAAAGTAATGCTCATTGCAATACTTCACTTCCTCAATTTCCTTGATAACCAACATACTACGAAGTCACTCTTAACTTGAACCCTCATCTAAAAAGTTTCAAACTTAAAACAGCCTTACTATCTTAGTTTTTACGAAACCAAAATGTAAAACTCCAATCAATATAAAACATTAAAGCTATCAATCTTTTGGTTACACATAACTGGAAAGGTTAACCCAAATCCTTTTTAATAGAATGTATAGATTACAAATTAGTAAAAAATAAAAGATACCCACTTAAGATTACAACTAAAAAGATAATAATCACTTACAAACCACTATTTCAATGTGCGAGTGTGGTACGGTGGTGGAGGTGGTGTGGTGATGGAGGTGGTGCTATGAAGATGAAGTGGTGGTGGAGGTGGTGCGGTGATGGAGGTGATGCTATGAACATTAAAGATGAAGGAGCAGTGGAGCAGCAGTGGGTTTTTTTTTTTTTTTTTTTTTTTTTTTTTTTTTTTTTTTATCTCATTTGTGAAACAGATCTGTGTTAATAATTGAGGTGATTTTTTACGATTAGTTTTCGCCGGGGACATGTCCCCGGCAAAAACTTTGTTTGTCATATAGCAAGACTTTTGCCGGGGACTTGTCCCCGGGGAAGGTTATGGCGGGATAAAGTAAAAAGATGGGAGGGAAAAATAAAAAAATCGTGAAAAGTTTTCCCGGGGACATGTCCCCGGCAAAAGGTGTTTTAATCAATTTTCATATTAAAAACAATCTTTATTATCAGTTTCAATAACTAACTATAGGTGCTATGGTATACGTATCATGTTGAACGACCGACTATAGGTGCTATGGTATACGTATCATGTTAAACGGCCGAGTATAGGTTCTATGGTATACGTATCATGTTAAACGGCCGAGTATATGTGTTATGGTATACGTATCATGTTAAACGGCCGAGTATAGGTGCTATGGTATACATATCATGTTAAACGACCAAGTATAGGTGCTATGGTATACGTATCATGTTAAACGACAACTATAGGTGCTATGGTATACGTATCATGTTAAACGACCAAGTATAGGTGTTATAGTATACGTATTATTGTTAGATATTGAATTTCACAAATACATCAAACCATGATTCAAATGGGGCATATACAATATATTTTAGAGAGAGAAAGTTGAGAGGTTTGGGAACTTAGTGAGAGAAAGTAAAAGTGTTATTATGAGCTCCAACTCTTTACCTTGGGAGGTAGAGAGTATTTATAGTATCTTACATAAACACCGCCTACGGGCTGTGGATCAGGAATACAGTGGGTAAAGACCTATCCGTCCTCCACGTTGTTACTTAACTAAATACTACCTAACATTAAATAACTTACGACTATGAGCTTTCTAACGATTACATACACTTGAGGTGACCAATACTTTAACAACTGGATTTTCCAAATCCTAACAATCTCCCCCTAAGGGAGGTCACCTCAAATTACATTGAATACAAACAGATATTACATTTAAATTGTTCTTGGATTCTTGTTGTAGTTCTTTGCTCTGTAGCTCGTAGTCTTTGATTCGTCATGTTTTGCATATTTGGTTCTTACGAGTGGAGGTCTTAAACTGATCCACGTGATAATGAATTTTGAGCCAGCTTTGAGATCATCTGCCACCATAAATCTATGGCTCTTCCTTAGCGGTGTTGCCATCATGTGTTGTTGTGACATTGGACCGACATTCTCACATTTTGGATCATGATTTCTTCTCATCAGAGTAGCGGAAGCTTTAGTTGATTCATGATATTTGCAGCAGCGTAGCAGAAGCATGGAGTGAAAATATCAGAGTCGTTGATGCACTAATCATGATGTCTTTAGAAATGAATGTGTTGTGTGAGCATGCGGCTATGGATTAACCTCTCCATTCTGATCACCTGCAAACGTCGGGCGTAGCTGCATACAACAGTTAGCAATAAAGCGCACGAAAGTGTCTTTGATCACTTTTGTTGAATTGAGGTACATGGTCCACGGTCCCCGTTGATCAGTACAAGTACTGCCTGTGATCAGGTAAAATTCCGAAGAATCTCCTTGACAGGGTTTCGCAGCTGCTCTAGCTATTCTCAAACCGGAACGTCTCAAAGAAGACAACACGGAGTGACTGAACCAGCGAATTGAGATTCACTGATTGATGAAGAATGATTTGAAAAAAAATTGTGTACTGCACAATAAAAGGTTTTTGCAATACAACGAAGGTTTTAAGGAAAATCAGTTATCAATCATAAACACCTTTTAATTTTGAAATATTTATACACAGTCGATGTGCTAGAGAAAAGAATTTTAAGCACAACGACCGGTTTTCAAAGGTATCCGTCAATCCATATCCTGAACCAGGATTGATTCAAGATTTTGAATCGCCCCATTGTTTCTGTTCAGTTGTCACATGATTGATCTATTGAATAGATTTCACATGCCACCTACCAGGAGCTTGTTTGATGTTGGCTCCAGAAGGCTTTCCATCTTCCTTGTGAATATGTTTGCATATCACTCAGATGTTCTGGCAATACCACAAGGATAATGCGTAGGACTCTTAAGATATTCTTACTTTCCACATTGTGTGAAACAGCAAGTCTTTATTGACAGTGTCCTAATGAGATTTAACAGATGATCTCGTGGCTCTAGACTCAATTGTGCACATTTGGTTCCTATGCCGGAGACTAGGGAGAGGGTCTCCTTCTTCAATATCAACAATCTCTAAGAGAAAGTCGACAGATTATGTAGGTTCCCCGTGAGAATGAAACAAGTCCTTTTAAGAGGAGCTTGAGTAGCTTGGGAAGTTTAGTGCAGTGCGTCACTGGGTCCATGACGTCTTGTCTTCAATACCAGTGTTACCTTGGTAACCACCAGTAGCATATGTATTGAACCCGGTTTCTGCCCTAAGGTTGAATTATTGGAGGGCTATTTCTTTTCACCCTTTTTCCATTCAATTCTTTTTTATTCTTCAACCCCTTAAGTGCTTACCGAGACTTCATAACTAGAACCTTGTTGGGTTTATTCCAGTTCTAGCTCTATCTCAGTCCACACTCTTCCCAAATCTCACATTTCTCATTTTTTTCACATACCTAAGGACTCTACACTATCTAGTGGATTGTCCCTGGGTAGATCCCTCCGGCTCTGGCGGGATCGTGGGAACGAATACCTAACCTAACCATCCTTATAACACCATGCATGAAGTAAATTTGGTCGGTCTTTTGGTATTGTTCTTCTGCCATTGGAACCAATTGAAAACCATTTAAAAATCAATCCAAGTACTTGTGATACATGATCAAAACATTTTGTACCTGAATTATTTTTGATATTTTTAGAAAAAGCTCCCCCTCAACATGTGCATCACATATTTGAAATAGTTTTGGCACATGGAGGCAAGAGGACTTGAAAATCTCAGATTTTAAGAACGAACGATTCGATTCTTTAATCAACAATTTCTAAAAGATATCAACATAACTTTCCCGATCAAAATTAGTATTTTACATACTTTGTTTTAAAGATATTTTTGGGAGAGGATGTGGTTTTCAAAAGAGTTTCTCCCCCTCAATATGTGCTTCAAGATTCGAAAAGAGTTTAGCACATATTAGATGGAGCATGCACTTTGAGACAAAACAATCACATTTCAATCCTTTTTGGTTTGATATAGATGCTTCCCCCTTAACATGTGCATGGAAAATTTGAAATCGTTTGTCACATGTAGGGAGGAGAGCTTGTTAATCACTTACAAACCATTTGTCGAATTATCAGTTTAAATCCAATTTAAATCACAAATTCTCCCCCGATCACAATTTTTAAATAATTTGAGATTTGTGATCTTTATAGATTTAAATTGTTTTTGAAAGCTTTTGAGGAGAATTGTGACTTGTTTATGAAAACATTTAACCGATATAGATCAAATCTAAGACTTTTAAACTCCAATGATAACATGCTTGATTATCTTTTAAAAACATGACAAATAACCTTTTGATTTAATTGAAATCATTTAATTGAAATCATTCTCCCCCTCAATCAATGACATTAGTTGTTGATTGAGAAATAGAGATTTTGAAAAATGTCAAGTCCAGATGAATATCAAAAATTAAGTCCGAGTTATTTTGGTTTATTTGTTTTCATTAGATAACAAATATTTTTCAGAAGAATTTATAGAAGGAAAAATATTTGTGAAAGAAACATTTGTCTTTTTGGTGACAAACATTTGTTTTTAGAATCTGAGCATGAGATTTGAAAAATAAGGTAAAACATGGCTCTGTTCTTTTTTATAAAACGGGTTATAGACCGAAATGACTATAAGCCTTTG
>BPTQ01000004.1:24965788-25032505 GCA_019973895.1 Chrysanthemum seticuspe | reverse complement strand
GTTCCTCACGCAGTTTACCCATTACACAGACAGTTCAACATATAAAGATCGTCTAGAAAACTCCGTCCTACAAAAGACTCTAAATCGCACAGAACAAAATGATTAAGTCCATATAACGAACTCTACCAATCTGCACTTCCCAAACTCGAAAACCAGAGTGCCGTTGTTAACTCATTCTAGTGAAATAATAAAAGAAAAACTACCAATACTCCTAATTCTCATCGTCGTTCAACATGTTATTTCGAAACGATTTTTTTTAGCTTAATAAAATATGCATTTACTCAGTTGAACCAAAATGAAAATAGAGTTTTGTCTAAGTACCCAATTTGATTCATAAATCTCGTTTCATCTTTACCCAGCCTTACTGATTTCGGAGTAATTAACCACGTAACAATACAAATCTGATTATCCATACCTTAATTCATGTACCTTTGTAAAGTATAGATAGTTTAATCATACAAAATTGGTCTTTAAGAACCAATGACTTAGATTCGAATTTATACAATGACTTAAACATGAAGAACTAACAAAGATGTCGTCTACCCTTTCTACTTCGACCTCAGGGGTGTGAGTCTTTCCCCCACTACCATTATAGTTAACAATGGAATTAGACATTATAGCATATGATTAGACTTTTACGTAGGAACGGTGATTTTTCACCGTTCAGCCTACGTATACAAGTAGTATTCGAAAATAATTCAAATATATTTACCTTATATTTAACTTGTAACTTTCCGAATGTACGTCGAAGACCGATAACTTGTCCAAAGATTACGGAGGTCTTCTCACAGACTCCGGCGTAATTACGCCGAAGTCGTGAATCCTTGTAAGAAGCAGAGAGGACCACTACTCCATGATGCGTGGATGAAATGAGTACACCAACCCAAGTTCATACCACTTGTTCAAACTACATATACGTCTTAGGTTAATTTAGATCATTTATCACTAGGGTGAATTGCACTCACAAAACTGGGCAATGGTTGGGTGGGTACAACGGTGGACAAAAAATAGTAAACAAATGAGTTCTTGCCACTTTTTAGTGGCAAGGATGCATTTTCAGATTAGTATACGATATTACAGATTAAGGTAACAATTGATATTACCATCACCCCCTTTCTGAGTGTGGGGACTCCAGCTTCATCTTTCCCATCTGCTGTAGAAACAATCAAGAAGTACAAATTCAGTAACATATTTAAGCTTAGATTCAGTAACCAAGAATTTCTGGTTAAAACATACTAATTTGATAGATATGAAATGTTTCCATGTACTTAATTCCATACCTATTAGTCTAAACATAACAATGCACCAATTAATGAGGCTTTAGTCATTCCGACCCATTTCTACTTTGCTCTAAATACTTAGTTTAACCCATGAATCTGTTTTGAGATAAAAGTAAAACCAAGTTGACTCATTTACGTATAAAATAATTCGATTTTTTTTAGCAAAGCTTTATTGTACAACTTGCTGCTACTCTTAATCCTCATAACCATCAAAAAGAAAATAATAAAGTGATCTTACTCAATTGTTGCCGTGAGACCAAAAGCTCAAACCCTTCACGTCTAACCATCTCAAGCAATATACCTGAATTAGTAAAACAAGACACGCTAAATCTCAGAAAACATCCTGCCTCAAAAGATCTGCTAGAAATATACAACTTGACAGACACATTACCCATTTGACGCACTCCTTGGCCTCTAACCGCCACGGACGCTCCTTCCCGATAGACTTTGAACGCTGGATTTCTGTCCGATATGGCGACCAGGCGGTCATAAAGCTGTCTGATACTCACCTACAGATATGTAAACGTCGTTAAACATAATGAATCCATTTATATGAGTTGAAACCATGAAAACACAATAGAAAAGTAATTTCTTACCTTTTTCCCATCCTGACCAGCCACGGGTGAATCATTTACACCAAATACCATGCAAATTTTTGGCTTGTCAAAGACCAAAGGGGGAACACATGTCATCACCTCCATATGTGCAAGAGTGTCTCCAACTTGAACACTCTTCAACCCTCCCAAAGATACAATATCACCGACATAAGCTTTCTCCACTATAACACCATCAAGCCCAGCCCTTTTCATAATTTTCAAAACCTGAAGTAATTTCCAGAGAATGAACAATCAAAATTTAAATAGCATTAAGCTTTTACAAGTATAAAGGGCAGTAACATTTAGGGACAAAAGAGTACATACACGCCCCTCTTCGACAACCACCCCGGTGTTAGACTCACGGAAGGCCTTGACTTTATCGTTTTGAGAAATCACACCGGCTGCTATCCTCCCAATCATAAAGCGCCCGCACTTATCATCCTTGCTTATCATGGAGACCTGAAATAATCAAAAGCTCAAATTAGGGAAAGTGCAAAAAATTATGCAATGTTATCTATATGGATGCAAATCCCTCAACTAAATGCTATTCAAGTTCCTAAACACCAACTCGTGAAAAGGTTCAATAATAGTTAAGTGAATGTTGTACAAGAATATATTATGGACAGAATGGTAATGCGTAAAATTTAACTAACCAGCATTTGGAAGGGTTCTTGAAGCCTTGTTGTTGCTGGAGCTGGTACACACTTTATGATCTCTTCAAGCAACTGTGACATGTCCTTTGCATCGTGTGCGAGGTCCAACAAAGCCCAACCATCTTTAGCACATGCATGGAGAATAGGAAACTTAAGCTCGTCCTCTAAAAGATATGGTTAATATAATGATTAAATCTTATCATATTATTTTCTTGATTAATGAATCAATTTAAACTTACTAGTTGCATCATTGTCAATCAAGACATCCCCAACTTGGGTTACAATCTCAGCACATCTCTCTTCAAGGGCTGAAGCTGCATGATAGATAATTGATAATGTCGTGAGATAAGTATATTTAAATATTCAGTTAGAATAATCAATGTAGAATTATACCTTCAAATCGATCTACTTTATTCAAAAGTAGAATTATGCTTAACCTAGATTGTATAGCTTCAGCAACAAACCTCGCTTGTCCCTTGAGACCTTCATTCACATCCACCACAAAAATTGCACCATCGGTCATGGAAACACCTTGACGGGCCTACACAAATCATAAGAAAGAAACATGTACACTAAGCTTGTGTATCTCGGTCAACTACATGGTAAGAATAGAAGATGTACGTCTCCAAGAAAATCATCATGACCGGGTGTGTCAATAACATTAAGTATGTGGTTTTTCCAACTCAAGGATGTGACCCACAAGTGACAGAGAGGAACATATCAACTTTTTAAACTTTCAATAAGCTCAATATATAAGCTTAAAAAAAAACCCTTTTGAGATTCTAACCTCATAACTTTTCATACTTTCAGTAAGCTCAACAAATAAGCTTACACAAACACCCCCTTAAGAGAATTTTACTTCAAAAGATGAATGGCCTTATGAGCTTACTGATAGATTAATGAGCCAATAACCTCACCTTTTGTGGCTAATGAGCTTATAAACTTTAAAGCTAATGAGCTTAAATAGCCCATAAGCTCAAAGTTTGATAAACTCATAAACCTAAAAAATTAAGCTTATTAGCGCTTTATACTTTCAATAAGACCATTATATCAGGTTAAACAAACACCCCCTTTTGAGATTTTAACCTCAACAGAACAGGTGAATGTCCTTATAAGCTTATTAACAGATTGATGAGCCAGTAAACACAATAACAGAACCCTTTACCCCACAAACATTCTTAAAATGAAAAGCTAGTTCCCTTAATTTTGTCTCATCTCACAACAATTTGTTTGAGACAATACAAATACCATACAACAATAAAGATCACAAAAAATATTGTAATGTTTTCTTAAAAAGAGTTGTATACCGCATCTCAAAAAAGATCAATAAAAATGCTCACTTTTCTAGAAAAAAAAAATCAAATAAATAATACTCACCATGCTATAATTCACCTCTGAAACTCGAGAACATATGGTATAACTATTTAGGCCATGACAAAGATCCATGTCATCCACAGAACTAAAACATAATCAAAGTATATAAAAGTATCAGTGTCTTTTTAAACCAACAAATTCTTAGCTAAAAGATTTTAAACAAAAGAAAACAGCATGTAAAATAATAATATTTGTAATAAACTTGATACATTAAAGAATAACTTACCAAAAGCAAAAGAAATTATGGACGTGAAGGACTAATTCTTGTTTTAACCTGTAAAGTTTTTAAAAAAATGTTATTTCTTTTGTATATCTTGGATGGTGCAACAAGTAATTGAAGATATTGCTTGTGTTGGGTCTTGAGAAGAAAGAAGAACTAAATGAAGAAAATGAGAAAGAAGAGCAATGAATTGATAAGGAAGCTCATGCATCTAGGTTAGGTTTATAGGATTTTGCTTTTGACATTATCTTTGTAGTAGTTGGAAACACTAATGTAAAATTTATGGGTAGTACAATAGTAGTTGGAACTTTGAATCGTGATTGTTTCCAGCTTGTGGACTTGTGGTACGTGTACGTGTAAAGTTTTGCAAGTGTTTCATCTTTCAATTCAACCATTCTATTTAGGGGGCGTTTAGTTGGGGTAATTTTAAATTTCGGAATTTTAAATTCTAGAAAATTTAAATTCTTGAGAATTTAAAATTTCGAAATTTTAAATACCTTCGCATGTTTGGTTGACAGAAATTTATAAATATATATTTTTTTTAATATAAATTTCATGAATATTCTATTTAAAAGTTTATAAAAAAAGTTTTATAAAAAATTTATAAAAAAAGTTTATAAATGATTTATGAAAAATTTTATAAAAAAAATTTATAAAAAAAAAATTATAAAAAAAAAGTTTATAAAAGATTTATAAAAAATTTATAAAAAAAGTTTATAAAAAATTTATAAGAAATTTATAAAAAAATTATAAAAAAAAAGTTTATAAAAAATATATAAAAAAAGTTTATAAAAATTTATAAAAAAAGTTTATAAAAAAGATTCATAAATATGCAATTTAAAAGTTTATAAAAAAAAATAAGAAAAAAAGTTTATAATTTTTTTTTCAAGTAAATTAAAATTCCTCACTTTTTGGAGGCATTCTGATTCTATCCATTTTGGCAATTCGAAGAATTGTAAATTACTTCAAATGCCCCCATTTGAGTTACCAAACAGGACATTTGAAGGGAATTAAAATTCAAATGCCCCCAATATCCTCCAAATTGCCCCAACCAAACGCTCCCTTAATACAATCACATAATCATACTTATATTAAAGTATGACAAGTAAAGTGTTGAAATATAACACTTACAAAACCTTAAAATTAAAATTCTGAAATTCAAGTATCTATCCGAGATGCATTGAATAAGTTATGTACAAAATATCCTAACTTCATCGTAGTTTAGTAGCATTTGGAACTCAACATATGCTAAGATAGTTCTAAATGAGTGTCTATGATGAAACTATATTGTAACTTTGTCTTTGGTCAAAATAAAGTATGTCCCTAGAATGTAGCAGTCCACCAGCGTTGTTATCACGTACATTGGTTTAGAAAACCGCCTTTGAAAACTTGCATTTCGAAGCAAAGAAGAGGTTGGATAGTGAGTTGAATTAATGTTGTACACCTACCAAAGTACCAAACAAGTTATTGTGCATGCATTTAATTGGAGTAAACGTTACACAAACATGAATTTAGTGCTACTTTCAATATATAGAGTGTTGGTTACTTTTTGTGGGTTAAACGTGGGACAGTAGATACCATGCTATTGCTTAAAGCGAAATAACGAGGTTTTTGCAAAATTTTGGAATTTGAAACGAGTCCAAATTATGCTTTATTTATGTGCGACAGACTTTGGTTCGGCTTGAAGCGCGACAAGGATACTGTGTGTGTTTGCCACCCTAATGTCAAATCTATACAAAAATAGCACATGTAATCAATTAATAAATATATCTTCTTAGAATATTGTTAATCTATACAATGTGAAACAAACAAAGCGTGTAATTGTTGACTACAAAAATAGCATTTGCAATCAATTAAGTAGAAAATCAGTGTAGACATATCTTATAAACAAAGCCCAGCCCTTTTCATAATTTTCAAAACCTGAAGTAATTTCCAGAGAATGAACAATCAAAATTTAAATAGCATTAAGCTTTTACAAGTATAAAGTGCAGTAACATTTAGGGACAAAAGAGTACATACACGCCCCTCTTCGACAACCACCCCGGTGTTAGACTCACGGAAGGCCTTGACTTTATCATTTTGAGAAATCACACCAGCTGCTATCCTCCCAATCATAAAGCGCCCGCACTTATCATCCTTGCTTATCATGGAGACCTGAAATAATCAAAAGCTCAAATTAGGGAAAGCGCAAAAAATTATGCAATGTTATCTATATGGATGCAAATCCCTCAACTAAATGCTATTCAAGTTCCTAAACACCAACTTGTGACAAGGTTCAATAATAGTTAAGTGAATGCTGTACAAGAATATATTATGGACAGAATGGTAATGCGTAAAATTTAAGTAACCAGCATTTGGAAGGGTTCTTGAAGCCTTGTTGTTGCTGGAGCTGGTACACACTTTATGATCTCTTCAAGCAGCTGTGACATGTCCTTTGCATCGTGTGCGAGGTCCAACAAAGCCCAACCATCTTTAGCACATGCATGGAGAATAGGAAACTTAAGCTCGTCCTCAAAAATATTTGGTTAATATAATGATTAAATCTTAATCATATTATTTTCTTGATTAATGAATCAATTTAAACTTACCAGTTGCATCATTGTCAATCAAGACATCCCCAACTTGGGTTACAATCTCAGCACATCTCTCTTCAAGGGCTGAAGCTGCATGATAGATAATTGATAATGTCGTGAGATAAGTACATTTAAATATTCAGTTAGAATAGTTAATGTAGAATTATACCTTCAAATCGATCTACTTTATTCAAAAGTAGAATTATGCTTAGCCTAGATTGTATAGCTTCAGCAACAAACCTCGCTTGTCCCTTGAGACCTTCATTCACATCTACCACAAAAATTGCACCATCGGCCATTGAAACACCTTGACGGGCCTACACAAATCATAAGAAAGAAACATGTACACAAAGCTTGTGTATCTCGGTCAACTACATGGTAAGAATAGAAGATGTACGTCTCCAAGAAAATCATCATGACCGGGTGTGTCAATAACATTAAGTATGTGGTTTTTCCAACTCAAGGATGTGACCCACAAGTGACAGAGAGGAACATATCAACTTTTTAAACTTTCAATAAGCTCAATATATAAGCTTAAAAAAACAACCCTTTTGAGATTCTAACCTCATAACTTTTCATACTTTCAGTAAGCTCAACAAATAAGCTTACACAAACACCCCCTTAAGAGAATTTTACTTCAAAAGATGAATGGCCTTATGAGCTTATTGATAGATTAATGAGCCAATAACCTCACCTTTTGTGGCTAATGAGCCTATAAACTTTAAAGCTAATGAGCTTAAATAGCCCATAAGCTCGAAGTTTGATAAACTCATAAACCTAAAAAATTAAGCTTATTAGCTTTTTATACTTTCAATAAGACCATTATATCAGGTTAAACAAACACCCCCTTTTGAGATTATAACCTCAACAGAACAAGTGAATGTCCTTATAAGCTTATTAATAGATTGATGAGCCAGTTAACACAATAAAAGAACCCTTTACCCCACAAACATTCTTAAAATGAAAAGCTAGTTCCCTTAATTTTGTCTCATCTCACAACAATTTGTTTGAGACAATACAAATACCATACAACAATAAAGATCACAAAAAATATTGTAATCTTTTCTTAAAAAGAGTTGTATACTGCATCTCAAAAAAGATCAATAAAACTTCTCACTTTTCTAGGGAAAAAATCAAACAAATAATACTCACCATGCTATAATTCACCTCTAAAACTCGAGAACATGTGGCATAACTATTTTGGCCATGACAAAGATCCATGTCATCCATAGAACTAAAACATATAATCAAAGTATAAGTATCAGTGTCTTTTTAAACCAACAAATTCTTAGCTAAAAGATTCTAAACAAAAAGAAAACATGTAAAATAATAATATTTGTAAATAAACTCGATATATTTAAGAATCCTTACCAAACCCAAAAAAAATCATAGATGTGAAGGGCTGAAATGGCTGGTGAAGCCATGAATGACGTTTTTATGAACTAAATGTATATTTCACACCACAAAACCAGGTTTTAACCTTAAAATTTTTTTAAAAAATGTTGGTTCTTTTGTATATCTTGGATGGTGCAGCAAGTAAATGAAGATGTTGCTTGTGTTGGATCTTGAGAGAACAAATAACTAAATAAAGAAAATGAGAAAGAAGAACAATATATTGAAAAAGATGATGATGACTCTAGGTTATATCTAGAATATCTAATGCCTAAATGAGTCGGAACCACCATGTCAGAGGTTCTTTAATGATAATCACTCACACTACTACACAAAGTATTTTTTGGTACGCTTCTTAGGTACGGTTATATGAAAACCGTACCAAAAAAACCATTTGGTGCGGTTTTTAGAAACACCGTACCAAGAAAAAGCATTTGGTGCGGGTTTTAAATATTCCTTGTTATTTGGTACGGTTATTTTTAAAACCGCACCAAATAATGATTTTTTGATACGGTTATTTAGAAACCGCACCAAATAAACATTTTTTGATACGGTTTTTTTAGAAACCGCACCAAAAAACAAATTCAAAATACTTGTCTCCCTTGTCTCCCCAATGAACTGCCTTTTGAATATTTTGTCTCATTTAGGATGCGTATACGTTATAGTGTGTTGATTATTCAAGGAAAAAATCGGTATACATTTCTCTTTACTCCTTTGAGTTTGCGTTTTATACGCATACTTGGGGAGTTGAGGGGAAATGTTGCCGTTTTTTTCTAAATAGTCAACCCACTAGAACGTATACGCATATGAGATAAAATATTCAAACGGTGGGTTAGGATGTGCCACGTGTTACCACATATGTTTCATTCTTACATGCATACGATTTATTATGTTGTTTTAAATTTTCAGATGGAACAAAAATGGATGTACGGCATGAATGTTAATGACCCTGTGAATGGAGTGCAAAGTTTTCTTATCGCTGCTGAGTCTAACCGAGTGGCTAAGGGAGATATTGAGATTTTTTGTCCTTGTTCGCAATGTAAAAATTTTGTACCATATAATGATATCAAAACGATTGAATACCATTTGCTCAAATATGGTTTTGTGCATAAATATACTTGTTGGTCAGAACATGGAGAATCACTGGTTGATAATAGCACATCGAGTCATGTATCAAATGCTAATGAGAAGAATGATTCTTACATTAATGACAAACATGAAAAATTAAATGCGATGTTGCATGATTTAGAGGCTAATGGTGATATTGATCAAGAAGATTTACAGCAATTGTTTGATGACGCAGAGAAACCGGTGTATGATTGTATGTTGTATAGGGGTGATAAGTATGAAAACTTGCATGCATGTGTTACTTGCAAAACATCAAGGTATAAAAAAGAACCGGATGAAATTGATGATGATGTGACAATAAATGGACCTCCGGCTAAGCTATTGTGGTATTTTCCCATCATACCAAGACTTAAATGGTTATTTGAAAACAAAAAAGAGGCCAAATTGTTGCATTGGCATTTCGATCAGCGTAAAGACGACGGAAAATTAAGGCATGTAGCGGACTCCCCTCAATGGAGAAAAATTAATAACAAGTTTCCAGAATTCAGTAAAGAGATTAGAAATATTCGATTTGGGCTAAGTTCGGATGGAATCAACCCATTGAGAGTAAAGAAGGGTCTAGAGATTAACCTTTTAGAATGATCAACGGTTGTGGGGAGGCCACGCGTTGATCATCTAAGAGTAAACAAGGAGGACATGTGGTCTTTCCTCCTTGGCTCAAACATGAGAGTGCTATGCTTCCTATAATGTTGGTTGTATGTCTCCTAATGCCTCATGTCATATTGTACATCTACTTAACCGTTAGTGGTAGTTGGGGACAGTTGTCTCATGCGCATGTACTATGCAGCCTGAGAGATGATACTAGGTCCAACGTGGCCTGGGTTTGTATGGCTCTCATCATGGGTTGACTTGCGAACCTTAAGTAATGGGCTTGATCCAAGCGTATAGTATGTGGGCTTGGGCCACTGATACTGATACACTATCAAATCATCCCATTCTAGTATTATGTCATGTAAAAGTGAGATGATGCTAGACTTATTTAACCGAGTCCCCCCAACTCGTGATGCATTACCAGGGTTCCCTCTCAGGCTTATGTCACGTCTGTTTTTGTAATAGTGACTAGGGTGAAAGTTATGTTGTAACGTATGGGGTAGGGGTAATGTAGCATTGAATGTGTGCGTGGGAAATGTAAAAGGAATCTATTCGAAATGATTCAATTTCGTCCTTTTGATTTTTTCGACGGGTCCAGACTTGTCGATTTAACTGTGCTTGACGTCATCCTAACATTCATCGCACGCGTGTTTACTAGGTCACGAACGACAAGCGCGCAGTTTGTGTATGTTGACCCAATGGGTTGTTATCACCTGATTTCCACTAACACCATTTTACCCTCCTATAAATGGGTTATGGGTTATGTATCATGCTTCATGGGTATGAGTTATGGACTTTGGTTTTTACCCAACAAGATTCATTATACCTAATCAATGGATCATGGGACTTGGGTCATGGGTTACGAACTTTGGTTTTTACCAATTATTTACCCATTACAAGTTATACAAAGTACATATACATTTTTATAAAATATAAGTAAACAACATTACTTGTAAGTGTTTTATAAAAATGGTTTTGGTTTTATATAACTTATTTAACTAAACATGTTATGATGATTATATGTTTAGTAAAAGTGTGTTAGTAACTATTGGCCCAAAACTTTTACGTATTTTATTTATTTCATTGAAATGATTTACGTTTGTTATCGACAAAACATTAGAAGATCGAAAAATATAAATAAACATTTTTATGGTTTATTTGCATTAACAATATAAATAAACATTTTTATGATTTTAGGCACTAAAATATCAAAATTTAAGATCCCGCCTAATATTTTCCAAGCCTCCCCGCCCATTTTTCCCCCAAAATCAAACCCTAGCACTTTTCCCCTCTAATTTTCCTGCGCCCCCTCTTTTTTCCTTTTCATTCCAAGATGCAAATACACTAAACTTTTTGATTCATGCTTCTCCTTCACGAGTCCAGACCAAACTCACCACATGTGTAAATATTATTCAACATCAATTGTGTCATGAACTCGAAGTAGCGGTGATACTCATGTCTAATCTTCAAAAGTGGGGTTTGAGCCCCAATCCGCTGTTAAAGGTCCTTTCCAGTTTTATTTTTCTTCAGTCATATATAATGCTACGCGTTACGACATATTGTTAGATCCCACAATCCTATTTTTGGTGAAACCCAAAACTAGGATTGAATTCAAGGTTCGAATTTGGTCAAAGATTCTTCTTAGATGTTAATAGCTTCTTATATGTACTTAATTAATATATTTTATATCTTCAAATTTGTGATTTTGGCGGATTCGAGTTTCAACAAAGAAAGTAATATTTTTAATGCTAAAGCTGGTAATCTCATATTTAATCTCCAATCTTTGGTTTAAGAATTGTATATCCAGCAAGTCTAATTACATGATAAAATTACTTCTTGAATCGTGACATCAATGCAAGTGTGTGCCATGTATAATCAAAAACACATTCTTGCAATTAATATATAATCCTTTCAACCCATTTATTTACCCCTTTCTTGTTTAGCTAAAGTTGTTAGCTTCAATTTTTTTCTTTATTTAATTTGCAGGTGCATTTGAATGTAAAAGAGCCTTGGGATTCAAGTGTTTTACCTACTGCTCCATGACATTAATATGTAAGCTGTTAAAATCAAGTAAAGTTGAAAATTTATATGCAAAGTCATGTTTACTGCTTCCATGGTTTGGACTTTGCTTGTTTTTTTGTAGCGGTTTCAACTTTGCTTGCTGTTAAGTGTTAACTTGTTTGTGTTTAGGGATTGCAGGTTGTAAACATGCTAGTATAAAGTTCTTATAAATTGGTGATTTAGAATTGTGTAAAGAAAAGTATCTTTATAGTACTTCTGATAAAGTTGAGTATGGCAAAAAAACATTTGTGAGTAAGTGATACTCTGTAATATTTACTCCTTACCACTTATTCAGTTATTTGTACAGCTTTTTCAAAACCTCTTTCTGCTAATGGTTTGTACACCTTAAACTATTTTTTCTCTTTATTACGTTGCCAACTACTTGCATAACGATAACAAGCATGCAACTACTTGCATTTCACATATCATATAAAAATTTATATTTCTGTTACATGAGCGAACTTTCTTTGTATAAACATTATAGTTGTTGTCTATTACACTTGAAATCTAAGTTAAGTCATGGTAACATTAAGTTTCTTTGTTTATTGAGCAACCAAGATAAAGAGTCATTAAAGGCTTCGAATGTGCAAATACATGTTTTGAAAGTTAACAAAAGATCATTAGCATGTATGTTCGTTTGGCTGTCCTTTTGTTAAGCAATCATGTAATGCATGTTTCTAGGACCATTTCTATGCATCAGCGTTGAGATAACCCTTTAATTCAACATCTATCATAATGTGCATACACAAATTGATGGCGCTCACTTAAGGACCCTAAGTTTATTTTATGTATAGTTGCATGTTTCTAACATATGCTTACATGTTTATTTTACTCCGCTACAGATGGGGCTTTTGTGAAGTATAACGATACGAGCCTATGTATTTTTTGGATCAGTACGTGCTCTTGATGCGGGCTATACCAGAATTCTATGAAAGTAAGAGAAAGCTTGAGTATGTTACAGAAAAATATGAAAGAAGACACCTAGAAAGTTAACGGGCTTGCTACATAACAACTTTCCTTAACCGTTGCATTAGCCAGTTGTGTTGTAGTGTGGCTCCTCGTAGTCCAGGTTTTATATTTTGGTGATGATAACGTTTTACGATTGTAATGGATAGCACTTTTATATTTTGGTAATGATGACGTTTAAAAGATGGTAACACTTGTGTTTAACTTAGGTGGTTGCGTTGGTTGATGTTTATTTAAAAAGTTAAGTTTGTTAAATATTGTTTGTGTATGTTGCAATGTCGGGTCTGCTGGGAAAGTATATGGTAGTGTTTGGATATAGGTTTATTATGGTAGTGTTTGGATACATGTTTTGGAAAATATATTTTTTTTTGAAAAAGCATATTTTTGGTGCGGTTTTTTAAGAAACCGTACCAAAAAAGAATGATTTGGTAGGCTTTTTTATTGAAGACATTTGGTACGGTTAGAATTAAAACCGCACCAAATAACCATTTTTTGCTACGGTTTTAAAACCGCACCAAAGCACATTCTATTTTTTGGTACGCTAGTATTTGGTACGGTTTTAAAACCGTACCAAAAGGCTTTAAAAACCGTACCTAATGAATTTTTTGTGTAGTAGTGTCATGTATTGTGTCACTCTCGAAAACTTGCATTTGCAATAGATGAATGGAAGAATTGGGTTGTTTTATGAAGAGATGGAGAGTTTGAGTGGTGAAAATGTGATGAAAGTTGAGAATAACATATAGAGATTGTGATGTTGTTTAAGTTGGGGTCATGCTTTAAAGACACCCTACAACTTTGTGCATGGTTCTTCAATGATAGTCTAGTCATAGATAAACTTTCCTTTGATGACCTCTCCATACACACTACACACGCAAATACAATTTGCGACCAATGACAAATTTCGGCAGATTGATTTTTAAATAAAAGTGAGGTTTCGTAAGCTTCTTAACTAGTAGAGTAGTTACTGGTATCTGAGTTAACTTGTAAAAATAGCTTTCATTTTCTGCGTGTTAGTCTCTCTAAATATACTTGTGTTATTTGATGTAACTCCGCCTTTAAACTATCATTCACAAATTAAAAAAATACACATTTGAAAATAATTGCAACTATAACACTATATATCATCATCGGGGCACCGCCAATTATATTACTCTCTCTACGCAAACATTTAGTTGACGAAAGGATTTAATGAAATAAGTCATGGGTTCAATCACAACTTGTGTCACCGAAGTATATTATGATTGTGTGAAGCTAGGTCCAGAGGAATGGTCATTCGACACCTCCAAAAGAGGTGCTTTGGGTCAGTATTTTTCTTCGGAATGAAGCCTTTTTAGAAACACTGTGTTATTTATAAATTCATACCTTTACCTAATTATGTGACTATTTTTACAGATAGAGATCACGAAATAAATATATGGGTGCATTAAGATGTGGATGATCATAATGTATACTCCATTTGTCTCAAAATTAATGTCGAGTTTGGACTTTTTAAATCTTTTTTTTTTTCAACTTTGATAATACATATAAAATTGATGAAAATTATACAAATGAAAATACATATAAAATCCAATTTATTCATATATTTTGCATTAAATATTATGAAACACAAAAAGAATAATTAAGATCAAAGTTTAAAAAGAAAGACTCCAAAAAGTAAAAAACTGGACATTAATTTTGGAATGGAAGGAGTATTAGTTAAGTAAGCTTTTCAACCGATTTGTACCCAAGATCATGTACACTTAACAACTGAAATCATTATTCATGAGTTTGTGAGATTTTTCATAGAAAAAAAAAGTATATATTGGCCCGAGTTATGTAAAAAATATCATCTCGATGTGCATTGCAAATCGAACCTCGATGGCCATTAAAACTGTAAATATTCATATATATTGTTTAGTAGTTTAGTAAATAACCATACGATATGAGCACAAAAAACTGAATAGAAGTTTTATTAGTCATGCAAAATATGTACAACATTGAACATATATAAGTAAAAAGATGGGTCATAATGTCATGCACCTACCACCAAAATTACTACACATCTTCAATAAATAAAATACATACCAAACATTTGTTGAGTTTATAATACATGAATACGATAAAACCATGTAGACACCACAGAGTACACAGCGGAAGACTTAAGATCATAACAAATAAATAATTAACTGAATTAAAAACGTAACATACCTCTTGCGAATGTCAGATCTTTTGAACAAAATAGAAGAAGTGGTTTAAAGAGTTGTCCCTTACCGTTTTACAACTCAAACCAATTGGATGTAAGAATAGTGTCTTACAACCACAGTTTTGTACACACGAATTAACCAACGAATCAAGCGATTGCTAGATCTAACACAAGTCCTTGTTTTATGAAAAAACAAAACCAAAACACCCTTAGGAGGGGGTTCGGCCGAATAAGAGCAAGAGAGGAAGAGGAGAGATCTAGGGTTAATTCAATACACAAAGTAATGAGAAACCCTAAACCCTAGCCTCTGTATATATAGTGGATACAAACCTTTGGGAACAAGTTAAGGTTTGGGCTTGTGAAGCCCCCTATGGCCGGCCACTCTAGAGCCCCAAAGGGATACCCGAATCTTTTCCATATTAAGATTTTACACTACAAGTCCTTCTCTTTACAGTTAACGGTCGTTAGTTATTTTCCGTTAAATACTTAACTATCGTTAGACGGACTTTATGTGTAATAATTAATCGTAAACATTAACATTAATTATTTAACTTTAATTCTCATTCGCTAATGTGTGCAATCCCGTGGTCACGAGTTCGAATCCGGACATTTACGTATTTGTAAATATATACATTTCCAACAGCTCCCACTTGGATATGTTTACAAAACGTGAAATGACATTGGTTAGCATCTAGCAACACGCCAATGCCACCGGTACAACTCGTGTATGGTTTTCTAGAGAAAAACCAAGTTTCGATGATTCATCATCATATTCATCCTTTTGTTTCTAATACCATGTTAATAAGAATATGGATCTCACTCATTTCTTAATTAACTATTCTATTTCTCGCTTTATGTGATTGATTAAGATTACCAATTCTTCTGAAGATATTCCAGAAGACCTTGGGCATGGCCATGCAAACATCTTAACAACCCTACGAGGGGCCCAGCAGTATTATACTTCAAAATAAATTTGAAGGAAACAAATCCTATTTTGACTACAAGCAGGATTCATAGATTTCGCAACACTTCTGAAAACAATCCTTATAACTACCAGTTACGTATAGCGTTAGATTGTTTCACAAAAATGCACTACATCTATGACATATCTTTGGTATCTCAAGTCAGAGGATAAATATTCATGATATACTTAATGACTAAGATCCATAAAGTATCATCATGTAGGTGGGATAAGTCCTATACTAAATTCATTGAATATCATTTGAAATTAGTCATGCTACGCATCAATATACTTTCAAGTATATTCTAACTAATACTCAGATTTGTCCTAATTCAATATCATTCCCATGTTATTGATTGACAATGGACTATTTAGAATAACTTAAGCTATTCAAGGATTTAAACATGCAAATATAGGATAACATCATAATAAATGAATAATAAACATAACAAAACACTTTATTTCATTTCAATAATAATGTTTACAATATCCTTTTATCTAAAATACTTAGTCACAGATGGGCATGAAACTACTAGCTAAACGAAGTCCAAACTTATCAGACAAATGATTAAGTTTTTAACAAGGTAAGACCTTCGTTAAAGGATCTGCTAGGTTATCATCTGTGTGAATTTTGAGCAACTCAATTTCACCTATCTCGACTTGTTCTCGAACATAGTGATATTGTCTAGGATAGTGTCTGGTGCCCTTCATGACTCCAGGTTCATGGGCAAAAGTTATTCCAGCAGAATTGTCACAATATACTTTAATAGGATTTTCAATCGACGGCATAACACCAAGCCCCGAAACAAACTTCCTTATCCAAACAACTTCCAGGGCAGCCTCAGACGCCGCTATGTACTCACTTTCTGTAGCAGACATCACAAGTGTTGTCTGTTTCTTGCTCTTCCAATCCACAGCACCTCCATTGATGACAAATATGTAACCCGTTTGAGACTTCGTATCATCTTTGTCACACTTTCAGGATGCATCGCAGTAACCTGTAACAGATAGTTCTGCTTCTGGATTTCCCCCATACACTATGAACATATCTCTTGTAGCCCTAAGGTACTTGAGAATATGTTTAACAGCAGTCCAGTGAATTTCACCCGGATTCTGTTGATACCGACTGGTCAAGTTTTGAGCAAACGCCACATCAGGCCTTGTGCATCGCACCGCATACATGATAGATCCTACAGCCGAAGCATAAGGAACTTTCTTCATACGCGCCACCTCTGCAGGTGTTGAAGCACAGCCTTGGCTGCTCAAACCATGATTTACTTGCATTGGCAAAAATCCCTTCTTGGAATTTTGCATATTGAATCTCTTCAATATTTTGTCAATGTAAGCACTTTGGCTTAAACCAATTAGCCGCCTTGATCTATCCCTGTAGATCTTGATTCCGAGTATGTATGCTGCTTCCCCTAAGTCCTTCATCGAAAAACATTTACCAAGATAGGCTTTCACCTCATTCAGACTTGGTATATGATTTCCCATGATTAATATGTCATCGACATACAGAACAAGGAAAGTAACACGACTCCCACTAGCTTTGTGATATACACACGGCTCATCAAGATTATGAGTAAATCCAAAACTTTTGATTTCTCCATCGAATCTTTTATTCCATTGCCTTGATGCTTGCTTCAGTCCATAAATGGACCTCTTAAGCTTGCATACACGGTTAGGAAATAATGGATTCACAAACCCCTCCGGTTGTGCCATATAGATGTCTTTATCTAGACGGCCATTCAGAAAAGCGGTTTTGATATCCATTTGCCAAATCTCATAGTCATAGTGTGCAGCTATAGCTATGAGAATCCTAATAGCTCTTATGTATTCTACAGGAGAGAATGTCTCCTCGTAATCAATGCCATAGGTTTGAGTAAAACCTTTAGCTACCAGACGATCCTTGTAGGTGTGTACATTGCCATCCATGTCATTTTTCTTTTTGAAGATCCACTTACTTCCAATGACTTTAGCATTGGGAGGAAGGTCAACTTCAATCCAGACATCATTATCTTTCATGGATTGCATTTCCCCATTCATAGCAATCTGCCATTTATCCTTTTCAGGATCAGCCATGGCAGTCTTATAGTTGGCAGGTTCATTAAGATCCCCAACCATATGTTCTTCCACCTCTACGTTAAGACATAGACGGTCAGGTGCACGTATAGTCCTTTCAGACCTACGAATGGGAACAACTTCAGGAGGAGCACCTAAGCTTTCAGGTTCTTCTTGAAGTTGGCTAGTATTTTCATAAGGTGTTGTATCTTCTTGATCATATTCCAGATCATATACTTTCCCACTGAGTTCTTGAGATATGAGATTCCTTTCAAGGAAATCTCCATACCTAGCCACGATGACTTTATTCTCAGCTGGGTAGTAAAAGTAGTAACCCATAGTTTTCTTAGGGTATCCTACAAAGATACACTTAACAGATCTGGGTTGGAGCTTATCTGGTGAGTCACGTTTAACAAACGCCTCACATCCCCAGACCTTTAAGTAAGAAAAGTTAGGAGCTTTTCTTGTCCATATTTCATATGGAGTTTTAACAACCTTCTTCGTTGGAACCATATTCAAAATGCGAATAGCAGTTTCAAGGGCATAATCCCAAAAAGTAAAAGGAAGAGTCGTAAGTTCAAACATTGATCGTACCATTTCAAGTAAGGTACGATTTCTCCTTTCAGATACACCATTTTGTTGTGGAGTATAAGGAGATGTGAGTTGCTGGATAATTCCACACTCAGCTAAGTAATCTTTGAACTCTTGACTTATGTACTCACCACCTCTATCGGATCGAAGAGCTTTAATCTTCTTACCGAGTTGTAATTCTACTTCACTTTTGAAAACCTTAAATGTTTCAAAGACTTCATGTTTATGTTTAAGTAAATAAACATAACCATAACGACTGAAATCATCCGTAAAGGTTAAGAAGTAGGAAGCACCACGTTTTGACACATGTCTAAGTGGACCACACACATCAGTGTGTATCAATCCAAGTAGGTCAGAAGCCCTTTCCACTTGTGGTGAAAAAGGTTTCCTTGTCATCTTCCCAGCTATGCAAGATTCGCATTTGTCAAATGATTCATCATTGACCGTTTGTAAAAGCCCATCGTGTTGCAGCTTTTCCATGCGTTTCTTGCCTATATGGGCAAGGCGACAATGCCAAAGATAAGAAGAGTCACAGTTCAACTTGCTCTTCTTATTGCTAATGCTATACAACAAATTATTTTAATTGGATACACAACCATCCATATCAATTTCAAACACACCAAGCATAGGAATTGCATTAAAGTAAAAAACATTATTTAAAGAAACTGAAATTCCATAACTGGTAAAAGTGTGCACAAAACCAATATCTTTTAACAAAGAAACTGAAATAACACCCCTAACAATGGAGGGTGCAAAATGACAATTATTTAGTTCCAAAATTAAGCCCGAAGGCAACACTAAATCAAAAGTCCCTATGGCTTCGACAACTGCACGCTTTCCATTTCCAACGTACAAGTATCTCTCTCCACAGGTCAGCTTCCTCGCTCCTCTAAGTCCCTGCGATGTATTACAGATCTGAGTACCACATCCTGTATCATATATCCAGGAATTTTGCTTATGAGGAAAAGAAAATAATTCAAACATAAAAATACCTGATGAGCTAGGCACCATCTTATTTTTATTCTGAAGGCACTCATTCAGATAAACTGGACAGTTTTGCTTCCAGTGACCCGGTGAGTTGCAGTGGTGGCAAGTTAAATCCTTCTTAGGATTCTCCTTTTTCTTTGCAGGGTTCTTCTTAGGAGCTGGTGGGATGACAACTAGTTTCCCCTTTCTTTTTCCTTTCCCTTTCTTATCTGCTTGCGGCTTTGGCTTATTCACCCTACCACCCTGTATTGCTAGTACAGCAGGTGTAGGAGCCTTCTTTGGCAATCTCTTCTCGAAGTCTACAAGCATTGCATGTAACTCATTCACTGTCTTCCCCGTGCAATGCATGTTAAAATTTCGGACATAATCACCAAATCATTCCTGATTGAGGGAGTGATTGATGCGGCTGACACATACATCATTCGAGTAACCACAGCCGAGCTTCTCCAATTGGTCCAAGTGATGTTTCATCTTAAGGACGTGGTCGGAGACAGATTTGCCAACCTCCTGCTTGCAGCTATGAACCTTTTCAATCAATTCATACAGTTCAGCTGCAGGTGGCTTCTCAAACATACGTTTGAGTTGATCTACCATGCTCATAGGCGGATAGTGCTCAAATTGTTTTTGCAATTGAGCAGACATCCTCGAAAGCATTAGACACGCCACATCATTGTGCTTCTCATATTCAACACGATATACCTCTTGTTCAAGAGCAGTAGCCGTGTCGAGAGGAGCATCAGGCAGAGGTTATTAGGAATCAGAAATTCCATAAGTAAAAGAGTCGGTCACCCCAAGTATTATCTAGCCAAAGTTAGCTCGCAGACTTTTCTCTATTTATGTTAGTTATTAAATAAGTAGTAGCGTAGAATAGTATAGTGCAACACCGTGGAGGAAGGACGGGTCTTTACCCATTGTATCCCTGATCCACAGGCCGTCAGGAGGTCGTTTAGTCTGTAACCTATAAATACCCTCTACCTTGCAAGGTAGAGGGTTGGATGTTCTTTTGGTAATCTAATATTCCACAAGTTTCTCTTACTAGAATATCCCACTTTCTCTCTCTCTAAAATCATCTATGTGCTTAGTGTGTTAAAGTTATGTTATGTAAGTGAAATCCAATATCCTACAATTGGTATCAAGAGCCATGGTTAGATCATATCTTGCACATCTTTGGATTTCTAGGGTTTTTAGGTGGTTTTTGAGTTTGAAAAAGTTTAGTGGTTTGTGCATCATTTGGTTGATTTCTTGTGTTAAAGCTTGGATTTTGTTAGTACTTTTATGTTTAGAATCATCACAAGTGTTTAGGTTTTCATTTGGTAAGCTTGAATCATCTTGGTTGGGTTTTTTTTGGATTGAAAAGTGATGTTTGTGATGTTTTTCTTGCTAGCGACTTGACCTACGGATTTCTTTCTTGCTAGTGACTTGCTTTACATTTTTGTAGCGAGTTAAAGTTAGTGGAGTTAGCGATTTAGGCCTAGCGACTAACAGTACAAGTAGTGGATGCTCCACTACGGGTAGCGACTTGGTGTTATCGACTTGGTAAGTAGCGAGTTGCTATTTAGCGACTTAATTCCTTAGCGACTTGTATCTTAGCGAATTGCTGCCAAAATTTGGCTAGCGACTAGAGGCTTAGCGAGTTGCTATCTAGCGACTTGTCTTTTGTTTAGCGAATTGGGACTTTAGCGACTTGGTGGTATAGCGACTTAGTAATTAGCGAGTTGGTTCTAAATCCCTAGCGACTTGGGTGTTAGCGACTTGGTATTAATATCTTAGATACTTGGTATTTAGCGACTTGGATGTTTAATACATTGGTGTAGTGAAGCAAGATACTTATACACAATGTCTTACATCACTGATCCTTTAATCACCAAAGTACTTGCTCTCTATGATACAACACAGAATATTGAAACGGGATGCCTCCCTGAATGCTCTACATCTAATGATTCAACATCATTTAATCAAAACAACTCAGATAAGACACTCTTAATGTTGACAAATGATGCAAACAAAATGAAATGCACCAGTGAGCCCTTTCTACATCTCCATCAGCTTCTCAAACTACTATTATCTACATCTATGGATCGAACAAGCAGCGCTATCCTTCGTCAGGATTTTCCCACTTTGACAAGAACTGTGTTACTTAACTTAGAACGACTAAGGATTCAAATTACCAAAGAAAAGTTCTCAACTGATGATTCTCATGCAGCTCTTCAAACTATCCTCAATCAATTTCAGCCACTTATCCGGGAAGAATATTCCTCAGATTTTGATGATGACATGACTGGAATCTCATTCAAGAAACACACTGGAATGGAAATTCATGAGTTCAGAAACTCATTTATTCAAATTATGAGTAATATGGAAATATACATCAAGGAAGCTGCAAAAGAGAATAATAAGCTGAATGAATTGAATGAGTATCAAGAGACACTATGGATCGATTGTGACAGGTCATGCAATAGACCAATTGAACCAGTGAATGATACCGAATGCAGAATGTCAGTCGCAATGAAAGAGGATGAAGACAATAGCACTAATCTCAAATACTCAGAGTCAGAAAAGGTATCAATCAATAAGGTACACTTAACTGATCACATAAATTCTCATGTAAAGGTACCTGACTCTAACTCTGAACATAACATCATGAAATCGATCTTGGTTGTGCCTGAATCTAATGCTAATAACATGATTGAAAAAAGGGTATATGATGAGCTTTCAAACAAATTTTCAATTCTTGAAAAACATTGTATTTCATTGCAAATTGAAATACAACAAAAGGATGAAATCTTTTATGCAAAAAAACCTTGTACTAATCAGGAACTTCCAGAATTTCGAGAATTTTTTGAAATTAATCAGTTAAAATCCCAGATTTAGGACAAAGATTCGACCATAGGCAATCTAAAATTACTTCTTTCAAAAGTCCAGAAACATGACTGTCATGAGATGAGTGATACACTAGAATCTAGAAATTCTGAACTAGCTCTATGTGTGTCCAACCTACTAAGAGAAAATGAGCATTTAAGGAAGAACCTTGAGGAAACAAATTCTAAGTTAGTCAATCAATCTAACCTCTTGATGAAAGACATTGATGACCTCAAAGCCCAAATTCAGGATAAGAGCTTCAATATTGTTGCCCTAAAAAATGAGCTTAGGAAGTGATGAGTGTGTAAATACTCATCATTTTTGTACAATATAAACTGCAAAATCATCTGAAAACACTCAGAAACACATCAAAATGATCAAAATATCACAAATCAGTGTTTTATGTGTTTTAAATGCAAAAATATCAAAATCAGATGAAAAACATATCAAATTTGCAAAAATTGCAGTTTTAGTCCCCCAAGTTTCAAAAATTGTCAAAAACAGTCCCTGAGCACATAATTTCAAAAGAAAAATCACCAAAGGTCCTTTTAAAATCATAACTTGTCAAATTTAGTCCTTTGGTGAAAAATATCAAAAGTTTGAGAAAATTACAAAAATGGTCCTCCAAGTTTGAAAATTGGCAGAATTGGCCCCTGGAAAATTGGAGAATGACAGATTTGGTCCCTGTACTTTTGAAGATTGTCAATTATGGTCCTTGGAGAAACTTTGTTGTATTGGCAGCCCTGGTCCCTGGGATTTCAGAAGTTACACTTTTGTCCTTGTCAATTATTAAAGCCTTAAACCTATTTTGAACCCTATCTAAACCCATTGTGACCCTGTCATTTAGCATTTTGGACCTTCACCTTTATTAATAACCGGTCAAACATGGTTTGACTATCACCCCTTGGCGCCAAACTCATCCCTCTTCCCCACTAGCCCTGCAAACTCAACCAACACTCCACCTCCCCTCACCTTATCACAAACTCTGTCCCCCCACATCTCCTACAATCCAAATAACAATAATCCTTCACTCACCAAACACTCTATCTCATTCCAACTGTCAAAATTAGCATTTCCCGCCAAAATAGCTCAATGGCCAAGATCACCTCTAAGTCATCCAATGGTTGAAAAAAGAAGTGGGATTTATCAAAGATGAGAGAGAGAATCACTTGGGGTATAAAAGAGAGAAGGAAGAAGCAGTTTAGAGTAGTAGTTAGTTTTTATAAAAATTTCCTTATGTCGTTTTTTTTTAATCAATGTCTTAGATAGTTCAAATGATGTAATCTCAATTCCTTTGTATAACATTCAAGTTTAAACATCATTGTGGGGTGCTTTGGATATCCATTTAAAGTTTTTATATAAGTTTATATTTTCAAGATTACTGTTGAGATTTTCAGTTTCAAAAAAAATGTGCAGGCTACTGTTACTGTAGCAACTGCACTTGCAGTTGCAGTGGGTTTTGACAGATTTTAGAAGCAATTTTAACTAACCTAAAGCTAAACCAAGTACAAATAAGCTATTGAAATGTTGAGAGGGGTATGTGGAGATGTGAGACAAGTGATTTGGACAGGTTTTTGACCACAAAATAAGCTGGAAAAAGCTGTTGAAACAGCACCCTAGGCTGCTGTTTGGACAGTAAGACAGAAAGCAAAATGAGCTTATTGTTGTGTTCAAAACTTGCAAACTTGGTAAACTAAGCTAAACACCACTTTAAAAACTTACTCAAACCTAGAACCACTTTGACTTTGAGAGTCAAAGTGGGTAAAAAAACAGGTTTAGACCTTTAAATAAGCTTAAACCAAACACCACTTTATAACTCAAAATCATTTTTGAAACTGAAATTTAAAGGAAACTTGCTCAAAACTCAAATGTAATGCACAAAATAAGCTTAAACTAATCTCAAATACCTATTCAAATCAGACTTTAACCAAGATTATGTTTGACTTTCCATCTTTTGACCCGGATTGACTTTTCTTGACTTTGTTTCAATGTTGCTTTAAACTTAAACACAAGCTTATAAAAAGCTACAAGAAGCTTAAATAAGCTTGTATGAGCTTGAAAATAAGCCACTAACACTTATACATAAGAATTTTGAAACTGAAATCTGTAACAGTAAGCATGAAACATGTATTTTATCTAAAAAACTTTGATTGAGAACTCAAAAGCACATTACAAAGGATATTTAACTTAAGTGAGATACAAAAACACTGAAATTACAACATTTTAACTAAAACTAAAAAACATTTAATTAAAAACGACATTCAAGAAAATAAGTAAAACTAGCTACTGCCTTTGCACTTCTTCTTTCTTCCTTTTTATACCCAAATGTGCTTCCCACTAGCCTTCTCAGCATATCCCACTTTTTTCCTTAGCCATTGGATGAGTTCAAGCAATATTGGCCGTTTGATTTCATTTTGGCGCCAAGTTGCATTTGGCAGGTGGAGGAATGAGTGTGATGAGGTGAGATGTTATTAATGATTTTTGTAGTTGTATGGAGGTGGGGGAACAAGGAGAGGAAAATGTTGAGGAGGGGGGATGGTGTAGCAGAGAAGCAGGGGAAGCAGTTGAGACTATGGCGGGTTTTTTTGTTTGTTTGACCAAAAGGGTTGACTGGTGTATTATTAAAAAGGGAGGGGGTCAAAAGGATATTGGCTGGGGTTCAAAAAGAATGGCAGGGGGTCATATGGGTTTAAGACAAGGGCCAAAATGGTTTAAAGGCTTATTAATGACAAGGACTCTTGTGTAATTTCTGAAAACTCAAGGACCATTCCTGCCAATTCTGTAAAGTTGATCCAAGGGCTGAAATTGACAAGCTTCAAAAGTACAGGGACCAAACTTGATAATTCCACATTTTTCAGGGCCATTTCTGCCAATTTTGAAACTTGAAGGACCATTTTGCAATTTTCTCAAAACTTTTTATATTTTTCACCAAAGGACTAAATTTGACAACTTTTGATTTTAAAAGGACCTTTGGTGACTTTACTTTTGAAATTATGTACCAGGGACTGTTTTTGACAAATTTTGAAACTTGGGGGACTAAAACTGCAATTTTTGTAAATTTGATACGTTTTTCATCTGATTTTGATATTTTTGCATTTAAAACACATAAAACACTGATTTGTGGTATTTTGATCATTTTGATGTGTTTCTGAGTGTTTTCAGATGATTTTGCAGTCTAGATAGTACAAAAATGATGAGTATTTAGACACTCATCAATCCCCCACACTGAGATATTGCTAGTCCCTAGCAATGATTTGAGAAAACATAATGGATTTTAAACTCTTTACCAAAAGCCATTACTTCTGGAGTAGCCAAATGTTTCAGTTCAAGTAAGAACCATGGTACACCGATAACCATGTGATTTTGAGCAAACCACCAGCTTTCAACGGATTTGATTTTGTCTTTACCAGAAGCCGTACCCTTCTGGACTAGCCAACTCTTAGATAAATTATCAGAATTATCTTTGGTGAGCTGAATACCAATTATGGTTTTTCCACTGCCTTTACCACAAGCCATAACCTTGCGGGCTAGCCAACTCTTCACTTTTTAGGATATGGTGAGTTGAGAACCATACAATTTTGGGCAAATTGCAAGCCATATAAACGGATTTGAGAAATCTTTACCAAGAGCCGTTTGCTCCTGGATTAGCCAATCCTTTAGTCTTACAGACATGGCGGACTGATAACCAAATGAGAAAGTGTAAAACACTTACTCCAAAAAAAAATTTGGCCAAAAACGGGGGAATTGGGTGGATAATACATGAAATTCGTGAGAATTCCCCCCCACACTTAGAAATGAATATTGCCCTCAATATTCAAAGTACCGGCGGTTATGCCGAAACAAAGAACGTAAAAGGGAAATATTACGGCCATTATTTAGAAGATTTTTTTTTTTTTTTTTTTTTTTTTTTTTTTTTTTTTTTTTTTTTTTTTAGAAACTTATATATATATAACATGTGGGGCATTACCCCCACACTTAAGTGGTAGAATGGGGTAAGAAGACAGAAATATGGGTGAAAACCCATATGGCATGTGCTACTGTTTTTTGGTTACCGAGTCGCTAGCTTGACTCGACCCCGAATTCATTTGTTCATGGGGAAGCAATAGTGGAAGAAACAATCTCCATCGGACTTTCATTCCAGATGTTTGGATAAACATTCGAAGCACGTGAAAGTTCCACACCGATGAGATATAGAGAAACAGAGACAGACCCGGCTCACAAATGATAAACGAAAATGCCGGGGTCAAAGATAGTGTCCTCACTCCCGAAGGAGTGAAGAAGAGAGGAAGTCACCGAGTAGGTGAAGAAAAGAAGGAAGATCATGATAACAATCATAACTAGATCTTCTTCCTCGGGATTAAGTGCAGTTGCACTTATTTGGATTTTATCGGTAGAGCTCTTTGAGTTGGAAGGCATCTCGGTGGGGAGGGTTGGAGGATTTGTCATAACTATGCAAATTGAGATTCTCTCCCCCCGATCATGATTTTTGCCATCCACGCAATCATACTCCAGCGGAGATATGATATGAGTGAGTTCACCGGCGAACTCCTCATGAAGAATATACGGAGGTGGGACATGTGCGGTACTTCGTGGGCTATAAATATGCACCTCGTCCATTATAGTCTCCGTGTCAGACTCATCACTATCAAAGATTGGATTAACTGAATTTAGAGTAAATTCAGAATCGAATTCGAATAAGGGATTAGTGATAGTCGTATTAACTGTTGTGGAAACAACATGGTCAACATCCTCTTCTAAGTTGACGATCTCGGAATATGGAAGTAATGCATCAATAAATTCTATGTCTTTAGAATATAAAGAATCGGCATCACTATAATCACTGTCAAAATCTGAGAAAGTCTCAACAAAATCATTTGTAAGAGGAGAAAACACATCACACTCTTTGTCAAGAATTCCCGCAGACTCACTTGGGATCGGGATAAGGTTCTCAACATTCGATGATTCCGTTTCCGGAATAGTGCTGAGATGCTCGTCCCCCATACTTAGAGAGTTAACGGGCTCTTCGTGTGTGGTTTCAGCTGACAAACTTTCATCATCATCGTCACTATCATCATCATCGTCGATGTAAGTCGCGAGCCATCGGGCACGTCTTGCAAGTGCTCGTTCCTCGATTCGTATTTCTTCAAGACATCTTTGAATCTTAGCGGCTCGTTCCTCTTCTTCAAGTAATTCTAGCATAGATTTTTCGTTGCGAGACGTTTGGTCTTCGGCAAGTTCTTCTAGCATACTTTTCTCACGAGGATGTTGATCAATGACGGGAAATTGTTCAATGACGGAAAATTGTGGGGGTTGGAAATTGTCAAAACAAGGAGTGTTATAACAAGGATCAGATTCATAGAAATTTTGATTCCATGATTGACATTGGTAATCATAATGAGGACCCCCACAAAATTCACAAGAATACGTCTCCATCTCATAGTGCGGGGGTTGGTTGAGGAAATTAGTTGTTTCATTGTAGGGATTTTGGTCATAGACAAACCCGTTTCCCGGATTCACAATGCCACAACCGGGGCAATTTCCACCATTTTGAGGTCCCCCACACCATTCACAACCAAATTGGTGAGGATGAGACATAGAAAGAATCAAATGGATAGAGGGTAAAAGAAATGTAGAATCAAAAGATGTGAGAGGGTAAAGATGGATATTTTTGGATTTTTGAAAAACATATTGCAAAAACAAAGAATGAAAATATTTTTGGATTTTCTGATAACTTTACAAAAAACTTTTTACAAAAGATGGGTTATGTGCAAGAATGGGTCTGAAAATGGCTAAACACACGCTAAAGCCTCCCCGGCAGCGGCGCCAAAATTTTGATCCGCGCAAAACCGTCAAGTCAAACAGACTTAAAACAGCTCAGACACAAATACAATGAAGATCAGAGAATATAGTGAATTCCCGGGTCGTTAAGTCCCACGGAGACTTAATGGTGTGTGCAACACTGATTCAGACGGTAGAATGATCACTAATGATAGTGATCGGAAAGGATTTGGATAGGATAATTACACTACTGAAAAAGTTAATAAAATAAAGCGACTTAAATGCAAATTAAGAAAATTAAGAAGATAAAATATATTAAATAAACGCTATCACTATATTTACAATGATGAACGTTTATGTGAATTTATAAAATAAAATAACTTAAATAAACTATATTAACTAAAACGTAAACTCAAATTATCTAAAAACGTTACTTAAACTGAAAACGAGCGTTATGTACGAAAACGACGCTGGAGCGCAAGATAAAACGTAAAATTATTGAAATAAAAGGCCTACGAGTATAAAACTAATTTTCTTACGTACTATTTGACAAAAGAAGATTTTAGGAAAAAGCCGGGTATTTTTTCGACTTTTAAATTATTTATTATGATTTAAAAACTATTCTAATCTAATTTAATAATTAAAAATACTAAATGATTTTGGAAAAATCTGAAATTTTCACAGAAAATACTATAAGTTATACTGGTTTTAAGAAAAATGAAAAAGTGGTATACTACTTTACGAAATAAGCTACTAAAAAGCTAATAAGCTAACAAGCTTAAAACTGCTATGGTACTTTAAATATTAAAGGTTGCAACATTAAACCTGAAAAGACCCTAGGGCAGTTGGTTAGAGTGTGTGGTGTTGAGGTCGTGTGCAAGTGGTCAGGGGGTCGAATCCCACCCCTGTCCTTTTTGCAAACTATATTTTTTTTTTAAATTTTCTTTTTGCAACTTGTAAATAAGATCAAAACTAAACTTTTTTGTGAAAACAACTTTTACCAATCCCACAAAATAAGCAGTTTCTCAACTGCTTATTTCATCAGTTTGGACAGAAGTATAAAACAAACACCCCTTTTCAGTTTTAAGCACAAAGGATCAATGAATAAGCACTTGGAAATGGAAATAAGCACTAGAAAAATGGAAATAAGCAGGCATACACTATGCTAAATAAGCTATAAAAGACTAAAAAGCAATCAAGTGAGGGAAAAGCAGTTGGGAGATATGGGAAGTTCTAAAAGTACTAAGCATACAAACAAAATGATAAGCTAACTAGATCACCTAATAAGTACTAATTAAGCTAACTAGAATCAAATGACACCTAATCTAGATTACCTAATAAGCACTAAGGATACCTAAGATAAGCTAATGGGAAATGCTAAATAAGCTAAACAAAAAAAATGTGCAGGCTACTGTTACTGTAGCAACTGCACTTGCAGTTGCAGTGGGTTTTGACAGATTTTAGAAGCAATTTTAACTAACCTAAAGCTAAACCAAGTACAAATAAGCTATTGAAATGTTGAGAGGGGTATGTGGAGATGTGAGACAAGTGATTTGGACAGGTTTTTGACCACAAAATAAGCTGGAAAAAGCTGTTGAAACAGCACCCTAGGCTGCTGTTTGGACAGTAAGACAGAAAGCAAAATGAGCTTATTGTTGTGTTCAAAACTTGCAAACTTGGTAAACTAAGCTAAACACCACTTTAAAAACTTACTCAAACCTAGAACCACTTTGACTTTGAGAGTCAAAGTGGGTAAAAAAACAGGTTTAGACCTTTAAATAAGCTTAAACCAAACACCACTTTATAACTCAAAATCATTTTTGAAACTGAAATTTAAAGGAAACTTGCTCAAAACTCAAATGTAATGCACAAAATAAGCTTAAACTAATCTCAAATACCTATTCAAATCAGACTTTAACCAAGATTATGTTTGACTTTCCATCTTTTGACCCGGATTGACTTTTCTTGACTTTGTTTCAATGTTGCTTTAAACTTAAACACAAGCTTATAAAAAGCTACAAGAAGCTTAAATAAGCTTGTATGAGCTTGAAAATAAGCCACTAACACTTGTACATAAGAATTTTGAAACTGAAATTTGTAACAGTAAGCATGAAACATGTATTTTATCTAAAAAACTTTGATTGAGAACTCAAAAGCACATTACAAAGGATATTTAACTTAAGTGAGATACAAAAACACTGAAATTACAACATTTTAACTAAAACTAAAAAACATTTAATTAAAAACGACATTCAAGAAAATAAGTAAAACTAGCTACTGCCTTTGCACTTCTTCTTTCTTCCTTTTTATACCCAAATGTGCTTCCCACTAGCCTTCTCAGCATATCCCACTTTTTTCCTTAGCCATTGGATGAGTTCAAGCAATATTGGCCGTTTGATTTCATTTTGGCGCCAAGTTGCATTTGGCAGGTGGAGGAATGAGTGTGATGAGGTGAGATGTTATTAATGATTTTTGTAGTTGTATGGAGGTGGGGGAACAAGGAGAGGAAAATGTTGAGGAGGGGGGATGGTGTAGCAGAGAAGCAGGGGAAGCAGTTGAGACTATGGCGGGTTTTTTTGTTTGTTTGACCAAAAGGGTTGACTGGTGTATTATTAAAAAGGGAGGGGGTCAAAAGGATATTGGCTGGGGTTCAAAAAGAATGGCAGGGGGTCATATGGGTTTAAGACAAGGGCCAAAATGGTTTAAAGGCTTATTAATGACAAGGACTCTTGTGTAATTTCTGAAAACTCAAGGACCATTCCTGCCAATTCTGTAAAGTTGATCCAAGGGCTGAAATTGACAAGCTTCAAAAGTACAGGGACCAAACTTGATAATTCCACATTTTTCAGGGGCCATTTCTGCCAATTTTGAAACTTGAAGGACCATTTTGCAATTTTCTCAAAACTTTTTATATTTTTCACCAAAGGACTAAATTTGACAACTTTTGATTTTAAAAGGACCTTTGGTGACTTTACTTTTGAAATTATGTACCAGGGACTGTTTTTGACAAATTTTGAAACTTGGGGGACTAAAACTGCAATTTTTGCAAATTTGATACGTTTTTCATCTGATTTTGATATTTTTGCATTTAAAACACATAAAACACTGATTTGTGGTATTTTGATCATTTTGATGTGTTTCTGAGTGTTTTCAGATGATTTTGCAGTCTAGATAGTACAAAAATGATGAGTATTTAGACACTCATCAGTTATGGTCTTTATAAGCTTTCTATAAGCTCACAATACATTTTCAAGCAAATGTGTGGCCTGGTCAACAAAAGTCAACTCTTAGGCTCAAACTGGAAAATGGTATCTTGGGTTGTTGCAGAACTGTGAAATGGGTTAGAATAGCTTCATTTAGATTAGGTTTGGGTTTGGTATTGCTCTGCACACCAGCTGGATCAGTTGTGAGTTGTCTATCTCACTTCTCATTTTTAGTCAAATTGCAGTTTGTACTTATCTATGTATCTGAGGTCTCCACTATTTTTAATCTGTTAATATAATTGTAATATGGTCATAAGAACTTAGTTTGATCTTTAATTAATGTTGGTTCATCAGTTTATCTCATTCTTAGTTCATAACAGTTATGAATGGTAGTGTTTGGCATAACTGGTTTATCTGTGCTAGAAAGTAGCTCAGTTGTTAGTAGTAGTTGTTACAAGTTTTAGTAGCTAATTTGAAGTTAATTGAGGTCTTGGCTATTGCAGTTTAGCTCAAAAAGTCTAAATCATCTTGTAACTGATCTTGAGTTTGCATCTGTCTAAATCAGTCATAGTCATAAGTTGCATAGTGGTTTGAATGTAGTAGATCTAGCTTTTGGTTAACATCAGTAGTCTAAATACATCATTATCAGTTCAAAATTTTAGATCAAAGTTGAGCATAGTCAAACTTCAAATCTGTTCTAAGAAGTCAACAGTCATGCCTGAGCAGTTTTTCTTAGAACTTGCAGAGCTAACAGAGGTTTCAAATCAAAGGGTTAGGACCTGAAACTTGGCACAGTTGTAGTCTGCCAGGTGGTGTGTAGGATTGCATAAGTAGTTTTCTATTTAGCTTATTCTATAAGCTGTTGGATAAGCTCAAACAGTGGGTCAGAACCACTGTTTGGCTAGTTTGGCAGTTGGATTAAGATCAAGGTTCTGAGCTTGTTACTTGTTTGGATTAGTTATAAATAGTTGCTTATAGCTTATTTTGGTATTCTCTAGCTTCTGTATCTGTTTGGTTTCATAAGTAGCTTATTAGCTTATTCTTGTAGCTTATTTCCACTAGCTGTTACACTCTAGCTTCATTATTTTACACATAACCTGCTATTTTATCAATTTTCATAGATTCATAATCTCATTTTAGATTTTTCCTGAAAATTTCATAATTTTTGGTCTTTATTTGCTATTTTTCTCATTTTAATTAGATTTTAATCAATTTTAAATAGCCTTTTATAGCAATTAATTGAGAAAAAGTTCCAAAAAATAATTTTTCACTTTTCTTAGTTTAAAATAAATATAAAAAGCTTAAAAAAGATTTTTCCAAATTTTTCTCCTCTTATTTGGTATTTTTAATAACTTAAATTAGTTTTAAATAGTTTTAAATTAATAATAAATACATAAAAAGTCTAAAAAATATATTTTCAGTTTTTAAATTAGTTTTATCATATTTTAGATTTTTCTAAGTCTTAATTTTATTTTTCTAGTCTTATTTCATATTTTCTTTTATTTTAGAGTATTATTAAATAGTTTAAAATAGTTTTTAATTAATAATAATTATATAAATAGTTTTAAAAATAATTTTCTTTTTCTATAAATTTTCTTTTATCATTAGGATTGTAAAAATGTATTTTTCATATTTTTAGGATTTATATTGAATAATTTTCACGTTTTATTTTGTACGTTTACGTTATTTTTATTTAAACGTAAGTTTTAGGTTTTAAACGTTCATCACTTTAAAAATAGTGATAGCGTTTATTTAATAGATTTTATCTTTTTAATCTTCTTTAATTTGCATTTAAGCCGTTGTTATTTGTTGGCTTTTCCCGTAGTTATAATCTATTCACAAATCCTTTTTCCGTTCAAACTCCTCGATCACTGTACGTTTGATAAATCATTGCATAGCTCGCTGGGACATAACGACCCGGGGAAACACTATACTCCTCAGATCTTCATTGATTTCGTGCTGAAGCTGTTTTAAGTTTTCTTACGCTTGCGTGAGAGAACTTGACGGTTTTGGCGCGCATCAAATTTTTGGCGCCGCTGCCGGGGAGCTGTGCTGATTATCTTACGTCTAGCAGATTAGTGATTTGGATATTCACTCTTTGTGCATACCATCCATCTGTATATGTTTATATTTTCTTATCCAAAAAACACAAAAATATTCTTCTCATTCCTCTTATTCGTTGATTCTATTTCTCTTACCCTCTTTTGCCGTTTAATTCTCTTCTTCGTATCCTCTCAACCATTTGATTCTCTTCTTAATCCTCTATATGTTCAATTCTTATGTCGACATTCGTCAACTTCATCGTCAAATATGTGTGTGAGCGGTGTGGAGGTCCTAGTTCAAGCGAATTTTGCAATTCGTGCGAATTATCCATCAAAAATGCTTTTCTAAGTTATTTCGACCACCCGCCACAACCTAAAATACATTCTAATCTTGACAAACCAGTTCAAACATCGGAGCTACCCCAAGCACCCACCGAGGATTACGAGGACAATCTCTTTGAATCTAGAGCCCGTAATCTAATCGAACAAATTCAAACCGATGAAAGAAGGTCGAGAATTAGAATTGATTACGATGAACCCGTTCAAACACCGGTGACTAGCAAGAATGACTTACCTAATCTTCACGTTTCCCAAGAACCAGAACCGGAGACCATAACGGAAGTGGTGGAAATTGCTAGCTCTCAGAGCACACCACTTGTCCCACCTCCGGATCTTTCTGAATGTTCTTCGAGACTTGATAGTCATCCGGATCACAATGTTGGTTTTGTTGATCCTTTGAATAAACTGATTCCTCTTCATAACTCTCAAATGCAATCGTTTATTCCTTGTGTCGGATGTGGTGAGCCTCTCTATGGTTCACCCTGTCGTTGGTGTACTTGTGTACAATGTGGTAATGATATTCATAACGGGAGTTGTTTATTTTGTGGTTCAAGGAACTCATTTGATTATGATCCTAATCCGAACTCATTTAACGACTCCTCAAATTTTTCCATTTACACACCACAGCCCGACTATTCTTCATACAATCAGCATACCTGCTGTGAATTTTGTGGAGGTCCCCATTTCAGCTCTGATTGTCAAATAGGGAACCCAGTTCCTTGTAACAATCATGACTCTTACATGTTTGACAAGTTCCAACCTCCACAGCAATATACGGTTCAAACTCCACCTGAGCCGTTATCTCAAGAAATCTCCCAGGAATTTGAAACCGCAATGAAAACACTTGAGGAAATGATGAGTAATTTTAAGAATCAAGTGAGTGGTGAAAAGTCCATGGGAGAATTACTAGCCGAAGAGCAAAAGGCCCGCCAATCTAGGGAAGAATCATTAGTCCTAGAGCAAGCAGCTCTAAGACGTTCCCAATTTCTTAAGGCAGCTCTTTATGATGATGACGAGGAGAGTTTTTATCCTTTTAGAGATAATATTTCTCAACTCCCTCAGTCAGTTGATATTCCAGCAGTTGAGATTCCATCTCAAACAACTGCTATCACACCCGAGATTCACACTCACTCTCTTATTATGGGGGACGAGCATCTCGACACTGTTCCTGAAAAGGAATCGGACGAATTGATAAAATCTAGTGTTGAGGACCTTATCCCAATCCCAAGAGAGTCACAGGGAATTCTTGATCATGTGTGTGATATCCCTCTTCCTCTTGTCTTCCAAACAGATCATGTTGAGATGCTCTCCGATTCTGATAATGATGATTCATTATCTTGTGGAGACATCATTTATGTGGAAGACTCACCTTCTGAGCTTGTTAGCTTAGAAGAAGAGAATGATGAAGTTACTGACAATGAAATCAAAGATGAAGCTCTTCGAGCAACATTATTGAAGGTCAGTCTTCTCATTTCTAAAATCGAGGCTTTCAAAGAGAAACCTATTTCATCTCCTATCCCCATTAAGGATAGTGACATTCTTTCCGATGATTCTATTCCGGAAATGAAAGCCTCTTGTTTTGATAATATGGGAGAGAAGATTAGTGGCAGTACCACTTTTCATTCTCACAATTCTCTCCCCGATTATGAATCATGTACATTGGAGGAGTTCATCAATGAACCCACTCTTATCAATTCTGAATATGATTCATTCACCTTCATGGAGTTCTCAGATGAACTCACTCATATCATATCTCCGCCGGAGTATGATAACTTCTACTTTGATCTAGACACACCCGAGATATGTCTAGACCAATTGAGCTTAACTGAGGAGATTCATGAAACTATGAATTCTCCTATTGAGGATGAAGAGTTAGTCATGATTTCTATCATGATTTTCTTTCTTTTCTTCATATATTCTGTCACTTCTCCTGTTCTTCACTCCTTCGGGAATGAAGACATTATCTTTGATCCCGGCATTTTCATGTACCATTATCTTGAGCCGGTTCTGTGTATATCTCATCGGTGTGGAACTTTCACGTACTTCAGTGTTTATCCAAACATTTTGAATGAAAGTCCGATGGAGATTGTTTCTTCCACTTTGCTTCCCCATGAACCAATGAATTCGGGGTCGAGTCAAGCTAGCGACTCGGTAATCAAAAACAGTAGCTTAACATGGGTTTTCACCCATGTGTTCCACCTAAGTGTGGGGGAGTGCCCCACATGTTATATAAAAAAAAAATAATAAATAAAAAAATAAATAAAAATAAATCTTCTTTCTAAATAATGGCCGTAGTATTTCCCTTTTACGTTCTTTGTTTCGGCATAACCGCCGGTACATTGAATATTGAGGGCAATATTCATTTCTAAGTGTGGGGGGGAATTCTCACGAATTTCATATATTATCTACCCAATTCCCCCGTTTTTGGCCAATTTTTTTTTTTTTTGGAGTAAGTGTTTTACACTTACTCATTTGGTTATCAGTCCGCCTTGTCTAATAAACAAAAGGATTGGCTAATCCAGGAGCAAACGGCTCTTGGTAAAGATTTCTCAAATCCGTTTATATGGCTTGCAATTTGCCCAAAATTGTATGGTTTTCAGCTCACCATATCCTAAAAAGTGAAGAGTTGGCTAGCCCGCAAGATTATGGCTTGTGGTAAAGGCAGTGGAAAAACCATGATTGGTAATCAGCTCACCAAAGATAGTATTGATAATTTATCTAAGAGTTGGCTAGTCCAGAAGGGTACGACTTCTGGTAAAGACAAAATCAAATCCGTTGAAAGCTGGTGGTTTGCTCAAAATCACATGGTTATCGGTGTACCATGGTTCTTACTTGAACTGAAACATTTGGCTACTCCAGAAGTAATGGCTTTTGGTAAAGAGATTAAAATCCATTATGTTTTCTCAAATCATTGCTAGGGACTAGCAATATCTTAGTGTGGGGGATTGATGAGTGTGTAAATACTCATCATTTTTGTACAATATAAACTGCAAAATCATCTGAAAACACTCAGAAACACATCAAAATGATCAAAATATCACAAATCAGTGTTTTATGTGTTTTAAATGCAAAAATATCAAAATCAGATGAAAAACATATCAAATTTGCAAAAATTGCAGTTTTAGTCCCTCAAGTTTCAAAAATTGTCAAAAACAGTCCCTGAGCACATAATTTCAAAAGAAAAATCACCAAAGGTCCTTTTAAAATCATAACTTGTCAAATTTAGTCCTTTGGTGAAAAATATCAAAAGTTTGAGAAAATTACAAAAATGGTCCTCCAAGTTTGAAAATTGGCAGAATTGGCCCCTGGAAAATTGGAGAATGACAGATTTGGTCCCTGTACTTTTGAAAATTGTCAATTATGGTCCTTGGAGAAACTTTGTTGTATTGGCAGCCCTGGTCCCTGGGATTTCAGAAGTTACACTTTTGTCCTTGTCAATTATTAAAGCCTTAAACCTATTTTGAACCCTATCTAAACCCATTGTGACCCTGTCATTTAGCATTTTGGACCTTCACCTTTATTAATAACCGGTCAAACATGGTTTGACTATCACCCCTTGGCGCCAAACTCATCCCTCTTCCCCACTAGCCCTGCAAACTCAACCAACACTCCACCTCCCCTCACCTTATCACAAACTCTGTCCCCCCACATCTCCTACAATCCAAATAACAATAATCCTTCACTCACCAAACACTCTATCTCATTCCAACTGTCAAAATTAGCATTTCCCGCCAAAATAGCTCAATGGCCAAGATCACCTCTAAGTCATCCAATGGTTGAAAAAAGAAGTGGGATTTATCAAAGATGAGAGAGAGAATCACTTGGGGTATAAAAGAGAGAAGGAAGAAGCAGTTTAGAGTAGTAGTTAGTTTTTATAAAAATTTCCTTATGTCTTTTTTTTAATCAATGTCTTAGATAGTTCAAATGATGTAATCTCAATTCCTTTGTATAACATTCAAGTTTAAACATCATTGTGGGGTGCTTTGGATATCCATTTAAAGTTTTTATATAAGTTTATATTTTCAAGATTACTGTTGAGATTTTCAGTTTCAAAGTTTCATGTCCAGGCTGTTAGTTGTTTGTTTTAAGCTTAAACAAGTTTGGTTATGGTCTTTATAAGCTTTCTATAAGCTCACAATACATTTTCAAGCAAATGTGTGGCCTGGTCAACAAAAGTCAACTCTTAGGCTCAAACTGGAAAATGGTATCTTGGGTTGTTGCAGAACTGTGAAATGGGTTAGAATAGCTTCATTTAGATTAGGTTTGGGTTTGGTATTGCTCTGCACACCAGCTGGATCAGTTGTGAGTTGTCTATCTCACTTCTCATTTTTAGTCAAATTGCAGTTTGTACTTATCTATGTATCTGAGGTCTCCACTATTTTTAATCTGTTAATATAATTGTAATATGGTCATAAGAACTTAGTTTGATCTTTAATTAATGTTGGTTCATCAGTTTATCTCATTCTTAGTTCATAACAGTTATGAATGGTAGTGTTTGGCATAACTGGTTTATCTGTGCTAGAAAGTAGCTCAGTTGTTAGTAGTAGTTGTTACAAGTTTTAGTAGCTAATTTGAAGTTAATTGAGGTCTTGGCTATTGCAGTTTAGCTCAAAAAGTCTAAATCATCTTGTAACTGATCTTGAGTTTGCATCTGTCTAAATCAGTCATAGTCATAAGTTGCATAGTGGTTTGAATGTAGTAGATCTAGCTTTTGGTTAACATCAGTAGTCTAAATACATCATTATCAGTTCAAAATTTTAGATCAAAGTTGAGCATAGTCAAACTTCAAATCTGTTCTAAGAAGTCAACAGTCATGCCTGAGCAGTTTTTCTTAGAACTTGCAGAGCTAACAGAGGTTTCAAATCAAAGGGTTAGGACCTGAAACTTGGCACAGTTGTAGTCTGCCAGGTGGTGTGTAGGATTGCATAAGTAGTTTTCTATTTAGCTTATTCTATAAGCTGTTGGATAAGCTCAAACAGTGGGTCAGAACCACTGTTTGGCTAGTTTGGCAGTTGGATTAAGATCAAGGTTCTGAGCTTGTTACTTGTTTGGATTAGTTAGAAATAGTTGCTTATAGCTTATTTTGGTATTCTCTAGCTTCTGTATCTGTTTGGTTTCATAAGTAGCTTATTAGCTTATTCTTGTAGCTTATTTCCACTAGCTGTTACACTCTAGCTTCATTATTTTACACATAACCTGCTATTTTATCAATTTTCATAGATTCATAATCTCATTTTAGATTTTTCCTGAAAATTTCATAATTTTTGGTCTTTATTTGCTATTTTTCTCATTTTAATTAGATTTTAATCAATTTTAAATAGCCTTTTATAGCAATTAATTGAGAAAAAGTTCCAAAAAATAATTTTTCACTTTTCTTAGTTTAAAATAAATATAAAAAGCTTAAAAAAGATTTTTCCAAATTTTTCTCCTCTTATTTGGTATTTTTAATAACTTAAATTAGTTTTAAATAGTTTTAAATTAATAATAAATACATAAAAAGTCTAAAAAATATATTTTCAGTTTTTAAATTAGTTTTATCATATTTTAGATTTTTCTAAGTCTTAATTTTATTTTTCTAGTCTTATTTCATGTTTTCTTTTATTTTAGAGTATTATTAAATAGTTTAAAATAGTTTTTAATTAATAATAATTATATAAATAGTTTTAAAAATAATTTTCTTTTTCTATAAATTTTCTTTTATCATTAGGATTGTAAAAATGTATTTTTCATATTTTTAGGATTTATATTGAATAATTTTCACGTTTTATTTTGTACGTTTACGTTATTTTTATTTAAACGTAAGTTTTAGGTTTTAAACGTTCATCACTTTAAAAATAGTGATAGCGTTTATTTAATAGATTTTATCTTTTTAATCTTCTTTAATTTGCATTTAAGCCGTTGTTATTTGTTGGCTTTTCCCGTAGTTATAATCTATTCACAAATCCTTTTTCCGTTCAAACTCCTCGATCACTGTACGTTTGATAAATCATTGCATAGCTCGCTGGGACATAACGACCCGGGGAAACACTATACTCCTCAGATCTTCATTGATTTCGTGCTGAAGCTGTTTTAAGTTTTCTTACGCTTGCGTGAGAGAACTTGACGGTTTTGGCGCGCATCAGGAAGTCTATTGGAAATAGGAAGAACACTAAGTTTGCAAAACCTTCAACTTTGGGAAAGTCAACTGTTTAGAACCACTCGAAACGAACAGTTATTAAACAACCTAATGCCTTTAGATCTGAAAGAGTTAAACCATCGAAATCTAGGCTTACCTCCCAAGTTGATAATATTTCTGTTTTGTCAAAACCAGTCACTTCATTGCCTAGTTCCGATATGATGAATCTCAAACCTCAGATTTATGTTCAATGCTCTAAGATCAGAAATACAAAAAGTACAACTAGCTCTCATGCAAAACATCATTTGACTGATCAATCCCCTAAGAAATACTCTAATCACAAAAGGACAAATAGTCAAAACAAGGCTGTGCACACATTCAGTTCAACTAACAGTTATTTCAAATGGATTCCCACTGGCAGATTTTTTAAGTTTACAGGACTTAAACGAACTTACATTCCTAGATCATGCCTCAAGTGGATTCCCACAGGAAAACTCTTCAAGAATATCGAACCTAATAGGATCCCCATTAATGATACGTCTGTGTTATACTGTGATGCGTCCAAATATGAGATTAAACATGTCACTAACCCTTCTATGTGCAATTCTACATGTGCTTCCAGTACAATGTGCTCTCAGTCTTTTTCAGGTACAATGCTAAACTCAATCAGGAACATCATGACTTGGTTTCCATCAGAAATGAACATGGCTTATTCAGGAGCTATAGCATGCCACAACTAATGTACCTATTACTTTGACTCCTATTCATCTTGAATCAGGACTCGCTCCGTTATATCGGTGTATAAAAAAAAAAAAAAAAAAAAAAAAAAAAAAAAAAAAAAAAAAAATTCGCTGTCATCGATAACATCTACGATCCTAGAAATATTATTCAATAATGATACGGGATCATAGATGAAGTTCGAACAACTAATATTTCTTAAAAAAAAATAAAATAAAATAAAAAAAATAAAATAAAATTTAGTCAATCAATCAATGTCAATCAATGGTCTTTGTTGACACTGATTGAGGGGGAGAGTTTTTGTGTATAAGTTTTTCTTGATTATCTATACTATCTGCTTCTGTGCTGGTTATGGTGTCATGGTGTTTGCTCAGTTGTAGGTTGTGGTCATGTCTTGCTTTGCATTGAATGTTTATTTGATTCATGGTTATCATTGTGATTATCTATTCTATCTGATAATTATATTATGGCCATGGATTATTTATATCTTATATGCAGAATATGATCAAATTACACCGTTTAATGACCATGTTTGCAACTTACTGTTAAAAACACTAGAGACTTAGTCAAAAAATCTTTGATAGCGACTTACCACACTTGCCTCTAATCCACAGGGACCGAATGTGTCAATTACCCAAAGTCTCCTCCTATACCCCTAGCGACTTAGCTTTTTTTTTTTTATATAATTCTTAAATAAATTTTTGTTCTTTTCTTTTCTCTCTTTTCTTCCTTCTCTTCTAAATCATTCGACTTAGCGACTTAACTGTGGTATGATTCTAATCTCTCATTAATTGTTTTCACATACGCGTTTGTGTTGGGTTTCTAACTCATCCTTTTAACCAGATCCCTACGAGCTCGTGAATCGTGACATTTGATTCCCACCTAGGTTCGAATTATCATGTAATCGTGTTTTGTTGTAATGATGATGTTGCAAGTGTATTAATTGTTTGGTATAACTGATCTTGAGTGTTTGATAATGTGTTTCCATGATTGGTGGTTTGGGTCGATTATTTGTTGAGATGATAATTGTTCTTGTTAGCGACTTAGGTATTGTTCTTGATAGCGTTTTAGCTTATCTGTTCATCATGGCGAGTTAGAGCTGTTAAGTCTGCTCAAGATAGCTACTAAGGTGTGTTGGTCTGGGTTGATTAACTGTTGCGATAAATTGTTCTTGATGGCGACTTAACACTGTTCTTGGTAGCGAGTTAGTTTAAATGTTCATCGTAGCGAGTTAGTACTCAACTTAGCGACTAAGCTGCTGTGGCGACTTAGTGAATTACTTTCTAGCGACTTGGGTAGCGACTTAGTTATATCATTATTATCAGCGACTTGTCTTTACAAGTTAGCGAATTAGCAACGTTAGCGACTTAGTAAACAGATTTGTAGCGACTTGGTTATGTTACTGTTCATGGCGACTTGTCTTTACAAGTTAGCGAATTAGCAAATATAGCGACTTAGAGAGCAAAACTGGTAGCGACTTGACTGTGGTACTGGTGATGGCGACTTGTCTTTACAAGTTAGCGACATAGTTCACTTTCATGTAGCGAATTAGTCCAGTTTGGCAGCTTGACCATTTGTGACTTGAGACTTGTTTGGTGGGTTTTTCTTCTCAGGGTCTAGGGTTATTAAAAGGTTTAAAGGCAATTTGCTAGGATAATCTCATGCTTACAATCTTGTTTCAGGATTTCCTGTAACAACTTGTATTGTCAACTTACTCTTTGTAACCTGCTATAACATTTTGTTTAGGCAAGTTGTTCTTGAACTCCCTTGTGGCTATTCAATGTTACATCTTGTTTCATTCAATCTGCTATATCACTTCTACATTTGTATCTTGGTTCACGACATTATTTCTTTGCAAATGTGCGTTTTAACCTTTTAATTCCTAAACAACTCGTCTCGTGAAAACTGTATCAAATGGTGTCTTTATCCTTTATGTCTCGCTTTTGTCTCTCATTCTATCTCTATATGCCTATGGGAACCCTGTCTGTGCTTCTGAGTTTTGTATGTTTATAACATAAGGGTGTATTCAATGTTGTCTCACTAATCATTTATTGTTTAACTCGTTCCCAATCATTACTGTTGATTGTATGTATACTCAGATCATCAATGGCAAGTTCAATCCCTGATAAGAACGTTATCCCTTCGGCATCACCCAAAGTTCTCTCAGACGATGAAATCCTTCCTAGGAGTCAATGGGCTGATATTGGAAAGAGTAACTGTTATGTGGACCTACAAAAGCTACAACAAAATCCTATACTCAAAGTATCCATTGATATCCTCAAGAACACAAACTTCTTCGGTGCCATTACCAAGCAATGCTCAATTCCCACCATTTACATTTAACAATTCTGGAACACCATTCAATGGGACAAAATCACAGCTCAATACTCTTGCAAACTGGATGATAGGGAGTTCACGATTGATTCAGCCATTCTTAGCAAGGCTCTTGGAATCACCCCATGTAACCCCAACCTTCGTTCCGAATCTCCACCTGGTGCTGACGATCTAATTGTCTTTCTAATTGGTTTGGGTTATCAGAACAGCATCTTAAGGGCTTCCGACATCATCACTGGACACATGTATCAACCCTGGAGAGCTATTACAACTATTCTCAACTTGTGCTTATCTGGCAAAACATCAGGGTTCGATAAAGTGAGAATTCCCATCTTGCAAATCCTATGGGGTATTGTCAATAGGGTTGATGTGAATGTCTCAGATCGTATTTGGGAAGAATTTTCTTTATCAATGCACACATTCATATCTGATAGAACAAATTTTTAGAACAAAGCTCAAGGCCGAAAGAAACAGAACAAGCTTGTGATTCCCAGCATCAGATTTTCAAAGCTTGTTATCCAGTACTTGCAACAAACTCACAACTTCAATCCTAGGATTGAATCAACTCTACATAAAGCAGAAGATGAATTTGTTTTAGGAAATCTGAAATATGTTCCTAGAGGTATGGATAAAGAAATATTTGGATTGCCAATTCCTGATATTCTACTCACGGATGATATCAAGAAAAAGGACTACTTCAAACAGTTCATGAAAATTGCTGCAAGATCATCTGTTAATGTCACAACCACTTCCTCACAACCCAATGCTCCCAAGCCCATCTCTGGGTCAAAAGCATCTTATGCCTCTCTTCCCAAAAAGAGACGCGAAAGATCACTACAGTCAGACACCTCATCCAAAAAGCATAAAGAAAAGAAGAAGAAGGTGGAAAAGGAAATCAATGATAATACTGAGGGGGTAAGGGATAGCACCAAGGTAGTTGATGATGATGATGCTGCTCTGCAACTTGGAATTCAGCAGAGCCTAGAGAGTCAGAATATTAAAGCCCCAGTTGGAGGAGTTGTGTTAAGAGAACCTAATCAATTGCCTCGGCAATCCACATCAAACACGAAAGACAAAGGAAAAGGGGTTGCTAGTGTTGAAACTGAACAAGCCGCTCACATGCTTTTAACGATCTCATCATCTCCATCAAGCACCACCAATCAATATGAGCTAAAGAGAAGAACTGAATCATCTCCTGCTAAAGAACACTCAGGAGTGGACAAAGTGCCTGAAACGTTTAAGGAATCTCTTACACTAAGTGAGACTCAGTCTGGTCAGAATGTTGACGCTCTGTTGCTAAAAGGCTCGCAGGAGAACCTTGAGACAAGATCTGATGAGACCTTGCAGATGGATGAACCAAATCTGTCTACCAACTCTCTATCTTCACTTAAGGATCTCGATACAGATTTCACTTTCGGAGATCAATACTTAAATGACAAACCCTTAGATACTGCACAATCCATGTTTACGGTCAACATTCAGCAAGATACATCAACCATTCCTCCGATGTCAACATCTTCACTCACAACTGAACTTCCACCTCCCAAACCTGCTCAATCAACTGTACTAACACCTCCTACATCTTCACTTACCCCTGAACCGGTCATTAAAGTTGTTGATACGGATGCTCCACCTGCGTCACCACCTCAAATCCTCACTTCAGATCAACTGCTTGACAGAGCAGTAAAAAGGATAGAAGCTCTTGAAAGACAACTTCCGAAATCTGTTGATTCTCTTGAGGATCGTGTCTATAGATTGGAGCACCTCAACTTCGATGAAGGGGTTGCAGCCGCCATTGAAGGGGAAGTTAAGGATGCTGTGGAATGGGCAATGGAAGCTCCTCTTCTTAGACGGTTCAAGGACCTACCTATTGCCGATATGAGAGCTGCTCTTTTAGAAAAGATGTATGATGTTGAAGAGGACAAGCATGAGGTCCACAAAAAGCTATATGAGGCACTAGAAGAATCAATTAAGTACGACAATCATGAACAGTACTTAATTGACATCATGGAAAAGGAAGCTAAGTAGAAAAGGAGGGCCATTGTGTTGGAAACACTACGGAAAGACCGTAAAGATCCACCTCCACCTCCAATGGGGGGTGCTGGAATCTCTGGAGCTGGTAAATCTTCTACGACAACCAACACACCTCCACCACAACCACCATCATCACCGCCAAAACCTTCCAATCAATCAAGTCCTACAAAAGAACAGAGTACTAAGAAGAAATTTGCTGCTTGGACGACGGTTGATTCAAGGTTCACATCCACATCCACCTCTATTCTTGATGATCAAATGGTTTACGAAAAGTCGCATGTCATGGCAGATTCAGAACCAGATGAAGATGATGCATCAACAAAGCATATTCCTAAGCCATCGGAAGATTGGTTTGATGCTTACATGGCTGGGAATCGCACTAGCACATCCAGAGTAGCACTTTCAAGGGACACAATTCAAAGTTGCATTGTTGAAGATAGACCTCCTTCTCCAGAACCTACATGGACCATCCCAGAGTCTGACTCGATTATTCCTGACAACAATTGGGCATCAATTATCACCAATAATTATGAAGTTCCAGCTGAAGACTCTCTTCTGCACTACACTGGTGATATGGGAAGCTTTATTAGATGGTTTAGTGAACGGAAGAGTATCTCATCCATAACTCCAAGAGATCTTGAAGGACAAGCTTATGAAATTGTCAAAGTCTTCCACTCAGATGCAAATCATCTTCAATATCAGATGGAAGAATGCCATAAGATGCTGAATGACCAAGTCAGTGACCAAATCAGTCGCTTCAATGTCAACAAATCTCTTCCTCTTGGTAGTGAACCTGGTTAGATGACCATTCAGGCTGAATTCTTCTTCAATCATGACTTGGACTATCTGTGTGCTCGCTCTGCTGAAAGAAGACCAGCTCTATCAATTTCAAAGATGAAAGTTGCAACCTACTCTGATCAGGGGCTTGAACAGATGGTTCCTGATCAATTCTGGGCTGATGAAGAACGAAAGTATGATATTGCCGCTTCATATGGTATTTCTCACTGGTGGTTCAAAAAGAAGAAGTTCTACATCGAAAGACATGGTGCTGATAAAAGACGCAATGATGTTCGATCAAAGCTGCAAATCTTAAGTGTTGTTCGTGTAGAGATCTTCCCTATCTATGGATATGAGTATTTGAAGAAGATAGTCCTTAAAAGAGCAGACTTCAAAGAGTATACTATTGAGGAAAACGACTTCAAACATCTTCTGCCAAATGATTTCGAAGATCTCTATCTCTTGAATCTTCAAGGACACCTTGAGCATTTACCTGTCCGTGAGAAAAAGGCCCTCTCTGCAGCTGTCACTCTTTGGATCAGGGGCTTAGTCATTCGAAAACGAGTTGAGGACTTTCAGCTTGGCATAGAAAGCTACCAAACCAGGATCAACCTTACAAGTCCACAATGGAATGCAACTGGGCATGAATTTCATCGCGAATACAAAGTTCTTGACACCCCTAGAGCCGTCATCTTCACCGACAGATATGGTTCTCGCATGCTTATGCGACTATGTGAGCTCTACAAGTTTAGTGATGGTACTCTCAAATTGGTTGAAGAAGAACTTGACACCAGAGTGAAAGAAATCAAAATTGACATGAAATCTTGGGAAAAGACTACCTTTTGGACTGATGATGACAAAAAGCGGTGTGAAGATTTCATTGCTGCAATCAGGCGAAGACTCAAGACTCGAAGGATCTTCTGCAGCCTTGAAAGTTTTGTTGGTGGTAGGCTTCGGGGTGGTCATTACAAACTTCTTCAGAGAACTGAATGAAGACATCTTCGGGAAGCAGCTTATGTTGTGTTTTAAATGTGTGTAATATGTGGGGTACTAACTATGAACAACTGTAATGCATGTAATAGTGCTAGGTTATGTACTGTGGTTTCCCCTTGTAAAAAGGGGAACATCTGTGTTGTCCACTTATGATCATATAAAACCGGACACATTTTTCTCCAACAAATATTTTGTCTCATACATATTTAAATCACTTGAGATCCAAAATCTCAAAGGATTTGAAATTTTTGATCGGGGGAGAAAATGTGATATAAATATGAAAGATGTTAAAAGATGACCAACTTTTTTGTGCATACTACTCTCTAATATGTGCTAAACAATTTTCGAATCTCGAAGCATATATTAAGGGGGAGCATTTTTTTAGCAAATTCAAGACATCAGGGTACACAACTTTCAATTTTTCTAAGGTACCTTGATTGTATGTTATATGGCTTCTAATCTTTTGGTGATCATGTCTGCACTTCAAAAAGGGTTCCCTCCAGTATGTGCAAAACCCTCTTTCAAACTTAGAAGCACATATTGAGGGGGAGCAAAATCATGAAAACCTCATCCTTCCTGAAAATGCTTTATCTACTTGATTTAATTAGGAAAGTGATGTGGATATCTTTTAGAAAATGGAATTCAAAGAAGTTAACTTGTTCTTGCCTCCGTGTGCAAAACGATTTCAATCACATGATGCACATGTTGAGGGGGAGCTCTTATTCTAAGAATATCAAAAACAATTCAGGTGCAAAATGCTTTGATAATATATCACAAGCACCTGGATTGATTTTCAAATGGTTTTCAATTGGTTTCTATGGCAGATGAACAATACCAAATAGACCGACCAACTTTACTTTATGTACGGTGATATAAGGATGATAAGGTTAGGTATTGGTTCCCATGATCCGCCAGAACCGGAGGGATCTACCCAGGGACAATCCACTAGTTAGTGTAGAAGTCCTTAGGTATGATGATAAAAGGAGAAAAGTGAGATATGGGAAGAGTGCGGACTGAGACAGAGCAAGTACTGGAACAAACCCAACAAGGTTATTGCTATGAAGTCTCGGTAAGCACTGAAGGGGTTGAAGAATTAAAAAGAATTGAATAAGAAAAGGGTGAAAACAAATAGCCCTCCATATATTCAACCTTAGGGCAGAAACCGGGTTCAATTCATATGCTACTGATGGTAACATTGGTATTGAAGACAAGACGTCATGGACCCAGTGACGCACTGCACTTCAACTTTCCAAACCACTCAAGTTCCTCTTAAAAAGACTTGTTTCATTCTCACGGGGAACCGACATTATCTATCGACTTTCTCTTAGAGATTGTTGATATTGAAGAAGAAGACCCTCTCCCTAGTCTCCGGCACAGGATCCAAATATGCACATATTGAGTCTAGAGCCACGAGATCATCAATAAATCTCATTAGGACACTTTCAATGAAGACTCTCTATTTCACACAATGTGGAAAGAGAGATTATATCTTGAGTCCTACGTATTATCCTTGTGGTTTTGCCAGAACATCCGAGTGATATGTGAACATATTCACAGTGAAGATGGAAAACCTTCTGGAGCCAACATCAAACAAGCTCTTGGTAGGTGGCATGTGAGATCTATTATATAGATCAACCATGTGACAACTGAACAGAAACAATGGGGCGATTCAATCTCTTGAATCAATCCTGGTTCAGGTTATGGATTGACGGATACCTTTGAAAAACCGGTCTTTGTGCTTAAAAACTCTTTTCTTTAGCAAATCGACCGTGTACGGATATTTCAAATCAAAAGGTGTTTTATGATTGATAATTGATGTTCATTAAAAACCTTCGTTGTATTGCAAAAACAATTTCTATTGAGCAATACACGATTGTTTTTCAAATCTCTTTTCATCAATCAGTGGACTTAAATTCGCTGGTTCACTCACTCCGTGTTGTCTTCTTTAAGATGTTCCGGTTTGAGAACAACTAGAGCAGCTGCGAAACCCTATCAAGGAAATTCTTCGGAATTATACCTGATCACAGGCAGTACTTGTACTGATCAACGGGGAACCGTGGGCCGTGTACCTCAATTCAACGAAAGTGATCAAAGACACTTTCGTGTGCTTTATTGCTAACTGTTTTATGCAGGAACATCCTACGTTTGCAGCTGATCAGAATGAAGCGGTCAATCCATAGCCGCATGCTCACACTACACATTCATCTCAAAAGAAATCATGATAAGTGCATCAATGACTCTGATATTTTCACTCCCTGCTTCTGCTACGCTGCTGCCAATATCATGAATTATCGAAAGCTTTCGCTACTCTGATGAGAAGATTTCATGATCCAGAATGTGAGCATGTCGGTCCGAATGTCACAACATCACATAATACCAACACCACAATGGATATCTCTGAGTAGCTGATGATCTCAAAAGCTGGCTCAAATTTACAATCACAGTGGATCAGACACTCTACCTCCACGAATTATTCATTTCTGTTGTTCAATATTGCACTCTCCACAGATGCACTTGGTTTGATTACTTTATTGAAAAGAAGTCTACGAGCTCATGAATGAAGACTTACTTGAAAGCTAGGATACACAATGTAATTTATGGGGTGACCTCCCTTAGGGGGAGATTGTTAGGAATCAGAAATTCCATAAGTAAAAGAGTCGGTCACCCCAAGTATTATCTAGCCAAAGTTAGCTCGCAGACTTGTCTCTATTTATGTTAGTTATTAAATAAGTAGTAGCGTAGAATAGTATAGTGCAACACCATGGAGGAAGGACGGGTCTTTACCCATTGTATCCCTGATCCACAGGCCGTCAGGAGGTCGTTTAGTCTGTAACCTATAAATACCCTCTACCTTACAAGGTAGAGGGTTGGATGTTCTTTTGGTAATCTAATATTCCACAAGTTTCTCTTACTAGAATATCCCACTTTCTCTCTCTCTAAAATCATCTATGTGCTTAGTGTGTTAACGTTATGTTATGTAAGTGAAATCCAATATCCTACAGAGGTGTAGTCAAAATATCAAGTCTTTTGGCAACACGAAGGATGATCCTAAGTGTACGATGCCAATAATTGAAATTAGGGCCAGTTAGCTTGTCTCTTCCAATCATATCTTTGAAAGCAGAACTCATTAAGCTCATAGTGTTTTCAGGTTGATGAGCCATCTACAGAAAAAGTTCAAAAAACCATAATTAGTATTTTGATAATTTTCCTTTTCAATAAACAATTAAATACCCAAGGTTCATATTCATATAACCAATTAATTATTATTGAAAACTAGGATCCAAATTGTCATAATTTCATCACGTCAGTTGATCTGCTAGTAATGAACCTTATACAAAGCGGTAGAGCTTTTGCTCAATTGCCAATTTCAATTGCAATTCCTAGATTTATGGGATTTACATATAGCCAATTTCAATTGCCATGTAAACATGTTTTATCCCATCTTATGCCTTGAGTTGCCAGTTCTCACCGCCTAACTCAATTAAGTTGTCAAACTTAAGAAACTGCAAAATCGTCCATGCCCGTTCTCACGACACGTGGACATTTTACCCTTTGATTACGATCTAAGTCACGTTCTCACGCAAATAAAAGGTAATCTTAGGTGTTTCCGTTTCGCTGGATGGCATATAACTTAAATTAAAGGGTAATAATTTTTTATGTCAAATCAAATATGTACAAAGATGTCATGCATTCATCTTCGTAGCATAGTTTTTATTAAAACATTTACATGCTTGTTTTAATGATTTAAGCTTTTCATCATCAAACTTTAATCGAGGTATTGGATAACCAATTAAAGAATCACCTTAATTACCACTATATCCTACTACTGCATGAGTCATAAGACCCAAGTTATTCGGATAATTACCACAAAAGTGGCGCGTAGAGATTAAAGTAATTCACCCTTAAGATTTTATGCACACATATAGGAATACTTGGTAGCTCCATTAAGACGCACAAACGAGTGGAGAATCAGGTCAGTGCGAAGCATATTAAAAACCCTCATCTTTAGGGCGTCACAATTTAATACGTACCCTCCTTGTACCCATCACACAGTTTTTCATTAATGGGTGAGCCGTTCTAACTATTTTGTGCAAAAAGCAATTAATTAAACGATTATGATTACTATGCTTAAAAATACATGTTTCACCATTGTTTAGGTTAGTTTATTTTTCTTGTAAAAATACCCTTGTTACACATAACAAACAAGCAAGTATTTAGAAAATAAACAAATAAACAATGAATGCATAACAAAAAAATAAGTCATGCATATCAAATAGCCACATGCAAACCTTTTTGATAAATCCTATTAATAATCAACTAATAATCAATTCTAGATCTGTCAATACGTATATATTTAATTAAGACTTTCACCAGTTTAATCTATGTACAAGGTGAGCCACATGCATCGATTCATCGATTGCGTAAGTCAAAATTAAACATATACCACATAGCACATAATTGATTAAATAATAATTATTGAGGTCTTCCCCAATTTTAGATCTATCAAAATATTTAGTGTATATCACTTAAGCAAGTAAAACATACAATAAAACCAGATCCATGATAAAACATGCATGTAATTATCATGGATATAAATTACACTTAACAATTAATGCAATTAAACAGAGTTACGTAATACACATAAAATTGCATGCATCCTAGGGTTTCTAATCCAATTAAAACTTAAGTTTACAAAACCCTAATTAGGGCACCATAAAAACGCCCCCCCCCCCTAAAAAATTAGGGTTTAGGTTTTGCAAACCCTAGATCTACGCATACAAATAATAACACAATCATGTTTATTTTATTTATGTGTTTCAGTAATTAATTACTTGTTATATAAGGCTCGTGATGTCACTGTTGAGTTTATAATACATGAATACAATAAAACCATGTAGACACCACAGAGTACACAGCGGAAGACTTAAGATCATAACAAATAAATAATTAACTGAATTAAAAACGTAACATACCTCTTGCGAATGTCAGATCTTTTGAACAAAACAGAAGAAGTGGTTTAAAGAGTTGTCCCTTACCGTTTTACAACTCAAACCAATTAGGTGTAAGAATAGTTTCTTACAACCACAGTTTTGTACACGCGAATTAACCAACGAATCAAGCGATTGCTAGATCTAACACAAGTCCTTGTTTTATGGAAAAACAAAACCAATACACCCTTAGGAGGGGGGGGGGGGGTTTGGCCGAATAAGAGCAAGAGAGGAAGAGGAGAGATCTAGGGTTAATTCAATGCACAAAGTAATGAGAAACCCTAAACCCTAGCCTCTGTATATATAGTGGATACAAACCTTTGGGAACAACTTAAGGTTTGGGCTTGTGAAGCCCCCCTATGGCCGGCCACTCTAGAGCCCCAAAGGGATACCCGAATCTTTTCCATATTAATATTTTACACTACAAGTCCTTCACTTTACAGTTAACGGTCGTTAGTTATTTTCCGTTAAATACTTAACGATCGTTAGACGGACTTTATGTGTAATAATTAATCGTAAACATTAACATTAATTATTTAACTTTAATTCTCATTCGCTAGTGTGTGCAATCCCGTGGTCACGAGTTCGAATCCGGACATTTACGTATTTGTAAATATATATACATTTCCAACAACATTACACATCTTTAATACAAATGTACACCAACTTTAATTCACTTCACGACGTACAGGGGCATATGTTGACGAAATGCCTTTGACATGAAAAGTGTACACAGATCGATACTTCATACCTGTTGTGCAAATAAGAAACAAAATGTGCAAATCGATATCCGAGGTTAATAGAGGAGAAGATCTTCACCTTTTGGATCAGAGGGCCCTATTTAACTCAAAACTTTGTCTTCAATGCTAGCTACCAGCCATCTTCTATCATCCTCAAAAAGATTTTCAAACACAACTTAAATGCACATTTAATCTTTTCATCCTCTGGTTGGTTGGTGTAGAACTTCAATACTCATACACAATCATACCCTAATATTATCAATATATATTATTACTCTCTACCTACACCTTCAAAATATTTCACAAGCAAACCCTACTTTCACATTACATAGATCTGCCCTTGCGGTTGCCTCTTTCACTGATTTTGCTATGCAAGCAAACCCAACCACTATCTTCACAGATCCAATGTCCATTCAGTCACATTGGCTTCAACTCCGTAATTTCTTTTGGTTTTGGTAAGAATTTTTACATATTTTTGTTTTGTTAGCATGCATATTTTTGCTAAGAATTTTGGTTCACTGATAATTTTTATTTGATTATGTATGTTTAGTTATTCTCTGGACGACGAGGATCTTTGTCATGGATATAAGATATACGCAACATGTTCTTGAGTTTTAGAGGTGACTTAAAGCATTGTAAGTATTCTTTCTTTGAAACATTTTTCTAGAAAAGAAGTGGATGGTAGTTGATTTACATATTTCCTTTGAGTAGTTGTTCTGAATATATCATAATGAATTATGTGTCTTTATTTTCGTCTGATTGGGTGGTAGGATTGTTGGCTTATGGTTTGCGTCCAATATTTGATGTTATTTTGGTGATATATAGAGATACAGATACAGATATTGTGTTTTTTTATCAGATGTGTGTTGTGATTTGGATACTTTTGGAATCGCTTATTAAAACCGTGTTCTCCTAATCATAAAAGTGAATATTAGCAGCAACCTAGTAAGAAACTAGGAGCAAAAGGATTAAAATTACATGGATTGCTTAGCCACTTGAACCGATTTAGGATTAGGTCCCAGAAGACCGTTTAGGAGCGAAAACGGCCTTGCTTCAGAAACGCCAAAATGGTCATAGGGTGGTTTGAAATTGATATACTGGTTGCTTTTTTAAACTGATTATCTGCTTATATAAACTGATTATTTTGCCTATCAGCTCTTTTGCCAAGCTGTTTTATTTAAGCTGATAAACAAGTGTGTTGCAAAGTAGTCTCAATCACTTTATTCCCTTGCACTTGTAAATGGATAATATAGAGATTTTGATGACAATGGTGTGTCTTTGAGGGGATTTTTGTTTAACTTGGCATGATGTTGGCAATTTGTGGTCTAATCGTGTTAATCTTGAGCTCAACTGCGTATTAGTGTTCGAGTTTTAGCTTGACTCAAGTGAAGCATTTTATGATGATGGCATGATTACACTGGTACATGTTAGAAGTTTTAATGGAACGTATCAAGTTTGTTAGTCAAAAGTTGTACATAATTGTTGAAGAAAATAGGATATCTATGATGAGTGTATATGTGTGATATTATTGATTGACATGTTAGAAGTCTTCCATAGATAATTTGTATTTCAATACCTTTAAGAGGCCAAGATAATATTCACGAGAACTCGACATTTTTTTTTTTTTTTTTTTTTTTTTAATTGTTATTATTATTATTATTATTATTTTATGTTATGATATGAAACTTCTTTAGATTGGTTGATAAATATGAATGTGAGCGGAGGCTGATGTACCACTAACTTATGACTTATGTACAAAGTTCATGTCACAATGGTATTCTTGAGTTCCGGTTTGGGCAGGAAATCTTTGAGTTCTTGGATTGTATCTTTGTTTATTTACATGTAATGTCACTCTTTGGGCAGGAAATCTTTGAGTTCCGGTTTAAGCATCTTCACAGGGGTGACCCCACGGGGCCCCATTCGGAATTATACAAAAACGAGGAGTCCTAGTTTCACTACAAGCTGTGTGAACACCAGAAGTTCATATTACTTGTTGCTCTTAAGAACAGTGCAAGCTACATGCAAGAGCAAAAGGATTTGAATGAAAAGGCATATCATGTGTCAAAGCAGAAACGGTCCTGGTTCACGGCTGAAAGGAAAAAGATGCTAGGAATTATTGACAAGCCGTTTGTTACTGAAGACATGGAGAAAGTGCTTGGAACACTTAACCTGTACGTCGGGCGAAATATTCAAAAGAAGCTTCCCCCCCAAGTGATATAGCAATGATCTCAATGATGCTTATGTAGAAACACTTGGAGCATATATGGCCCGAAGACACAAGGTGTTTAAACTAGCACTTATAGCAGATATTTAAACCGCTCCATCTCTTTATAAACAACTCATTCAACCCAACTCTTCACTTCATCTTTTTCAAACGCATGTCTCTGAAAGTGATTTCCACTCAATAATATAATTATCTCTAAACGAAGGTTTTGTCTTAACACGGGTGGCCTAGACTACCCTTCATATATAGCTCTTTGTTTTGATTTTGGTTGTAATCATTTCACATCATCAAGCAACAACAAAACACAAATTATAATAGTTCGTACGTGTGTTCTATTTAGGAGTATTTGTAACACTACCTTTTGTCTCCCAAATTGGGCAATGGATTGTTAATCGTCAAAGTTTATCGAAATAAGCATCTAAGTAATATCTTGTTTCTTTTAAGTGCTCGATATTTTTCCACAAAAATAGATGAACCTACTCATGCTTATGTTAATCACTTCAGACACGCTACACACAAATGGCATGAAATAATGGTGTATATTGTGAAAAAAATAGATACACATTTAGAGAGTACATTTACGGTTAGTTATGTAAACGTGTATATATCTTTCATTACGTGGGTGTCTTGTTCGATGTAACAATGCTATGGTTGTTAAGTCTAAAGTGTTGAATTGGTGAAAGAAGTGTCGTTTTTCAAGCACATGCACACATTTTTGTCCGCTGCATCGTAAGGCATTTATTGGTCGGATCAATCAGTTGTGGCTGGTTGTATACAGGTTCATGACGTTTATTTTATTGATCAACCTAAACATATGGATTACTCATAACCAGATCGAATCGAAAAGTAATCCATAAGTATCTTATACAACATATTGTTATCTCTTTTTGGTTCAACTTGGGCATCATTTTTATTGACACTTCTTAGGTTTATGATATGGTTGAGTTAATAGTTTATGCATTCAGTTGGCTTTTGTTTAGTTTTAGGGAAGTTTGAGTTCGAGCTCGGCTTGTTTCGACCTCATTTGGTTTAACATTGTATCTAAATTGCTTATTTATCGCAGAAGTACGAGTATCATACTTGATTATCTATTTTGTATCTATATTGCTTTTATATCAAAGTTATATGCTATCTAATTTTACTATGCACCAATATTGTTATATATGTAAAGTTCTTTTAGGCTCGCAAGCTTAATCGAACTCTGATGCTCGGGATCCAGCCTCATTATTTAACGAGTTTTATGTTAAGCTCGAGCTTGTTAAGTTTTGGCTCATTTTGAATATTTACCAAGCTTGCAAAACATAGAATCAACAACCATTTTTGCTAATGTTTCATTAGTAAAAAAGATTAAGAAGAAAGATGAATGAAAGAAGAAAAAACTGTAATGAAAAACTTGATGCTATCCATCAATGGGTTAAGGAGAAGGTTCTTACTTGGGTCAATGGATTAAGTTGGTGACCTTCTCGCCAAAAGCCGGTCCAAGTAGCCGGGCACTCTTTATAATTTGCGCGTGACCCCTTATTTACGAGCCAGTTAAGATTAAATTGGTGTGTGCTTGAAATGATCAAAATGATATCTAGTTATAGAGCAAGATATACTTTGAGATACGATCGATATGAACAAGTGTGTCCACTTGTGTGTATCAAGTTCAGGGACGGAACCAGGGGTGTCCCGGGAGATATTTGTGTCGTAGTGTTAATTTTGTTAAAAAAAACATCGATTTCTCTTAAATGCACCCGATCCCTAAAAATTGTGTTTGCCTTATTGTTTAGTTTATTTCAAGTGCACCTGGTCACACCGCGTCCTGGTTCCGTCCCTGATCAAGTTGCTTTGTCAAGCTGGTTAAGTTATTTCCATTCTAGCCATATTAACTAGTAGGGCCATTGAGATGCTTATATTTCTTACCCTTGTGTTGCATAATGAACACTTATGGACATGTTGTATGTGTTGCAATGTACTCCAACTATGTCAGGTGATGTATTAATCCATGTATGTGTGTGTTGCCAAGTACTTGAAGCCATTTTATATCTCTAACAAACAGGGGTAACCCCATTATTCAACTTGGTAAGTTAAAATTGTCAACTGATGAAGGTGTTTGGTTTTAGAAGATGTTTGGTTTTATCTTATGTAGTAGATCTCAAATGTGCAACAGCATCCTAACTTTTGTGTTTTGTCAACATGGTAGTATCTAATGAATGATCGAATTGGTTGCTTTTGAAGTTAAGTGTTTCATCTGTGTTCATTTGTTGTGGATATGAAATGGCATTTGTGTTCCTTGACCTTTTTAGTCAAACATGTTTTTTGTATACGCTTGATGACTTGGGTAAATTCAATGTTTAATCCGTGTTCATGGGTAAATTCAATGTTTGACCTTTTAGTCAAACATATTATTTGCATGGTCATGTTTGACTTTTATGCAGTCAACAACCCAAACTAAACCAACAAAGTGCATACTGCAACAACTAATAAACAGAACTAAGGTTTGGTTGCATACTGCAACACCCAATAAACAAAACTAGTGTTTAGTGCTTGCGGTTAATGTGGTACTTCAGCCACATTCCATTGTACTTAAACGTTTTTTTGGAGTAATATATTTTACCGGGTGGAATGCCCTTTACCCAACCCAATGAAACAACCAAGAGATATGAAAATAACATCAGAGGCCTACACTTGCTTTTTCCCATTTGTTATCTTCTTTGGTGCATTCCCAGATGGTTGACTTGATCCACTTGCACAATTTCAAAACACTCCATCTCCTATTACTTGTCAATTGCTACATTCTTCGGATCACCATACATCTTCTTCTTTCTTAGGCGGATAGCATGAGGTGTAACCAGCAAAACGGGTCAAAATGTTATGGATCAAATTATATAATAATACACTACCTATAGCAAAAATAATGACTCATTTTAAAAGCCTTAGCGACTGTTATCAAAACATGTTTATCATTTTCTATGTTCTTAATATAATGTTTACCCTTTGGTCGATAATAAGTTACTTTTCATTTCGACTGTTGAACATCAACTATTTCATACATAGAACTGAGAAGCTGTGGGAAGAAAGCATGAATGTGAAACAAAATAACTCTTTCACTACTAAATCAATATTTTATGCATTTAGGGCTATTGTATAGAGTTAATTGAAAGAAGAAGAAAAAAACCAATTCTGGAATTCAATTTTTTTAGTTTGAAACTGACCAATATAAGTAGTTTGAAAAAGTTGAACTCTCATGAACACCCTAAGTTAAGAGACTGTTACACTAACCTCAATCTCCTCATCATAAGCCACAAACTGTAGAGCTTCTTCAAGGCTCATCTGCGTAATATGAAATGAATATCGTTTAGAAATTTCAAAAGAAACCTGAATTTTTAATGAAACATGAAATGACTTGTGAAGTTCACTTCAGGTTATCTATGTGTAACATGATGTCAAAATAAATTGCTTTAAAATAAGAGTATATGAGACGTACTTTGCGTGTTGGAATCAACTTCGCATTCTTTGTTGGTCCCTTGCTTTGAACAGGGTTAACCTGTTACAACGCCTTGTTAAGTTGCCAAAAATAATGAAATATCATTGAGTCAAACGAAACGATTCCGACCGGATCTGACTAAATCTCGGTCAACGGGAGAAACTCGGGTCAGAGTATATCAATCTCGGCCATCTCGGGTCAACCTTTTATTTTTTAATAATATATAGTGATAACATTAGGGTATGATTGTGTGGGTATTGAACTTTTAGTGATAAGATGTATTGATTTCACATTATAAGTCAATTTCTCTGGGTTTGTTACTCAGTTTAATGTGAGAATCAGGAAAATATCACAGATGCAAGGTTAAAAAATCTATGCTTATCCGTATCATGTTCTATTAATCATAGGGTCATAAAATAAAAATTAGTCATGCATGTACTCTTTTCGGGGAAATGAGAAATTTGATAAATGAGAAATTCATATTTTTGGAAAATTATTTCTAAAAATTATAGAACAGTCCATTACACACTTCTCACTTTTTTCATTTCTAAAAATTATAGAACAGTCCATTATAACCCGAACCCATTTGACCCCTTATAAGTCATAGTTTTTATCGTAGATCACAAACTCTAATTAGACGACGTGAAAATATGATTCTTGAAAGGTGCTTCTACTCACAGAATAACCAAGAAATCTTGATCGAAATAGCAATGTTTCTTGCACATTTACAATGTTATATGCTATTTTGCGAAAATATTGCAAGAAAAAATTACTAACCTGTGTATATTTATGAAGATAGTCTATCCCACTAGTTTTATAATGAGACGTAGAAATGCGATTCCATGAAAGTGTTAGGCCGCGTACATCTGATTCAAAGACTCGCCGTTCTCGGATAACCTGAAAATAGAAAACGTCTTATGTTTTATCTCAAGTTATGCACAAAATGTAGGTTGTATATGGGGCTGCTATGTTTTACATGCATAATAATACTTGTAACGGACTAAAGTATACCATGGACAATAATCAGTCCATAAAAATCAGGTTTAGATTTGTTTACATATATTGCAATGGGATCTCGTACTAACAGTATAATCTATAAAAATCTAAGTACCAAAAATAAAGTTAAGTATAACTAAAACAGAATACAAATCACTATCCTAAATCATAAGTTGCAAATCAAGTTATGGGTTGGCTTAAATTTGATATAACATACGGATAAAAGGCACAAACAATGACCATAATCTAGATGTGCAGGGCCGGAACTAGGGGTGGGTCCCGGGACACCTATGGATTTCTGTGATTTAGTGTTAATTTTGTTACTAAAAAACTTCGATTTTTTAAAATGCACCGGTTCTTAAAAATTGTGTTTGCAGCATTGTTTAATTTATTCTAAGTGCACTTGGTCGATTTGTGTCCTGGTTCTGTCCCTGTAGATGTGTTAATTCAAGTAAACATAGTGAAAAAAGACATCATCCAACATAATGCACCAACATATGAACCTTTTAATAATTGAAAATGCAAGAAAAACATATTATTCTTTTGAAATACTTACGTCAACATCCGTATGCATGGCTATGATCTTCTTGCTTTCCAACTTAAGAAGAAACAGTAAGTTTATAAGTGTGATCTAGTTTTTTATTTATTGGTGATGAGACCACACTGTGAGATTAATATTTTGAAAAGATATGGTTGAAATTTATAGGAGTTTTTGGAAGTGAGTCTTTCACTTCTTTGTCAATTAAAGAAGTAACAACTACCAAGCATTTATGTAATTGCTTCTTCTTCTTTTTCTGTCACTACTCATTTAAGCTTGATAAGATGTATCAAAACTATCAATGCAATTCAGCTTTTTCTTTTGGGGTAGGTTACACAAACCCCTCTTTTCTTACAAATTATAGGGCACCCCCTTTCATTTTTTCCTTTTTATTTTTTTATTTTTTTTACTTTTTTTTTTTTTTTTTTTTTTTTTTTTTTATAATTTTGCTTATATAAAAAATCTGTAAATCTGAAAGTACGGAACATAAAATCTAAAGTTTAATAAGTCAAACGCTTAAAATTGTCATGAAGTGAGTAATAATGTCGTATCTTTTTCAAGCATATTCAATGTTCAAGTTGGTCAAGTATCAATGCTTTTTCAAAGTTGGTTAATTAGTTTTCTCAAGCTTATTATGTTCAAGTATATAAGAATTTTAGTTTCTATCAAGTAGTCACTGCATGTAACCACAGTTTGGAAAGACATCTTTTCATCACTCATTGGTAGTTCCTCAACTTGCGTTCGAGTTTCAATCAACATATTGTATCATTTTTGACAATAAAAAACTATGAAAAAACAAAAGGCAAAAATCAAAGTTTCTTTAGTTTAATTAGTTTATATAATGGACAAGTGATATGCGCATTATACAATGGACAAGTGATGTTATCAATGATTTACCCTCCAAAACCTAATACTTATAGTTTATTTCATTATAAAAATAGTACCAAAAAAACTTTCATTATGTGCATTTATTTGTTGAATTCAAGATCGGACCAACCAACTGACTTATTAAAATCAGGGTTTCTCTTCGCTACCTATAGGTTTAAGATAACTCAACTTCAGTATTATTCACCTTATGTTAAATGTGTCAACTTCCAACGGTTGTTTCCAACAAGTTAAAATAAATAAAAGTCTCAACATCTACTATTAACATACGAAAACTTTGAGGCTAAAGAAAGTTAACTGAAATCTAAAACTAACATTTGGGAGTTGATACTACTTGATAGTGTGTCATTTTTTGTATTGAAGAATTTGATTCAGCCTTGGCTCTTCCCGATTTTATGGCGAGTTAATTACATTGATGAGAGATGAGAGATCAGCCTAGCTAGCAAGAGCCCTGTTGCATGCATGAGCGAACCAATACACGCAAAGGTCTCGCTCTTTATGTCGATTGATATGAGAGTACGTAAATGACTAGTTTATTCAATTTATGGCCAACTACTTCTTCATAGCTAGCGTTGAAGATAAAGTTTTGAGATAAAAAAACTAAAAGTTCTCCTCTATTAAACTCGGATATTGATTTGCACATTTTGTTTTCTTATTCGCACAACAGCTAAATATAGACACATGTTTTAACTTCAATTAAATTTAAGGTACAAATTGACAAAATAAGAATGATAATTATTTGAAAAAATTACCAAAATAGTTTTATTTTAACACATTGGTTTACAAATAAGAACGATATTGGTTTTAGAGTTGAGATAAACATAAATCACAATTTTTTTTATAGATTAAACCCATTCATTTTTCATTAAAATAAGAAACCCCACCTTTTTTCTTTTCTTTTTTTTCCTTTTTTTTATCTTGCAAACTATAAATCATGAAGCGACATCAAGTACACTATCGCGACAATTTTTTTTTTATCTTTTTGTAGACGGATACTTCGATATGCCTACTGTATATTTGATACGACAAATAAAGTGTTTTGAAGGTGTTTGAGCGAGTTATATATGTTGTTTACTTTGAACTTTGAAGTTATAAACAAGTGAGTTGCAAAGTCGATTCAACCCCTTTATACCTTACACCCGTATATGGATTTAAAATATTTATTTATAACTATAATTGATTGTGTTTTGACAACACAATCAGTTATAGTTATAAATAAATACGAAATTGGTTGGCATCTGATCTGAACCGCTTATTTGAGTGTTTTTGTACTTCTTGTAATTAAAATGTGTTATGAATGTTTATTGCAGCATAGAAGACATGTCATGTATTTTTGGAGGAATCAAGCGGACGCTTTTGATGTCCACACACTCCCGCTCAATGAGGTAGTATTTAGGCTGCTTTTGTTAGAGCACTATCAGAATGTATCTATGAATTTCATTTCGATTTAAGGTGTTTGTTTAGTGGGGTTGGTAATAAAATATGTGTATATCATAGTCCACTACAAGAAAACATGGTTTATAGGACCCTTCCATGGGACACTTTTCATGAGGCATCCTAAAAAAACTTCTAATACGACCACTCAAGTTGCGAGTCCTATTAAGACGCAACACATAGGACACTTAATAAGTCTTATTAACTACGTTTTATAGGACCCTTATTCTTTGTGGTCTTATTTTAGTTTACTCTAATAAGACACTTGACATGTAGGTCCTATTATATTAAGTTTAGAGGACCTTAAATCTTTAGGTCTTATTAGAATATAAGTTAATAGGACACTTTATAAAGGAGTCTTGTTAAGTTAAGCTTTATAGGACACTTATATTTTTATAGTTTTGTTATGTTCAAACCAAATAGGGGACCATATGCATATAGGTCTTGACATGGTAAATTATAGGACCTTTATTGTTTGAGTCTTATTATGATGAAACCTATAGCAACCCTTTTAATACTCTTAGGCACCACCATCAAGCATCCTCGAAACAACCCCTTAACACACATTGACACCACAAAACCACCCTACCACGACTGTCACTTCCACCATCACGTAAAATACAATTGGGTTTTTTTAGTTTAAAATTAGTGACACGTTTAGAAGGTAACAATTCGCCAAATTATATCAAATGATAATTGTCCATAAACAATGTTAGGTATAATGAGAATAAACATAGTACATAAAGAAAAATGTATTTTTGGAGAGCACATAAAGTGTTTTTAGCCTTTACCTTAATTATAAAAATATTTTTTTGTTAATTACTAACTAAGCAAAATTAGTTGGCAATTAAGTAAACCTAAAGGTTATTATTATTAATACAATTCCAATAATTATTTTTAATGTCGACGATGACTAGGTGTTTTTTTTTTTTTTTTTTTTTTTTTTTTTTTTTTTTTTTTTTACATATTAATTGCGAACCAAGTGGTTGAATGTTGAAAATTGAACATGACAAAATGATTATACTACCTTTGATTATCATTCAATATTTTCACCAAAGGGCTTTAGCTCAGTTCGTACTCACCTTCGAAAAACTCATGGCCCACTAGAGAAGTTTATGGATAAATGGTCACGAGTTCGAGTTTCGCTCATGCTCACTCCAGGTGGTGCTTCACTAAGCCAAAGAGTTGTCGAAGTTATTCTTTGTGGGGTAAAAATTGACCCGATGCTAAAAGGCACCCGGGTCAGGGTTTTCCCGCCAGTCTACACCATTTGTGGATAATTCATTATTTCCAACCAAATTAACTTTGATATTCATTAATATTCTTCGGCAAACATACTATTAGACATGGCAAAACGGGCTCGCGCAACGGGTTCAAATGGGCTCTGGCCCGAACGGGCACATGCTTAAACGGGCATGAGCTAAACGAGCTCATGTTATACTAATCGCTTTAGAAAAGACCCAAAATGACGAAAAAAAGTCCCCAAACGTAACACCTCATTTATATTCAAATAACTGAATATATTATTGTTTACGTATGCTATGTAAATCGGTGTAAGATGGGATGAGAATGACTTTGTTGTTTGGTTTCCCGCGTTGAATGTTAAGGACCCGATGAGATTGATGTAGATCAAGAAGTTCTGGTAACATTTAAACAACCATACTTCACTGTTGTGAGATAGTATTTGCCCAAGTGTGTGAAAACTTGTATAATAGTGTGTGTTTCTCTCTATTAATAGAGGAGCAAGTAGGGTTTAGAGATTAACCCTTGAGATGATCATCGATTGTGAAGGACCGAGGTGTTGATCATCTAGAGAGCATACAAGGAGGACAAGTGGTGTGCGTTCCTTGGATCGTACAGGAGAGTGTTTATGTCTCCTATTTTGTTGGTCGTGTATTCTGCACGGTGTTATGTCAGACTCATACGTTTTAACCGTTAGCAAAATTTTAGGGGAAGAGTTGTCTCTTGTGCATGTACTATGCAGCCTGAGAAATGTTACCCGACTTAGCTCAGGCTGGGTTTTGGTAGTTCTTGTCAAGAGTAACTCGCAAACTCTTGTGGTTTGGGCTTGATTCGAACGTGTATTTAGTGGGCTTGAGCCACCAATAATGATACGTTATCAATTATATTTATAAGTTTTAAAAACAAAATAAAAAATAATTGTAATGTTCTCAAATTGAGCATGTTAAGTTTTTTTTATAAAACAACTGTAATATTTATAAGTTTTTTTTTTTGAAAGTGAACAATTAATTTGGTATAACATTAAAAAAGATAAAATAAAAATAAACAAAAATAAAAAAAATGTGAAGATTAAATTTGAAAGGGAGTGAGTAGTTGTTTTTATTTCATTCAAAAAAATTTCAGGTTCCCTCTAAAGTTTGGTCCTCCAAATTCCCCATAAAATTAGCCCACTCTGCCTTTTTTTTTCTCTGTCAATTCTTATCTACAATCAAACCGTAACTTTATCTTCTATCTTTCACTATTCGTATGCCTTATAACCGCCACTAATCTTCATCTAATAATTGATTTGAGTTTTCTATTCTTTATTTTTTTTTTGGCTTTCCTGAAATGTTGATATTAGTAGGTTGCTGAAACTGAAGGGTCCACTCGTACATGTATGTCTATTCAAATTGTTTTTATACCATCGATTAGTTATAATCTTAAAAAATGCACATTACGTTTTTGTGGCAATTTGACAAAGTTACGTTTATGATAATGTTTCACTGCTCTTTTTTCTTCCTTATCTTTTATGTTGCTATCTTCAAAACTTCTTAAATATTATATTTAAATCTTTTTTCTTATGATTTCTTATGATATTATATCTAAGGATGCCTTTTAAAATCTTTGGATCATTTGGGATCTCTGTCACATGCAAATCTTTCTATCGGGAAAGCCTCGCTTATTCAATTCAAAGGGCTGATTATTTAGAACCCTTTTTGCTCATAAGATAAGTAAGAAAGCGTTGGTGGGATCGGCGGGATGATGATGAGTATATAAATCAATAAAGAAGAAATGGCAAGAGAAATTGAATATCGATGGAGGTGCATTGCCGATGTGGAAAACAGGGCAGGGATTCTCTACAATGACATTGTAGACCAATTGAAAGGGATGTAGCGCAGCTTGGTAGCGCCTTTGTTTTGGGTCAAAAATCTCACGGGTTCCAATCCTGTCATCCCTACCTATTCTTCTCCTCTGGGCAGTCACGAGGGATCCATTGAGATTGATTCGGACATACATCATTTTCATTTTATGAGACTATATGCATGTTTATGTTTAGGATTGGGGGTACAAAAAGAATCCTTTTTTAGTCGTATCTACTGTGATAAGAAAGCGTTCTTAGTTCAGTTCGGTAGAACGTGGGTCTCCAAAACCTGATGATGTCGTAGGTTCAAATCCTACATAGCGTGATTCTGTTCTTGTTAGGTCTAATTAGAATTCAATAACTTCACTCATTTGAACAGCAACCTGAATTGAACCTCCTGCGGATAAAAAAATGGAGGAAGTCAATAAAAAAGAGATATTAATGAATCAAAGGTCCAACTGATCGCCGCGTCTGTATTGTAAATATGCAGTTACGAATAATCCAGCCAAAAAGTAATAGGAATTAGACCTAACACGATTCCAAATAGAAAAACTTCAATCATTTCGATTTATTTGAAAAGGGAAAAAATATAGGGTTCCAAACCTAAATAAACATCCGAATCGCCCATGAATCTCAATGACCAAGAATTGGCAATTGACGCGGGAAGGAACTATAGAATACCTGGAATCTCACAGAAAGATTTCTTTTTTGAATTGTTCATTCAATGAATTTATAATAAGTCTTCCTCAGACCAATAAAGAGAGCTGGGGTTATAGTTGAAGCCACCAAAACCGAAATAAGTAGTTATATTCTAATAGGCATGAAGGAGCTAAATGAGATACGTTTTTATATAGTTATAATAACTAGAACTCTTTTAAAAAACTTACCTAAGTTTCCAGATACGAGGATAATAAAAAATACCAATTGACAGTTTGTTTTTGATTCACCAGTTATTAATATAAGGCACTAACAAAGATAGAGTGACAGAGGTAGAAAAAAAAAGATTCACCATCTGTTACATCTACTCATCCCACGATTCCGAATCAACATACCCCATTACCGAGATATGGCAACTCTTTTTGAAAGTCATAGTAATAAGAACTGTGTCGTCTAACTTCATTCACAAAGAAATGGTGTAAGCGGAAGGGAAGGCGTGAATCCTCGATCCTAGCTAGTTTGATCTGTCGAAATAAGGTTCCCGGTTGGCTTTGTATGAAGAAGCCTATCTTTCTAGCCCTAAGTGAGCCATAGATGCCATCTTGTAGCTACTATCCTCTTAAAAAGGTGACCATAAGATGCGAGCTAGAGATGAGGGGCTTTCGAGTGAGTGTTAGATACCGAGTGAATCCCGATCTTTCTATCCGAAGAAGTATGTTTCGGTTGGCCCTTGGAATAAAGCTGTCTAGTTTGATCGATCCTAGCTCCTAAGTGCGGAAGGGAAGGCGAATGTGGTAAAGAAACACTTACTTCAATCTGCTGTGTCAAGAATAATGATACTGAAAGTTTTTCTCAACGGTATAGAGCCATTACCCC
>BPTQ01000004.1:24808483-24965778 GCA_019973895.1 Chrysanthemum seticuspe | reverse complement strand
ATTTCTTTTTTGAATTGTTCATTCAATGAATTTATAATAAGTCTTCCTCAGACCAATAAAGAGAGCTGGGGTTATAGTTGAAGCCACCAAAACCGAAATAAGTAGTTATATTCTAATAGGCATGAAGGAGCTAAATGAGATACGTTTTTATATAGTTATAATAACTAGAACTCTTTTAAAAAACTTACCTAAGTTTCCAGATACGAGGATAATAAAAAATACCAATTGACAGTTTGTTTTTGATTCATCAGTTATTAATATAAGGCACTAACAAAGATAGAGTGACAGAGGTAGAAAAAAAAAGATTCATCATCTGTTACATCTACTCATCCCACGATTCCGAATCAACAGACCCCATTACCGAGATATGGCAACTCTTTTTGAAAGTCATAGTAATAAGAACTGTGTCGTCTAACTTCATTCACAAAGAAATGGTGTAAGCGGAAGGGAAGGCGTGAATCCTCGATCCTAGCTAGTTTGATCTGTCGAAATAAGGTTCCCGGTTGGCTTTGTATGAAGAAGCCTATCTTTCTAGCCCTAAGTGAGCCATAGATTGTGAGTGAGCTTTCGGGGAGTAGAGATCGAGCGTAGAATACCAGTGGAAAAATTCTCCTATCATCGATGTTCTACCGAACTGAACTAATAATAGTTTATCATTTAGAAAGAATGGCGAAAGAGGCCTCCTTGCATTGCCCAACTAGAGCGAAAAGCCTTATTGCGTTGCGGCCCTAAGTAGCTATGGGGTGTTGATGTACTTGGAACCTAGACCGGTTACCTGAGTATGGCGGTTCGGTAGCCGTTCAATGATAGCATGAGATCCTCGCTTCGGTAAGTTACAAGGATGAATGCAAATAGCAAGGCGCTGTGCTGTGTGAAGTGAGACTGGCTGCCCTAAGTTAAGTGCTTCCTTATTAATATTAATTAATGATCTTGCTCAGTAGGAGGGCTTTCCCCCTTCTGTGCAGCCTGATTCTCTCTCTGGAAATGAGGGTGCCAGAGATTGACATTTATCATCGAATAAGGAATCCTTCCATGGATGAGAAGGTTGAGTTACAGTACAGACTCCGTTGGCTTTCGCAAGGAAGCATCTCGAAAGTTCCGCAATCTATGGTTGATGCCTCACTCGAACTCTATCCCATACCCTACTCGATGCTGAAGCTACTCCGCCTTTTGGAACCCAAAAAGAAAGCCGGGCGCTTGAGATGCTATGCAAAACCTGAAAAAAAGAATCTGCTTTCCATCTTTGAGCTCAGAGGTTACGATCGTCTCCGCATTAGGCTATTTTTTGAAAAGTATAGCTGACTCATCATCTGAGTGGTTCGCCTCTTGTCCACCTGAGTTGTTTACTTCATTTTCCGACCTGGAAAACCAATGACTCTTCAGGTTAGGTTCTCTTTCAACATAGACATCCCGATGACCATGGATCAACTTCGTTCTACGAAATAGAAAGCAAATGAAATCTTCCTCTTAGGGCGTTCGATTCCGCGAAATGGCGACCCGTTTTGCCGGAGTATTCCGCTGTGGCTAGCATTGTTAGGAATGCTTCTGACCATCTTAGGCCATTCTTGATGATGGAACCTCCGGCAACTTTAGAAGACTTGGTTTGTAAGGGCTCTTATCTTGAACTAACGCTTTGATCTCGGCTTCTAGATCCATATCCTTTCGCATCAAGAGTACCCGCGCGTCTCAAACCCACCTTTATCCCAACAACCCCATGATGAACAGAGAGGAACCCGATGAGGGAAGTGGGACAATGTTCAGACCTTGGCTGTCACAACAAGCAACCAATCAGTTCCGGGCAGGTAAAACGAGGCCTCGACGGATGGGAACTCCTACTCTGACTATAGTTTTGCGATCTCTAAGCGGGATTTTCAGTCATCTATCCTTTATCTTTCCCTAGCGAGTGAAGAAAGAGTGGATGTTTTGAACGAGTGTTGAGCGAGTTAAGTGCCCCATAAGCTATAAGGGCGAGCTATATGTATCAATTCCGTGAGCAGCGATTGGACTGAACGTAAAAAGTGCATCCAGCAGGAATCGAACCTACGAATTTGCCCAGTTGGGCGCTTTAACCATTCAGCCATGGATGCAAAGAGACTCAGCGAGTGAACTAGGTTTTGGTATTCCTTCTTAAGCTTCTATTTCTTCCGTTAAAGGAGATTTGAGAAAAGATGGAATAATAAGACGTGTTTCCAGAACGAACAAGATACAGGTTGAGAAGGGGGAGTTAGCAAAATTAGACAAGATTGGAATGGGCATAGGAACATGTATTGATGTACCATATCGGCTAATGCTCCCAGGTTGATGCGATGTATTCCACCAGTTGACTGAAGACTTGATTATTGGTATATCGATCGGTCCAGCATGGATTGAAATAGCAGCCGGTTCGATAGGAAGCTTTTGAAAACACAGTGCACCCATGTAAATAAGGAACGAGATTAATACAGAGGTTAAACGAGCATCCCACACCCAAAAGGTGCCCCACATAGGTCTTCCCCGAAACCCCCCAGTAACTAAGGTAAACAACGTAGAAAAAGCACCCATTTCTATACCGGTTCCAAAACAATGTAGAAAAAGCACCCCATGGGCCATATCTTTTCACCCGTAAAACCAGTTAGCGCCGTTCTGACCGGGCTTAACTGGCTGCGTATTTCAGGCCGCAGTCGTTTGAAGCAGTGCTCATACATGATGTCCGCCGATGCTCCACCATCGATGTACATGCGGTGGATGTCGTGACCCCCCGCACTAATCTCAATGGTGAGTGGCTCTACTACTGCGTTGTCCGCAGTTAGAGTAGGGAAAGAGATTTCGCTTCTTCGGGAAAACTCCTGGCTGACCTTCTGTCTAGTGATCCGCTGCCATGATTGTATCATGTAGATCGTGTCGGCCTTGTCTTTGGGTGTCTCCTTCTTGTTTCTACTCTTTTGTCTATCCTTACCCTCTTTAATGTTTTTGACCAAGTGGTCCAATCTACCCTCTTTAACCATCTTGTCGATGAGCTGGCGCAGTTGGACACATTCGTTAGTGGTATGGCCCTTCTGTGCATGGTAATCAGAGTATCCATTCCCAGTGCGCCGATCTTCTGGAGTGCGCATCTGCGGCGGTCTTGGAAAATTCGCACCTTCTGTTGCGAGTATTTCCTTTGGGGTCTTGATCAGCGGGGTGTATATGTCATTATCCCTCCCACTCCCCTGGCTGCGATAGCTCCTATTACGGTTACTACCCCGGTCGTTGGATTGTCTCCCAGGTTGTTCCTGTGACCGGTAGTTCGAGTAGTTCATTTTGCTATCCGCCGCGGCGGCTTCTCCCTGGACGAAGGACCGAGAGCGTTTCATGAGTTCATCAAAGGTTTCAGGAATCTTGTCGTTCAACCTCTTGATGAGTTCTGGATTATTAATCCCGTTCATGAAATCAGAGATCTTCAATACTTCAGGGCATGCTTTAACTTGCATGCATTCATCTTTGAAGCGTTCCATGAATGCGCTTGTAGATTCTCCTTGGCGCTGCTTTACCCTGGCGAGTTCGACATGATTTTTAGCGCACTTCTTCCTCTGAGTAAAGTTTAGGCGAAACACCTTTCTCAATTCCTCAAAGCCATTGATGCTTCTGCGTGGAAGCTTGCTGAACCAGTTCCGCGCGTTTCCCACTAGTGTGGAGTTGAACATGTGGCACCACACAGGCTGTGGCCAGTTTTCAATTTTCGCGGCTGATTCAAAAATTTTGAGGTGATCATCAGGGTCACCTGTTCCATCATAGGTCTTTATATTGGCAAGCATGCGCCTTCTTTTGCTTTCTGAGAAGTCACTGATGCGCCGAGTAAACGCATCCACCTTTTGACGGCGCCAAGGGAGGGATATATCTTCATCCTCCTGGTCATTATATCTGTTTCTGGACTTCCAGTGTCCAGTTTCGCTATCCTCGTTGTCCGAGGAATTTTCAGAGGACGAATTTTCCCTCTTTCGGCGCTTGCGCCGACTGTCCTCTGAGTTTGTACTCGGAGGACTTTCACTTGGGGAATAGCGTCGTCCCAGTCTGTCTTGGATTCTGCGGCTACCAAGTCTGGTGTGGACATTGGTACATTTTTCCTCTTCATCACTCTCACTCAGATGATGCGAGTGAGATGTCTCATCATCCTCGATTCTCCTCCCGATTCTGTTGAATACTGGGGGTCGGCGGCTGTCCCTCCCGCGCTTCTCTTTCTGACGGCGCAGTGGGGAAGTCTCGTATTCAGAATCGAAATTGAGTCGGGCTTTCAAGTTCCGACCTGATCTCTTCTTCTCTTCCTCTTGCATGAGGGCAGTTAATGTTTCGTAGTTTTGGGATACGAAATCTTCTGGTGCTAGCTCTGGTGCGACCCCCTCAAGATCGAGTATGTTTGTTTCTATTACTACACCCTTATTTCGGTCAGGTGCATCTGGTGCCTTTGTCAGGTCAGTTTCTAGCACCGATTGAAAGGGAGTAGTAAGGACGGTGCGCAGTGGATCTACTCCACTCGTGGTGGTTGTAGTGGCTTGGGTTGTTCCCGAGCGCGGTTCCACCAGAGGGAAGACCAAGTCTTGGCATGATCCCTTGTTTTTAGCAGCGCTGGTTGTCTCAGAGGTCTGCTTAGGAGTTAGTCCGCTTTGCGACTTCTTTCCCATAAGGTCTGACTGCGATCGCTGATTTCCATGCTTTGTCATTCTAGTCTTGGTTCTTAGTGTATGGTCCCACGGATGGCGCCACTTGTTGATACAAAAGTTGGGCGTTCCTTGTTTGGGGCTCCGGCTCTCGTACCAATTGAGAATTGTTGCTTGAGACCTGCGCACTAAAGACAGAAAACACCGTTAGGCTTACCGTGGTATTGTCTCCCACGATTATCCTCCGGCGTGAGAGTAAGTAATCGGTTTTAGGGTTTAAGGAGAATTAGGGTTTGTAGCTCGTACCTTAAACGAGGGATGGGATTCCCTTTATATACATACGGAGTCCTTGTTGGTTTCGTGTTCCTCAACCTTCTGCGTATCCCGCCTAAGTCGGTTGAGGAATGATTATCTCCTTGATTAAGAGATATCCGATATCTATTCCGTAAATAGATTTGGACTTGGGCTTTCGTGAGCCCAAACATTTAATCATCGTAGCCCAGTTCGTACCGGGCTAAGTTAGTGTCGGACTTTAGTCGGGATCGTGACCCGGATATAGACTATACGTCATCACTTACAAAATCCGCCGAATACTATCAATCATGGCCGCTATGCGTATGCACCATAGTAGATTTTTACTTATAAAGCACACACTTATAAGAAACACCATTACACCAAGGCAACTTCAAGTCTTGCTCATACGAAGACCACGACGCACACGAAAAAACTCGTCTTGCAAAATTTAAACTCACTTAAAAAATATACGCAACACATAAGTCTTTATAAGGTTTTTTGTTACTTTTGCCAACTCGTTCATTTATTAACTTTTATACATTTAAAAGCTATTCACAAAACTAAATCACAATTTGTAAAAAGCTTTTGGAAAAGCTTTTTCTTAGATAAACAAACAAATTAAAGGACGTAGAAAGAAGGTGCATGAAAGAAACTAATAGTTTTTTGTAAAAGTTTGGAGGTAGCCAAATATTTCTTTAAAATCTTTTGTAAAACTTTTTATTACAGTGCAAAAAAGTTTTTGCAAAAACTTTATAGAATATTAAAATAATTTTGATAGTTTGAGCATTCGAGATACTTTTAGCTTCGTGATTAGGTTACTTTTATTTACTTGAACTTCTTTGGGTAAACACTATTATTTTTTTAGGTTTGGTTTCTGTTCGAGCATTTTTAGAAATATATTTTTAGAGACATATTATTTGATGGTTTATACAGTCAATGGGACAACTAAGAATGCTAGTTTTAAAACGATCCATAGTATTACAATCGTCAGAGAGAAAGTCGTTTTTCTATTAGGGTATAAATGACTAGAGCTGACCGTGAGCTACTCAAGCTTGGCTCGCTAAAAGCTTTATTAGAGCTCGAGCCTAAGCTTTAAATACTTAGCTTGATTAGGCTCGCGAGCCTAACTAAAGGAGGTTTTACATATATAATATATGATAATCATACATTGTATAGTTTTTGTAGAGAAAATATTAGATCAAATTACTTTATTCTATTGAAAGTGTCAAAGAAGTTTCTATCTCACCAAAATACATGGATCGAAGTTCCATCATAAATACAATTTTTACAATTTAACTTTTCGAAAACTAGAAAACCTAATATACCTTGTAAAAGAGTCGAGCCCGAGTTCTAGCCTTAAAATACTCGGTAACTCGCAAGGCGAGCTCGAGTTTTACATGTCAGACTCGAAACAAGCCAAGCTCGAGCTTGGGCTAATATAATGTTAAATGAGCCATCAAGCTTGGGCTCGACTCGGTTACACAAGTTTCTCAACCCATACACAGTGTCCTTGGAGCCACATGCTTGAAATAATTTGAAACAATGGTACAAATTATATTCATGAAAAACGATTTACTTCGAATTTAATGTTTCCAGTTACTTTTTGAACAAATGTTTCCAACTAACCTAGAGGCATAAATTCATTGCTCTTCTTTTCATCATCTTTATTTACTTCTTCTTTGTTCTCTCAAGACCCAACACAAGCAACATCTTCATTTACCTGTTTGCACCATCATCCAAGATATACAAAAGAAGTTTTTTTTTTAAAAAAAACTTTGGTGGTGTGAAATCTACATTTGGTTCTTACAAACGTCATTCATGGCTTCTCCAGCCATTTCAGCCCTTCATGTCTATGATTTATTTTGGTTTTGGTAAGGATTTTTTAATGTATCATGTTTATTTACAAATACTATTATTATTTTACATGTTGTTTTCTTTTGTTTAGAATCTTTTAGCTAAGTATTTGTTGGTTTAAAAAGACACTCATAAGTATACTTTGATTATGTTTTAGTTCTATGGACGAAATGGATCTTTGTCATGGCCAAACTATATGTTCTCGAGTTTCAGAGGTGATTTATAGCATGGTGAGTATTATTTGTCTCATCTTCTTTTTCCTAGAAAAAGTGAACATTTTCACTTATCTTATATTTTTGACATCTGGTATACAATCTTAAGAAAGAAAAAAAAAATTACAATATCTTTTGAGATCTTTATTTTTTATGGTATTTGTTTACCAGGATGGGAAATCGAACATGTCTTAAGAGAAATAGCTTTTCTTTTTAAGAATGTTTGTGGGGTAAAGGGTTCTATTATTGTGTTTGTGTTCATTGGCTTATCAATCTATTAATATGCTCATAAGGCCATTCATCTGTTTGGCCTCTTTTTCTCCTAGAAGTATTTCATAAGAACGAGAAGTCTATGGATGAAGTATCAACCAAGTTTGCAGCTAAAGTGGGAATGGAGGTAGCTAGTATTTCTGTTTCAAAAAAGAAGCACTTTAGTTTGGTTTCAGTTATTTTAACTAATTTTTCCTGTTACTTTTTCTTTGTTCATCAGGTTGTAAAAACACTCGAGCTTGGACCACCGAGAGATTCGTTGAAAAAGCTCTATGGGATGTTTCTACATGGAAAGGAGAAGATGTAGACTTTGGTTTGAATGAAGAGGCTTTTTTGTTAGGCTACATAAATCTGAGATAGTTCTTTTGTTTATGATAACATATATAGCTAGAAACTTATGATAACTAGAATTTACTCACTCATGGTTGGAAATTTGGTAGGGATTATAAGCTTCACATATATGTTCTCTTTCTCGTTTGGAAATCCCTTTGTCCTAAATGTGTTTGATGATACCCAATGCATTTCAGTAAAGATTAAAATATGTGGTAACCTTATAAAAGTTATACCACATGTATTTATGACAATCTCAAACTGTAAAATTTTGTTCATTTTGTAAATTAAAAAAGACTACTTTATGTGGATCTACATGACTACTTTGAAGTTAAAATTCGATGTAAAATATGTTCCTAACGCGATTTTGAAGTCTCTTGATCGAACTCGAAAGACAATATTTCCTAGTTGTGAGATTTTGTTAGTAGTGGTCAAATTTGACAAATATGGGTGTCAACGTGAAGTTAGTTACTTGGAAGTAAGGGTGAGCATATGACCCGAACGGACCGGACAGACCGAAGGACCGACCGGACAGACACGGACCGAGACCGGACCGACCACATTCGGTCCGGTCCGCGGTCCCGACTTTTGGGCTAATTGGTCCTCGGTCCGGTCCGGACCAAAACCGACGAATTTGGCCTTGTTGGACCGGACCGACCGAAGGACCGACCGGACCGGTCCGGACCGACCACATTCGGTCAGGTCTCGGTCTAGGGTTTATGCCGAAATCGGTTTTCGGTCCGGTCCGGTCTTGGCCGGTCCGGTTCGGTTTTTGGACCATGCACACCCTTACTTGGAAGAACGTCATTAGATTTTGACTTTCATTGGTCAAATAAATCTTTATGTGGTACATTTACTAAACTATGTTAATAGATGATTTGGAGCATCTCAACAATCAATATGATACAACTAAAATCAATATGATGACAAAAAGTAATTTCTCAAAATAAATATGATAACAAAAGTGTTGAAATTTCTCAAAATCATTTATGGACCTAAAGTTAGGCCTAAACTTAGACCTAAAAACACTTGGCATCATCTTGATAGATTGTAAAATAAGTGGGTCCCTGTTTGTAGCCATCAGGATGCTGACACTTGGTTTTAGGTCTAAGTTTAAGTCCATGTATCATATCTCGTTTCTAATTTGTGCTCTAGGAGCACAAGTTAAAGACACTAAAAGTACATTAAAAGTATACAAAAACTTATATAAAGTACATTTGTTTGTACTTTTACGTGAATCTATGTATGCTTTTTTGTGAGTCTTTTTATACTTTTGATGTTCTTAACTTGTGCCTCTAAAGCACAAGTTAGAAAAACTCAAATTCTTTGATTTATATAAAGGGTTAATAACATGTAAGAACAACGTACTTTCTCATTTGTTCAAATATCATATACCAAAACAAAAAAAACCACAATACTTATCCAACTTTCAAATTATTTTTCATTATCTTATGTTTTTGCGTCATCTCTTTGCACCGTTAGTATCTGATATTTGAACAAATGAAAAAATACGCTGTATTAGATGCCATTAATCCTTATCTATACTACATTATAAAGTATTTGGGACATTACTAAAAAGGAAGGCTTAAAAAATTAAGATTCAACACTTGCTAATAATGGCAAATTTTAATAAATACATATATAATAGCATTTGTTGCAATAGTTTAAAGCACTTTTTTTAGACATGTTTTTAAAAAAATAATAAAAAAATACAAAGTAATTTAATATAAGGAAAAAAAAACGTCCATAACAATAAATACCTAATAAATGTTATTTTTAAAACACCCCTAATATGAAAAATACTTGTTATTATACATATTATACAAATTAATAAAACACACAAATCTTCATGCAATTTATGTGTAAACAAGTTCATGGTACATATGGTTTTAAAAAATGGATAGGGCCAACGGGTTCAACCGGGAACCGGAGTCACCACCGGTTCGACTAGCCCATAAAATTCACCCGAAAACGATATTGTTAAATCAATAGAGTTTAAAAATGCATACAAAAAATACAATGTTCAAAAAATATTATTAAATCGCAAGAGTGCCTCGAGAATCAACATATGCGCATTTTTGAATTTTTTTAATAAAACTTACCGTAAAAACTAAAAACTTTGTTTTACAAAAATCGGACGATTTTTTCAAAACAAAGGATGAAAAAGGTGCAAAGTCCTGATTATATGATTATACACATTTACACATATCTATACTACATTATAAAGCATTTGGGACATTCCTAAAAAGGAAGGCTTAAAAAATTAAGATTCAACACTTGCTAATAATGGCCAATTTTAATAAGTACATCTATAATAGCATTTGTTGCAACACTTTAAAGCACTTTTTTTAAACATGTTTTTAAAAAAATAATAAAAAAATACAAAGTAATTTTATATAAGAAAAAAAATGTCCATAACAATAAATACCTAATAAATGTTATTTTTAAAACACTCCTAATATGAAAAATATTTGTTATTATACATATTGTACAAACTAATAAAACACACAAATCTTCATGCAATTTATATGTAAACAAGTTCATGGTACATATGGTTTTAAAAAACGGACCGGGCCAACGTGTTCAACAGGGAACCGGAGTCACCACCGGTTCGACTAGCCCACAAAAGTCACCCGAAAACGATATTGTTAAATCAATAGAGTTTAAAAATGCATACTACAATACAATGTTCAAAAAAATATTATTAAATCGCAAGACTGCCTCGAGAATCAACATATGCGCCCTTTTGAATTTTTTTAATAAAACTTACCGTAAAAACTAAAAACTTTGTTTTACAAAAATCGGACGATTTTTTCAAAGCAAAGGATGAAAATGTGCAAAGTCCTAATTATAAGATTATACACATTTACACATATCTATACTACACTATAAAGCATTTGGGACATTCCTAAAATGGAAGGCTTAAAAAATTAAGATTCAACACTTGCTAATAATGACAAATTTTAATAAGTACATCTATAATAGCATTTGTTGCAACAGTTGAAAGCACTTTTTTTAGACATGTTTTTAAAAACATAATAAAAAAATACAATGTAATTTAATATAAGAAAAAAAAAACGTCTACAACAATAAATACCTAATAAATGTTATTTTTAAAATACCCCTAATATGAAAAATACTTGTTATTATATATATTGTACAAACTAATAAAACACACAAATCTTCATGCAATTTATATATAAACAAGTTTATGGTACATATGGTTTTAAAAAAAGGACCGGCCAACGAGTTCAACCAGGAACCGGAGTCACCACCGGTTCGACTAGCCCATAAAAGCCACCCGAAAATGATATTGTTAAATCAATAGAGTTTAAAAATGCATACTAAAATACAATGTTCAAAAAATATTATTAAAATCGCAAGAGTGCCTCGAGAATCAACATATGCGCCTTTTTGAATTTTTTAATAAAACTTAACGTAAAAACTAAAAACTTTTTTTTACAAAAATCGAACGATTTTTTCAAAGCAAAGGATGAAAAGGTGCAAAGTTCTAATTGCTAATTATATATTTTATATATATGAATATTAATAATTATATTCTTTGAAGTAACTCACATGATTTATTGAATATTTATTTTTACTTTATCCTTATAAGTAATCTTTTACTTGTATCATCCATCTCTGTGGGACAAATTTAACAAACATTATTTTTTGGAACTAAATTTTCTTAGTATAATGTAATTGATTTTTAAAAGTCATTATAGTGTTATTATTTAATGATAACTTATGACTACGGGTTATTGTCAACTAATTTTATCTCATACCTTTATAATATACCTACTCCAAAACTCATTATTGTCACCACATCACGTGGATAATCTACAATTTTTAAATGAAAACTTTTGTTATTGTATAACAGTATTCAAAACTAAAATTATCGTCGTCCGTATATCTATTGTATTATAAAATGTAGATCTAAAAAAAATCGCTGAATTCTTTAATTGTTTGAAGCCCGCCGCTGCAACGCGCGGGTACCCTGCTAAAGTTAAAGTAGACAAGTCACACCAAGTCCTTTCTCATATGAACAACATTTAAAGCTATAAAATAGTACTGCGTGCCCTTTGAAAATCGGATGACCGATTAGTCAAGTTTCAGAAAAGAAAGTAAAAATAAATAAATTCTGAATGATGATGTGTATCAACCAAAAACAGAGATAATGATATTAATGACCATTCAGTACTGGAATATATCTTCTATGCAAGATTTGAGGACCAAATTAAAATATACTTTGTGTGATGCAAGAGCTAATAACCAATACCAACAATTTATACTTTGTGTGATGTATAGTAGGATATGAGCATTTCAACTTGAGGACTGAAACTGATTGAGAAAACCGACTGAAAACCCGCTATAACCGAGTTGATGACATCCCACAACTTGTTTAAGGCCAGTCTAAACCCGTGAAAAACGACTAGACCGGAAGCGATTGAACCGATACCGTAAACTAGAAATGGGCCAAAATGAATAAAACCTAATGAGTCATAAGTCATGTAAGTAAGAGGTAGACAATAATAAGCCGTTTTGACCAGTTGCTAGCTACTTCTACTGATAGAGTGATAGATATCCAAAAGGTCTGGATTTAAGTATATGAAAACATATCACAACTAACAAATTTGAATGTCTAACAAGAAATTATTGATTACTGAATCTATGTTCAAATATATTACATGTATAATGAAATAATGGCTTTCCATTTGTCCTACTACTTTGACCTATATATTTTCTACCCAAGGATTTTTGCGTCGTTAGTATTGAAAAGTGTAAGTTATCCTTAAAGTTGTATGTACCTTGCAGATCATTTAAGGTATGAAGTTTGTCGACATTTTTCGGTGTGTCTCGTGTTACTAAATCAGGTATCTTGCTCGAGAACATGAGGCGTGTAGGCCGGGTTTGAGCTTTCTATCTCGCCAAAGCCAATTGTATACGTTTATTCACTTAATTTGTATCCTCCCGTAATTAATGAACTTGTGGGATTTCATGTCAACTTCTGTAATCAGTTAATTACAATTTGTTTCTAGATTAGTCAAAATGGGTCGGGATCAAGATGAGCAGCTCGCTTTTTTGTTTGGTTTTCATTAACATATCTCATAATAATATGATAATAACCAACGTACATATTAAATGATACTTTATGTTGTGCAAATAAAGAAATGCAGATACAAAGCATTAAACGTTAGAGTCTTTAAGTATTGATTTATAATTTTATGATTTTTAGAGTATATTACACCGTTCCATTCTAAGACTCTGATTTTTTTTTCTTTCATAATTGATCCTTGTAATGAAGCTTTTCAAGGGCATTTAAGTCATTTTTATATGCTTAAATTTCAATATTCAAGAAAAGGGTTCATGCTTTATTATCATATATACTACGTAGTATTAGGCAAGACATGATCTCTTCAAATGCCACGTGTCTCAACATTAATTGCCAACTTTCGCAAGTTGGCAAAAATAGTCCCTGAGGTTTAAGTGTCGTTTCAAAGTAAGTCCAAGTTGGCAAAAATAGTCCCTAAGGTTTAAGTGTCGCTGCAAAGTAAGTCCTTTATAGCAATTTGGCAAAAATAGTCCCTATCCAAATTCACGTCTACAAAAACAATCCCGCTGCATCGCGCGGGTTTCCACACTCGTATTATACTATGACTATTGTAAGACTAACCGGAATGGTGGTTGACCCCTCACCACAAAACCCCACCTCACTCGTCACCCCCATTCCCTTTGACAATCTTCACGCGTGAGATACAAGAAAAAAAGAGATAGAGGTGACTCGGTCAACTCTTGGTTCTTGTGCGTAAAGGTTATATTTTTATAAAGTGAGTATTATAATGAAATGTGAAGGATTGGTGTGACCACTTCGGGTGAAAGGTGAGCGAGAGAGAGTGAAGGGAGAGAGAAAGCTTAGGTAGCGCTGATGTGGAAGGTGAGGGAGTGTGTCCACTCCCTCTAGTCTAAACTAGGATATACAATGCGGTCCGTTGATGCAGTGTTTCCAGCTTGTCATCATCATGGAAAACTCTGATGGCTGATTTCCCAAAGTGGTGAAAGATGTTTATAACTCATAATGATAAATACTAACAAAATTCCCTATATAAAGGAGCCGATATGTAATTGATGTATACACAATGTAGTCATGCGTACTAAAAAGACCAGTTTGCACACATAGTTAAAAATAACGTCGTACTAAGACAAGAAGTAAACAGAGTTGGAGTTATATAGGTAGCTTTCATTTTGCACTTGTCGTACATTGCTCTATGTCTCATGGTCGATCGTAACAATTGTGTATGCCCTAAAATAAAATTATAAAAAAAATACAAACAAAAGTGAAGTTAGTTTTTTAAAAGTTTTCTGCATAAAATAGTAAGAACTATCAAAATAAAGGCAAATTCTAGTAACACGCCACCAATTGCTAGGCTAGATATACGTTATGAATATTTTAGGCATGTCATTTGGGTAGCAAATGATGAAGTAAGCTGGTGCTACGATATACCGCATTCCAATACTGTACTTTGTAGTAAAGATATAGAACCTTATGTTGCATGTCATCCTTTGATTGTAGGAACAACTGATCATGCAAGAACCTATGCTTTCTTTTGGTTGATGAAGCCGAAAGAAGAAACGCAAGAACCATACCGAAACAAACCAGAATAATACCACAACTGAAGCAATAAATAGTGTAATCATTTGATAGATTTTGCATCTTGTAATGTAATCAATGAATATCAAATGAACCTTTGTTTACCTATTAGTGCTTTACTTTATTTTCATCGGTAAGAAAGAAGTTGTTAGCTCACTTATATATGATAAATAGGCTATTCGTATATACAAATAGGGAGAGATTATTGAGCCAACTCAATACCTTTCGGTCTCTAAATAGATTTGAACGTAAAATAGCCTAAGTATAACCTAGCCGATGAAGACTAGTTCAGCCCAACTTCTTCTGAGTTCTTGAAGTGAAAAAAGTATTCACTTTAGCATTGATGCGGTTCAACTACTGAAGCACAAGATCTAAAGAAGTTCAGTTAAGTGAGGATAACAATGCCTCACTGAACAATGATTGATCACCTCGTTCAAAATATATTGAGCAAAGAATCTCAATTATCTAAAAGGTCAAAGGCGGAAAAAATCTACTTTATGTAAAAAGGATAAATAAGTCTCTTGGGAATTCACACCTTCAAGAGTCGGTAAGAAAGGTACAACAATGTCAATAATTGTTACCTAAAGAAGACTCTATCCCATTACCTAATATATAGCATTTAATGCAATCTCATCCACCATTAGATATTCAACGCGTGTAAAGTATCAACCCAATTAACCCTAATTCTTTGCTATAAATGAGAAAATGTGTAAAGAAGTAAATGCAATCTCTTGCAATTAAGTGACACACATTCAAGAGCATTTACTTCTCGAATACAACTTAGGCCGGTTAACATTAAGAATAAGTTCTTACATAACCATAACTAAGGTTTGTGTTTAAGTTAGAGATGATATCACCTCAAATTGTCATTCAACTATTATTGTTATTCCGCAAACAATCGTTGTCAATTTTTTTTATACATTCAACTAAGAATTTTAAACGTTGATGACTTCATTGTGTTCTTTTGTTTAAACTGATTTAAGTATTCTTATTTTACAATAGTTTAAATATTACATCTGATGCATGGTAAATGGTTTAACTTAGTTCTTAAGTTTTGATCACTTAATTGAGAGCAACAACTTATAAATTATGTCTATAAGCTCAAGTTGGAACGCTCGTAAGCTCCAAATAAGTTTATTAACTTTTCAAACTATTAATAAACCCATATATAATCTTAAACAAACACCCCTTAAAGAGATTTCAATCTCAACAAGTGAGTACTCCCATTATATAAGATTAAACAAACATTCCCTAAGAAATTTTAATCTTAACAAATGGATGGCATTATGAGCTATTGATAGTGTGATGAGCCAATAGGCTCAATTCTGTGGGTTACAAGCTTATCAACTTAAATGCCTATAAGCTCAAAGTTTGATAAACTTATAAGCCTAAAAAATAAGATTATTAGCTTTTTATGTTGGGTATTTTCTTGGCCCATGAGGGTTAATAGCCCAACATATTAAAGCCCATCTTGGGTATCCCCTTGAGGCCCATCTTGGGTCTATTTGCCCATCTTGGGTATTACTGCCTTATCTTCAGTTTTTTTAGAAGGTGTGTGATAGAAGTCAATAAAACAATAATAGGAAGAGAGAGAGAGAGAGAGAGAGATCAAAAGAGAGAAAGTTCGTCTTTCCCTGCAGCAGCCCACAAAACAGAAGATCCCCAGAGATTGAACCGTTGGATCGTCCCCATTTTTGGACAGTAGCTTCACAGCATCTGGGCCAACATTTTGGACGGTTGAATTTATCTCAAGTGGTCTGAAAGTTGAGATACGAAGGCTGGAACAGAGGGCAGATTTTCTGGTGATGTTATTCCTCTTTTGTCTTTAATTTGTTTCCATACATCTTGATGCTTTATTCCAAGTGTATGATGATTGTTGTATGCCTCTAGTATCTAGAGAAGGTCTGATTGTATTGCTCTATTATTGGTGGTAGTGGATTTAAGCGGCACTAGGTGTCCCGTGGTTTTTACCCGTTTTGGGGTTTTCCACGCTAAAAGCTTGGTGTTCTTGTTGTGTGGTTGTTTACTTTTATTACCTGCTGATTTGGGGCTGATTTGATATTGTTAGAGGCTGTTTAGAAGTTGTGATTAGTGTGCCTTATTTGTTTACTTCCTCATAGGTTCATACGGGTTTGGGTAGGTGTTGTCAAACGAAGGTTTTGCTTCCGCATTTGTGTTTATACCGTTGTGACCCATACACCTTTACCTGTCAAATTGGTATCAAGAGCTTGGTTCTTGGTTTGGGGACATAACCTATTTGAACGATGGAAACTAATACAAGTAGGATGATTAGTTTGAATGGTTCTAATTATCATGTTTGGAAAGGAAAAATGGAGGATCTCCTTTATGTTAAAGACTACTACTTGCCTGTATTTTCTACTGAGAAACCTGATAACAAAACAGATGCAGAATGGACTATTTTGCATAGACAGGTTTGCGGGTATATTAGGCAATGGGTTGATGATAATGTTTTGAACCATATTTGTGAGGAGACACATGCTCGTACTCTTTGGAACAAACTTGAACAGTTATACGCTCGAAAAACTGGAAACAACAAGTTGTTCTTAATCAAGCAAATGATGAGATTAAAGTATACTGATGGGTCTCCTATTACTGATCACTTAAATGTTTTTCAGGGTATTATAAATCAGCTTGCAGGTATGGGTATCAAGTTTGAAGACGAGATTCAAGGCTTGTGGCTTCTTGGTACCTTACCGGATACTTGGGAGACTTTTAGGACATCCTTGTCCAACTCTGCACCAGATGGTGTTATCACCATGGAATTGGCTAAAGGCAGTATTCTGAATGAAGAAATGAGAAGAAAGTCACAAGGTTCTTCTTCACAGTCAGATGTCTTGGTCACAGAAAGGCGGGGGAGAAGTCAAAGCAGAGGCCCGAGTAACAGAGGTAATCATCGTAGTAGTTCCAGCAAAGGAAAATTTGCTGATGTTGAATGCTATCATTGCCATAAAAAGGGGCACACGATGAAGTTTTGCAGACAGTTGAAAAAGGAGAACAAGAAGAAGCACTACAACAACCAGAAGAACAAACACAAGAAAGATGATGATGGTGATGACAATACTGAAGTAAATACCACCACAGATGAGTTCTTTGTTTGTTATGATTATGATATGGTCAACCTTGCTAATGATGATTCGAGTTGGATTCTTGACAGTGGTGCTACATGTCATGTTGCAACACGAAAAGATTATTATTCATCTTACACACCATGTGACTTTGGTGTTGTTAGGATGGGTAATACCGGGTTATCAAGAATTGCTGGTATTGGGGATATTTGTTTGAAGTTTGACACGGGGATGGAATTGGTTTTGCATAATGTAAAACATGTCCCAGATATGAGACTCAATATTATCTCAACAGGTCTTCTTGATGAAGATGGCTACCATAACAGTTCTGGTAATGGTTTGTGGAAAGTAACTCTCGGATCCTTGATTGTGGCAAGAGGAAAAAGGGAATCCAAGTTATACGTGACACATCCGAAGATATCCAAGAGCATTGTCAATGCTGTAGACAATGATGATATGACCGAGTTATGGCATAAAAGACTTGGTCACATGAGTGAAAAGGGGATGTCTATTCTTTCTAAGAAGAATGTGTTATCTGGTGTGCATGATATTAACTTGAAGAAATGTTCTCACTGTTTGGCAGGAAAGCAAACTAGACTTGCTTTTAAGAGTCGTCCTTCTTTCAGAATGGAGAACATACTTGATCTGGTACATTCCGATGTCTGTGGTCCCATGAAGACTAAAACACTTGGTGGGTGTTCTTATTTTGTCACTTTCATCGATGATCACTCAAGAAAGGTTTGGATATATACCTTGAAGACCAAAGATCAAGTATTGGATTTGTTTAAGCAGTTTCATGCTTTAGTTGAGAGGCAGACAGGGAAGAAACTTAAATGTATTCGAACTGACAATGGAGGTGAATACATTGGCCCCTTTGATGCTTATTGTAGAGAGCATGGAATTCAGCATCAAAAGACTCCTCCGAAGACACCGCAGTTGAATGGCTTAGCAGAGCGGATGAATAGAACCTTGGTTGAAAGAGTCAGATTGCTTTCACATGCAGGGTTGCCTACTTCTTTTTGGGGTGAGGCTTTGAATACGGCGGTACATGTTATTAATCTAACCCCTTGTGTTCCTTTGCGTTTTGATGTTCCTGACAGGGTTTGGAGCGGCAAAGATGTTTCATACCGTCATTTACGAGTTTTTGGATGCAAGGCTTCTGTGCATATTCCCAAAGATGAAAGATCAAAGCTTGATGTGAAGTCTAAGCCATGTGTGTTCCTCGGGTATGGTCAAGATGAATTTGGGTATAGGTTGTATGATCCAGTTCAAAAGAAACTTGTTCGTAGCCGAGATGTAGAGTTTGAAGAAGATCAAACTTTGAAAGATGTTGAGAATGCTGAGAAGAAAACAATTCCTCAGCATAATGATGATCTCATTGACTTGGATCCGGTTCCTCCTAAACATGTTGACCCACAGTTTGGAGATGATATTCAGAATGATGAAGAACAGGGTGCTGATGATGTTGATGATCAAGAGCAACCAAACTTAGATGAAGACGTTCATCCTGAGTTACCAGTACCTAATATGCCACCATTCATTCCGCTTAGGCGGTCTACTAGAGATCATCATCCTTCCACACGTTATTCTGCACATGAGTATGTTTTACTTACTGATGGGGGAGAGCCCGAGTGTTATGCAGAAGCTATGGAAGATGAACAAAAAAAGGAATGGGTTGAAGCCATGCAAGATGAGATGAATTCCTTGCATGAGAACGCTACTTTTGATTTGGTAAAGTTGCCTAAGGGTAAGAGAGCTTTGAAAAACAAGTGGGTTTTCAAATTGAAGACAGAAGAGCATACTTCTAGACCGAGGTACAAGGCCAGATTGGTGGTTAAAGGTTTCGGTCAGAAAAGAGGCATTGATTTTGATGAGATTTTCTCTCCGGTTGTGAAGATGGGATCTATTCGAGTTGTTCTTGGTTTGGCGGCTAGCCTCGATCTTGAGGTGGAGCAAATGGATGTCAAGACAGCTTTCCTTCATGGTGATCTGGATAAGGAAATCTATATGGAGCAACCTGAAGGCTTTCAGGTTAAGGGGAAGGAAGAATACGTGTGTAGACTTCAGAAAAGTTTGTACGGGTTGAAGCAAGCACCGAGACAATGGTACAAGAAATTTGAATCGGTCATAGGGAAGCAAGGCTACCGAAAGACCTCTTCAGATCATTGTGTTTTCTTTCAGAAGTTTGGTGAGATGACTTCATAATCTTGTTGCTATATGTTGATGATATGCTGATTGTTGGCAAGAACGTTGGAAGAATTGCCCAACTGAAGCGAGATTTGAGCAAGTCTTTTGCTATGAAAGACTTGGGGCCAGCGAAACAGATCCTTGGCATTCGAATTTTCCGTGATAGAGGTGCCAGGAAGTTGCATATATCACAAGAGCAATACATTGAAAAGGTCTTGTGCAGGTTCAACATGGATAAAGCTAAAGTGGTTAGTTCCCCTCTTACTACCAACTTTAAGCTAACTGATAAAGATTGCCCTTCTTCCAAAAAGAGTATTGAAAAGATGGATAGAGTTCCATATGCCTCAGCGGTTGGTAGCTTGATGTATGCTATGGTGTGTACAAGGCCTGATATAGCTCATGCAGTTGGTGTTGTTAGTCGGTTCCTGTCAAATCCTGGTAAGAAGCATTGGGAAGCTGTTAAATGGATATTTAGATATCTGCGAGGTACTTCCAAATTGGGTATCACATTTGGAAATGGAAAACCCATGCTTGTTGGTTACACAGACTCAGATATGGCGGGAAATAAGGACAACATGAAATCCACTTCTGGATATTTGATGACCTTTGCAGGGGGAGCTGTTTCATGGCAATCTAGATTGCAAAAGTGTGTGGCTTTGTCTACAACAGAGCCTGAGTATGTGGCAGCAACAGAAGCGTGCAAAGAACTATTGTGGTTGAAAAGGTTTTTGCAAGAACTTGGTTTCAAGCAACAACGTTATGCGGTTCTTTGTGACAATCAAAGTGCTATTCACCTTGCGAAGAATTCTATGTTTCATAAGCGAACAAAACATATTGATGTGAGGTATCATTGGATTAGAGATGCTATTGAAGATGGTATGTTTGAACTTAATAAAGTTCATACCAATGATAATGGTTCCGATATGTTGACCAAGCCGTTAGCAAGGGAGAAGCTCAAGATTTGTTGCTCGATCGCCGGGATGGCGAACTCACCCTCATAGGCAGAAAAAGGGGAGATTTGTTGGTATTTTCTTGGCCCATGAGGGTTAATAGCCCAACATATTAAAGCCCATCTTAGGTATCCCCTTGAGGCCCATCTTGGGTCTATTTGCCCATCTTGGGTATTACTGCCTTATCTTCAGTTTTTTTAGAAGGTGTGTGATAGAAGTCAATAAAACAATAATAGGAAGAGAGAGAGAGAGATCAAAAGAGAGAAAGTTCGTCTTTCCCTGCAGCAGCCCACAAAACAGAAGATCCCCAGAGATTGAACCGTTGGATCGTCCCCATTTTTGGACAGTAGCTTCACAGCATCTGGGCCAACATTTTGGACGGTTGAATTTATCTCAAGTGGTCTGAAAGTTGAGATACGAAGGCTGGAACAGAGGGCAGATTTTCTGGTGATGTTATTCCTCTTTTGTCTTTAATTTGTTTCCATACATCTTGATGCTTTATTCCAAGTGTATGATGATTGTTGTATGCCTCTAGTATCTAGAGAAGGTCTGATTGTATTGCTCTATTATTGGTGGTAGTGGATTTAAGCGGCACTAGGTGTCCCGTGGTTTTTACCCGTTTTGGGGTTTTCCACGCTAAAAGCTTGGTGTTCTTGTTGTGTGGTTGTTTACTTTTATTACCTGCTGATTTGGGGCTGATTTGATATTGTTAGAGGCTGTTTAGAAGTTGTGATTAGTGTGCCTTATTTGTTTACTTCCTCATAGGTTCATACGGGTTTGGGTAGGTGTTGTCAAACGAAGGTTTTGCTTCCGCATTTGTGTTTATACCGTTGTGACCCATACACCTTTACCCGTCATTTTAATCTTTCAGTAATTAAGCCCACGTATATAGTGTAAAACAAGCACCACCTTACTTCTCACTTTTGCTAGCTTCATGTGCTACCAACAAGACAACGTTAAATTGTAGATATATGAATTGATCCAACTTTTCTAAATTCGTGTATATGTAAAGATTGATAATAAAATGACATGTGATTAAAAGAAACAAATGGGCAAAAAACATATTGTAATCAGATCATCTTGACAACTAGAATCACATATAATACTCACATGCAATGCTATAATACACCTCTAAAACTCAAGAACAAGTCTCAAGAACAAATAATACTCGATCATAGTGGCATAAGTATCCTTGCCTTCATGCAAATCACTCTGTTAACTTCTTTCCTAGAAGAATCTTGTTGGTCTTGGTGACTGTCGGAGCTGTCAGAATAACCTGTTGTATAAACACAACACATACATACACTTACACAAAAAGTACTAGAAAAACAACAAAAACAGATTATGAAGCTTAAAAGTATTAACCTCGAGTCCGACTTTTACAGCGAATTTGAGGCCGGCTGCATCTTCGACTTGCATGAACAGCTTGTCCATGTTCTTTTGTGTGGCAATTCTTTTGGCAAAGTGAAACAATTCACTGTCAATTCCGATCTTTCTGACCATGTTTGATACCATCATTTTAACATAAGCATCTTTTTTACCCTTTGTTGACCACTTGGATCAACTGGTGTAATACTAAAGACTTCACAAGCGTTCTGATTAACCCACAAATCAACTGTTCCAAGAACATTTCCCATCTCCTCAGTAATTTTCCTGTTGCTTTCATCGACTATTCCTAGCTTCTTCTTCCTCTCTTCTGTGAACCAAGAGAGCTTTTGTTTTGAGACCAAGTAACTACTCTCATTTAAGTGTTTAATTACATCCATGTAATCCTTGGTGTTTTTCAATGCAGCAAGATAGTGAAAGTTGCTATCACAACAGTCATAATAAAAATTTTGTTGAAAAGCACCGAATGTTTTTGAAAGTGGGTCAACGCTTGTTTTTAGATGCTCATACTGAAACTCAATGACATCCTGCACACAAATTAAAAGACATGTTTAATTAAAGAATTAGCTATACTTTAATGCTAAAAATGTCTTAACTAACAAAAGACATAGAATGTTAAACTAGGTATAGGTTGTAAGAAGCTAACAATGGTCCCAATTAAGTCATCTTTACAAGTATCCAAATCCATTCTTCTGAATTTCTCAACATTATATCTAAATACATGAAGTAATGTTGCTTTAAGCAAATTATCAAAACCTTCAAGAATAGAGTCCCACTAAAGAGCTAACTATGTATTTTGCAAATTACAAAGAGAGTAGAATTGTGAGCTAATATTAATCAGAAGACTCATGTGGTCATGCTATGACTGTTCAGCATGAAAACAGTACAGATATAAGATCTTGTGCTTGTTAGTCATTTCCATAATACAAAGATCAAATACTATATTATAAAGGATAAGACAATGATCATAAGACCATAATCACAAGCAATTACTTGAAACTAGAAATACATGAAACTACTTGTTATGAATCTTATTACTAAAAACCTTTTTCTCAGATTCAAAACATCCATGGTTTAGTGCTGATAATAACTAAATGACTGAAAAACAAAAGTCGCAAGTACTTTAGCATTAGAGATGATTCTTATTTTGATAAATTTAACACTAAACATCCTTGGTTAGTATTCTAATATTAATAGTCGAGTCCAGCCGAGCTAAATAGTATTAATTACTTCACCTACGAACTCGAGCTCGAACATTTGCTTGAGGTTTATGCGGTTTTACTCGTCTGGGCTCGATAAGACCATAAATATCCAATACCATGTCAAGTTAAGAGTTAAGACACATTTTCCGTAAAAACTATAATAATCTACATCAACCTTTAATCGCCAAATACTAAAATACTCGTCTCGGCTCTATTAGACCATAAGTTAATTACTAATATTAGGCCAATAAACTCCTACAAGTAAGTTATCCATATAATACAATAAACGACATTTGTGAACCAAGTTTTGTTTATCTACATCATACTCAATATTTGCCTCTAAAACAATTCAACAAACAATCATCTGTCATATAGATATCATTATCCAAATCACATTATAGAAATACACATCAGAATTAGCAGCATCAAGCAATAAAACTCGAGTCAAGCTTGAACTCAATTAAGATTAACACGATTAGACCACAAATTGCCAACATCATGCCAAGATAAACAAAAATCCGCTCAAAAGACACACCATCGTCATCAAAATCACTGTATATTCCATTTACAAGTGCAAGGGAATAAAGTGATTGAGACTACTTTGCAACACACCTGTTTATTACCTTAAACAAAACAGATTGGCAAAAGAGCTTATCGGCAAAATAATCAGTTTATATAAGCAAATAACGAGTTAAAAAAAGCAACCCACATATCAATTTTAAATCACCCTATGATCATTTTGGCGTATGAAGTGAGACCGTTTTCGCTCCTAAACAGTCTTCTAAGGACCTAATCCTAAATTGGTTCAAGTGGCTAAACAATTCATGTAAACTGTAATCCTTTTCCTCCTAATTTCTTACTAGGTTACTCTTGATATTCACTTTTATGATTTTGTAGGAGAACATGGTTTTAAAAAGTGATTCCAAAAGTATCCAAATCACAACACACATATGCTAAAAAAACACCAAATAAGAGGGTGACGAAAATAAAACATTATGATAACAACTACACAAAGGAAACACATAAATCAACTACTATCCACTTCTTTTCTAGAAAATTGTGTCAAACAAATAATACTTACAATGCTATAAGTCACCTCTAAAACTCGAGAACATGTGGCCAATATTTTATATCCATGACAAAGATCCTCGTCGTCCATAGAACTAAACATACATAATCAAATAAAAATTATCAGCAAACCAAAATTCTTAGCAAAAATATGCATGCTAACCGAACGAAAAATATGCAAGAATTCTTACCAAAACCAAAAGAAATCATGGATTTGAAGCAAATGTGACCGACTGGACCTTGGATCCTTGAAGATTCTGGTTCTGTTTGCTTGCATTAAAAAACTAGTGAAGAGTCAGCCAGAGAGGCAGATCTATATGAAGGTAGGGTTTGGACTTGTGAAATGTACATTTAGGTAAAGAGTAATATATAACAATAATGTTAGGGTATGTACTACACCTACCAAACGATGATGGATTTAATGTACATTTAGGTTGTTTTGTTACTTGTTGTGTTTGAAAATATAATAATGGATGTTTCAAGAAGTGATGTGTTTGAAGATGCAAGCTCTGAAAAAAAGTAAGTCCTCCTGTCCAAAGGTAACCCCTAGTAAACCATGTGAAGCATATATTAAAGTTCTACACCTAACAAACCATTTAATGTGCTTTTGAGTGAAGCAACCGCTGAACAAAATGCGATGTTTGTAAGTTGTAACTAAACATATGCTTGAAGTGATATGAGTTGTGTCATAATAGATATCTATAGTATATTATAATCTATTTCAGAACTTCCTAAAATGAAAGGCTTAAAAAATTGAACAACACACTTATTAATAATAGAAAATGAAGTTAACTTGTAAATAGTCGTAATTTAATGTCCAATTAGCCTATTTTTAATTTTATTTCAACTAGTACTAATGATAGCAATCTCTACCAACTATTATTCATTATCGAAAATCGTTAAACAATATTCGTAAAAATAAACGTAAAATCAAAAAATCGTAAACAACATTCGTATCTAAACCTGATGCTTTGCACGAGTAGGATGCTAGTGATACTTAAAGTGATATGCTTCAAGATGTTAGCTAGCACTAAAGTCACTTTCTAGAGAAAAATAAATTGCCCTCCATGCAAACATATTTTAAATGTTATTGACAAGAAATCACACTTCGTGTGTTGTGAACGACCTGGTCTTGCCTAGCCTTTACTATACTTGAAATCGTATATTTTTTTGTGTGTTTTAGTCATACAACTTGAAGTTATAGTTCTATAGATTTAAAGCTTTTAACTCATCATGTTGTAAGATGGTAATCTGTGTTGTGTATTATACCATGAAATCATACGCCATATATAAGATACTAGGATACAAGATACAGGCTTAGCCCGAGCTAACTATAATATATGCATTTTTGCCACATAATAATAATTTAAAATTTTCTATAAAAGGAAGTCTTAAAAATGTAAGCCTACAATTTGCAAATTAAGATTTCAAATATATTTTTAACTTGAATCAAAAGTCGTTAAAATTATATGAGACGAGCAACTAAGCTCGAGTCTGACTCGGTAGCTAAATCTGTCTACATGGCATCAGGTTCTGTTTCAGCTAAACTCAATGTTTATATAGACACGAGACACAAAAAACTTGGTTGGAGTTTTAGCCGGTTACTTTTACGTTCGAGCTCGTTTTAGTACTCGAACTTGTTTTATAGAGCTCGCATATTCAAATACAAATACGTACAGCATGAGACCCGAAAAACATGATGAGAGTTCAAGCCTAGCACTTTTATGCTCAAGCTTTTTTTTTAAACTCGAGCTCAGGTAAGTTTAAGCGTCGAGTAGCTCAACGAAATGTTAAATTTTTTGCATTTCTACTTTAATAAGAGTGTTGACAATTACAGTATCATTCTAATACCTTATCAAAATTCAAGAAAACTAGAAATATCATAGATAAACAAACAGAAATACTAAAAACATACCCATATGAACAAGAATCTTTTATATGCAATCCCTAAAAAAACAACCCATAATCCAGAGATGGTTTCTCTAATATTCTTTGATATATATGGAAAACCAAACTAATTGTAAACAAAGTACCGAAAAGTTATATAAAAGATAAATTCATGTGAGCGAATGTAAAACAAAACCTATTTCCCTCTCCTCTTCTGTCAATTAATCTGATAAGAATTAAGAATTACCCGCCCGAAAAAACAACTCTTCAAGTATCTTTATTCGAGTTGTGATGACAATTATACACGAACGAGCCTCTATCTCCATGGTTGTTGTTGCTGTTTACTAGCCTGGAAAAAATCCCAACCTGAATCAGGTACATGTCGTTTCCCACCAACAATAGATCCAGAAGGGCTACTTGTCCTTAAATATTGCTCATTACCGTTCTGAGGAAGAAACTGTCTCAAACCGCTATTAGCCTCCCTATTTCCTCCATTTATCACCAAACCGGTGTTGAGATCAAAGTTTAGATATGATGGTCCTGCGCCACTTGAACCATTTATCACCAAACCGGTGTTGAGATCAAAGTTAAGATATGATGGTCCTGCGCCACTTGAACCAGCTGCAGCCATGTTCATGAGAAATGGTGACGGTTGTTGAGGGAAGGCAATTGGCGGAGCTAATGACGAGCCCATAATTTGAGGTACAATAGGGGAACCTCTTGAATCAACCATGTATGGGATGGGCATACCGGGTGCTCCATACATAGGTGTGGAGAAAAACATAGCTGATTCTGATGCGAAACCATTATGCCCATATTGTGCGGGTCCCAAATTACTTACGCTAGGCTGAGCAGGATGATCGTTTTTCTTCACCCCAAATTTGCTACCAAAAAGGCATATAACAGACTCTGGCTGATCGCTCAAGTTCAAATCAATGTTTTTCAAGGAAGGTTGTTTCGATGATGATGAAGATGAACGAGATGGACTTTGCCACCTGGTTTGGTTGATGGATGTCACGTGTCCATCACATCCTTCATCCGAGATACTGTTAAGATCCAAATGCATCTTTGTGGGTCCCCTAGGATTTGCTTCTACAGATGATTCCTCTCCAGAAGGTAGAGTTTTATCCTCACATCCATCGGCTGCATTTAGATCAAAATCAAGACGATCCAACCGTTGCTTTGACTTGTTGTGGGTCCCATCAGGTATTGGTTTTAGAGCACTTGTCGAAATGGATTCTTTTAATCCTAAGATACCCTCAAACTGCAATGGAGTGGATGATAAACCAGAAGCTGCAGATGGTTGAGATGCGGAAACAACTGAAATAGTCGATGAGACTGGATTTACTGGATTATCGACTTCTTCAGAACAAACTTCTTGATTCAGATCAAAATCTGAAAACCCTTTTGCAGTGTCGGGTTCTGATTCTTGAGCCACCTCGGAAACTTGAGAGACTAGAGTTTCTGCATCTTTCACAAGTGGAGGTTGACTTTGACTTTCTTGACCATTGGGTTTACATTGAATTTTTTGACCGTTTTTTGAATCTGATGTCTTATCAGAGGTGGTACTACAACTTCGTTCACGGGAATCAACGTCTCTCTCGACCTCCATAGCAACTTGTCTAGCAACTTCCAGCGGGTCCATCGTCCCAGAGTCTAACTCCATATCTGATGTCTTGTTATTTACTGATGATTTAAACAAATGTGAACCATTGTCACTTGCATTCTCGGCATCCTTAACACCATCCTTAACAATTTCTGAATTCATAGATGTTTTTGGGCTCTCAGTTTGCGGTATGTCATTATTGTCTGCCAGGTCTTGATCTTTATCATCAGTCTTCGTAGACGACTCCAAAGGATTGTCTACTTGTTCCAAAGGACTCGAAGCTGACATTTCCACTAATTCCATTTTATCCCCAACTTTAATCTCCTTTTCATCTTCTAACTTAGAACTTGGGACTTCAGGCTTATCCAAGAGATTCTCATCATCATCCGATGATTTTAATAGTGGATCACCTTGATCCTGAAGCACCTGATTTGTTGTTTCGGTTTCCGTAACTTTCTCTGATGCTATTGGCATTGTTTCACTTATAGACCTATCAACGTTAATCTCATTATTAACAATTTTGTCCGATGGGGAAATAGAAGAGGGGTGACTTATATCATCAACATGTGACTCGAGATTTCTGACATCTTGTGGAGCTGCATCCATGTCCTGATTTACCATCATGTATCTTGCCCTGAACATGCAAGGTTGTTCAGATATTTATTATGTGTCATAAAAAATCGCATTCCAAATGCAGAATGAGCATGATGGCCAAATAAAGATATCATATGACTTATGTAAGATTTACATAAACATTTTCTTTTGTATTTCTGAATGAAAAAGAAGGTTATCCGAGCTAGGTTTTTGCACCTTTCCTTTCACAAGCAACACAGGAAAGCTTATGTAATTAAGTAGCCTTTTTATTATCTAATATGACCAGAGACTGCAAATACATAGTTACCAATTAACTCATTTAGTTAAATTATAGGGGGAATTGCATATATATCCCTCCAAAGGTGAATAATTCCATATATATCCTTCTTACAAGTTTTTGATGCACATAGTACAATGATTTTTATGCATGCAAAGGATATATATGCAATTTTGCATCTTTGGAGGGATATATATGCAAATGACCCTAAATTATAATGTCAGGTTGACTTTTTGCAATAACTCATAAAAATAACCTGTTCATGAAAAACAATGCATTGAAAGCATAACTCTGCAAGTTCGAGTCATTATAGGTCTAACAAATATACCTAATATTTCAAATCAGTTGGGCGTATATAAACGAAGATCAATAGATCATGCTATAAAAGCTATAGTGTGGTCACTCGCTCAACCTAACCTATTTATCCTCCTATTAATACATATTTGTCGACGTACAAGCATGCAACTATACAACCCCACGCTATCATTGTCTCCCATCCCATCACACCAAACCAACTTCCTCTTCAACACCCCGGCCCCCCCAACAAAAAACATATGCACATGCGCAACCCCTTGATACAATTTTAAAAAATAAACTAATTAAACCGCGTTTTTCTATTTAGCGTGAATTATAACATATCCCGCATAATACATAATTACATATTGAGAAGAGTCAACTGTAATTATGTGTTTGGAAAAAGATTACTGAAGGAGGCAGACCTAAAAACTTAAAAAGCCATACTTTTTTTTTTATAAAGTAGTAATTTTTTATTAAAATAAAGACCAACACCCCAAAGTAAGAAGCCACATGGGAGAAACAAAGACATGTACAATAACTAACTGGGTCACGGGAAAGGGGAACTGGGAATACATGACAGAAGAAGGCCAACTACCTTATACTAAGTTTACCACGACGATTTGAAATTCAACAAAACAAATGCCGTTATGTTTCAATAAAACAAATTATCAAGTTAGAAAACTATACTATGAATGGTAACCGATAACGGCCAAACTTCACCATTATTTAGTATAGGAGCCAAAACTCTAATATCCAGAAAATTACTAACAAAGTTTAATTCAATATCAAAATTCAATTTTGCAAATCAAATGACTACAATTATACCATTTATGACACCAATATTAAAAACATTAAAAACCATACTAAATCTAGTAACAAACAATGACGTAACTTATATATTTTTTTTATCACGGAAGCTAAAACTTGACATTAAGTAAGAAGCCGAAACGTTATTATTGTCTAGAAAAACCTAGCAACTGATTACTTTTCCATACCAAAGTTCAGAGTTTTCCGTACCCAAACATAAGCTACATAGTATAGAATCAAGCATTCACAAGTCAAAAACAGACGTCATCTACACCAACAAATTTTTATACCACTTACGACACCAATAGTAAAAACTTAGAAAACTGTACTAAAAGTCTAAAACTGGTAATAAACAAGATAGCTTGAACATTAAATATCACCAACGCTAAAACTTAAAACTATTTATTGAGAATCAGAATCTTTATTGTCATCGAGAAAAGTATCAACAGATTACGTTTCCACTAAAAACTCGTTCTTTTTATTGGCAAACACAAGATACGGGTATATATAACTATTATGCCATATTATTCTAACAAAAAAAATATTGTCTAGACTAACAAACCTATAATCAAACCACTTAAAACACCCTTTATGACACCAATATTAAAAACTTAGGTAACCCTACTAAAACTAGTAACAACCAATGACGTAACTTGAACATATCACCAAAGCCAAAACTTGAAACTTCTCATTAAAAGCCGAATCTTTTTTTCCATCCAGAAACGAGCAACGGATTTCAATGCGTTACGTTTACATTCCAAATCCCCTTTTTTTGTCACCAAACACAGGAGATAACTAATGTGCCATATAACATTATCTAGACTAACACATAATCACAAACCACTTATAACACAAATAGCAAGTCACGTACAAAATCTTAGAAGACCATACTAGGACGAGTAACAAAGAATGACGTAATATATTACCAAAGCCAAAACTCGAAACGTTTCATTAAAAGCAGAATCTTTGATTATGTCTTCATCCCAAAGTTCTTTTTTTTTTTTTTTTTTTGGTCGCCCAACACAGGACATAACTAATGTACCATATAACATTATTATCTAGACTAACAAATAGCACGTCACATACGAAACCGAACTTCATCTTTAACCGAATCGGTCCTAAAACAATGACGTAGCTTAAACGTTATATATGACCAAAGCCAAAACTCGAATCTTTTAATTAAAAGCAGAATCTTTGATTACGTCTTCATCCCAAACGCCACATAACATTATCTAATCTAACAAATAGCAAGTCACATACAAAACTGAACTTAATCTTTAACTGAATCGGTTCTAAAACAATGACGTAGCTTAAACATTATATATCACCAAAGCCAAAACTCGAAACTTTTAATTAAAAGCAGAATCTTTGATTACGTCTTCATCATAAAGTCTTTTTTTGTCGCCAAACACAGGGCATAACTAATGTGCGACATAACATTATCTAAACTAACAAATAGCAAGTCGCATACGAAAACTTAATTTTTAACCTAATCGGTCCTAAAAAAATGACGTAGCTTAAACATTATACATCACCAAAGCGAAAACTCGAAACTTTTCACTAAAAGCAGAATCTTTAATTACGTCTACATTGCATTCCAAAGTTTGTTCTTTTTGTCGCCTAACACAGGACATAACTAATATACCACATAACATTATCTAAACTAACAAATAGCACGTCACATACCAACATACGAAAAACCGAACTTAATCCTACCCGAATCAATCCTAAAACACATCTTTCCATATAAAAACAAACTTAAATCCACCAAATCACTTCCATTACTTAAAAAATCAAAACTTTAACACAAAACCCTAAATTCAATCATAAAACCCTAATCACAAAACCAATACTAATCACAATTTAATTAATCAATGCAAAATTTAAAAAATTAATAATTAACCCATGAATGTTCATAATCAATAGTAATCAATAAATAATAAATAATTAATTAATTAAAAAAATAAAAATAATGAAATTAAATACCTGGGTTTTGAAATTGAGATTAAAAGAAGCTAATTAAACATGATGGGTGTTTTTTGAAAAAGGGTTGAATTGTTCCTTAACTGTGTGTGTTTTTAGTGTGTGTGTTTTTATGGGTGTTTGGTTTTTTTTAGTTTTTTGTTAAAGTGATGGTTTGTTTAATGATATTGTTTTATTCTCGTGTTTAAGTAAGCATGGGTTTTTTAATTGGATTTGGGTTTTATTTGGGCTTGTTTATGGATGATTGATTTGTTTGGGCTTAATTGTCTGTTAATTGGTGTTTGGGATTGGGTTTCAAGAAATTTAGGGTCTGTTTGGTTTGTAGATTGCTTTAGAATTTGGAACTGTTTTTGGATTAGGTTTTGATTTGAATTTGATGAGAGAAAATATATTATTAAATTGATAAATTATTATTTTATAAAATGTATATATAAAAGTAAGGGTGAGATTGGTCATTGCCCGGACTAGAAAAGACCGAGACCAAATTAACCCAAAAGCCGAGACGAGGATTGGACCGAATGTGGTTGGTCTGGTCCGGTCCGGTCTAACAAGGAAAAATAGTCGGTCTGTGGTCCGGATCGGCCAAGACCGAGACCGAATTAGTCTAAAAGCCGAGACCGAGGATCGGACCCAATGAGGTCAGTCCGGTCTCGATCGGTCCGGTCCGTTCAGGTGATTTGCTCATCCCTGTATAAAAGTAGGAAAATGACGGAGAGAAAAACTGTATGGGCCCACTACTTTTCCTACATCCCACTAACTTGCGGGGTTTTGTAATAGTGACACTATTTGACTTATGTATCTGAACCCAAACTACAAAACTTGAAACAAACAATTTTTTTTAACTTTCATATCCAAAGCCCAACCCCACATATGTTTAACAAACGCACTCTTAATAATAAGAATGTTTTAATACCTCGTTTATTGAAACTAACTTATAAGGCATCTATTTATAAGTTTGATTTCATTTACATCAATTTGAGTCAAATTTAATCTAGATAATTATCAAACAGCAAAAATGAACCTGACACCAACATATTTATATTAAACTAACATAAAACTAGTTGCGACATTTCAATTTTATCCTTCTAAATTACTTTTGGAAATATATAGTCACACATAAAAGTTAAAACAAGGATATAGTAGTTCTTAGTGTACACCAAACTTGTTATTCGTATTGCTTTGATAAGCTAGAAGTTGGATCCTTATTTATGCATTATAATTTTCGGGCATAAATTTGTTCGGAATTAATGTAAACGAAAACAAACAAATAGCTGGATGCCCTATAAGTTAATTTCAATAAATTAGTAACCTATATGTAAAAAGTTCAAAATTTTAGGTGGCTTCCATTTACATTATTCCTACTTTTAGAGAAGTGAGTTTTTGATATGCTTTTTTTCTTTTTCTTTTTTTTTAAGTAACACTTCTCACAGATTGTTTTATAGGCATCATGATAAAGGTAAACCATATAACACTATTAGTCTGTTATCTTTAAAATAACACTGAAACACGATTTGAACTCGTGACTTTTACTTTACCTTACATATTCCCAATCATTGAAAAACTGTTGCAGGATTAAATATACTTATAAAATTTACATACTTAAATTTGGCTACTAGTAATTTTAGAGACTGTACATTGAATTATTTGTAGTTCAAAAAAAAATTGAATTATTTACCTAATCAATGCTAGTTTGGATTATACAATTGGTCAATTAATCAACACGAGGCTACAAAAACCCGTGCGTTGCACCGATTGGTTAAGGGTTGAATATATACGTGTTTTTTACGTAATATTCTATGCAAGAAGTTACATGTAAGGTATTGCAATTGATGTTATCATAAGTTTTGTATTTAAAGTAGTTTATTTAATATTTTAATATGAATTATGTATATATTCGTTATTTTGCATATTTATTTGTCACTTTTGTTATGTTTTTTGCTCTTATAAATTGCACGATTTTATGCGTTTATGGTTTGTGCAATAGGCACGTGAAGATGATGTATTCTCAAAATTGCTTTATTATTATTATTTTTTTTTTTTTTGTATTATTTTCATGGTATTTTATACAACTTGTGCGATACACGTACTATTGGTCGAATAATTAACTATTTTTTCGTAACGTTGACGCACTTGTTTGTATATGACGGTATTTAGATGGCTATTAGAGAGAGGTTGTATTGTATTTATTTCAGGGCAAATGATAAATCTGTTGTATTTAAATTAGTTTACTTTTATTTAAAGTTTCAATTAACATAAACCGGAATTGTTAGTATATAAATATAAAGATAATCTATAAGTTTTTTTTTTTTGTTTTTTTTTAAAGATTAGGATATTAATGGTAATGCATTGTGCATAGAGGGGTTGGTTTAGATCCAATGTATAAATGAAGGGTTTAAATTGCAATATTAGACATCTTCCTAAATACTGCATTTCCCATTTATGCATGGAAGAAGATGTAAGGGCTGCATTAACACCCAAAATAAATGTTCCAATGCCTCTTGAGTGTTTTTTTGTGATTATTTGTGCAAATTGTGAGTTACATTTTAATTATATATACTTACTTAACCCTAATCTCAACACACAACTATCCACAATTTTAACCCTAATCTTAAAATGTCTTCCACACCTAATATCGATGAAATGAAAGCTGCTACTGAAACCGTTAAGCTTATAGATGCCTTCAGTTGTTGATCACTCGCGACAAAGCAGAGGAAGTAAGTTTTATTGCGCGTATGGGAGAAGAGAGTAGCCAGCTGAGGGCAGTGGTTGACAAAAAGGAACAAACAATCGATGAGACGGCTAGGTTATTTACTCGTTTCAAAGCTGTTGTAGTTACTGGCCATGATGCCCTTCGTGAGATACAATTGAAGGATCGAAGGAAGATTGATTTGTTGGCTCAACTATTGGTGCTATGTCGTCAGAGTTTGTTAGAGAAGGAGGAGCTTTTGGAAAGGTTGGATGAAGCTGAAGACTCTGAAGACGAAGATTAGGATATTTTGGAACTTGTCTTTTGTGTTTTGATGCATGTATGATGGTTTTATGAAAGTTTTATTTGACTGGTACAATGTTATAACAATATTGTTAATGGAAGAAATCGATCAATGATCAATTTAATGATTTTAAGTTTTAATCCTTTATTACTTTTAAGAATGTATTCTTATTTTTTTTATTAGAAAAGGGTAAAGTAGTGTGCGATTGACTTCCGTATCTCACACATTTCTCTCTCTCACACTCGCTCAAAACACACAGTTAGATTCAAACATCAGATTTAGGGTTTTCAATCCAACGCAAAATCAATCAAAATAAATGTTAAGCAATCAAATATTTTTGAGGGCTATTATAAAGGACTTGATTCTCTGCTGATTGAGCCTAATATCTCAGGTATTGATTTGAATATGATAGAATGAAAGGGCGAATGTTAAAATGTTATAATTTATTGCAAGTTAGTTACTTTAGGATGTTTATTGATTTATAAATGATATTGTGTTATGTTAGTTTCGATTCAATCTGGAAAATCAAGTATATGTTTTAATTATCATACTAAATTTGGAAGAGATTGAAGATTTTTATAATAGTGGTTAGAACGATGTTGGGTTATTGAAAGCTAAAAGAGGAACTATTTAATGTTTCAATCTAAGCAGTAATTATACTTGCAGGTTCAAGAATATTGCTCTAAAGTTGGTTCATTGGTGATGATTTAGATTTCGTTGACACTGGTGATTCTTGATAGAAGAAAGTATGGATTGAACTTTGAGATGGGTCCTTATGTTAGTAAGGCATACTTTGAATTGTTTTGTGTAATGAATATAAGAATGTTCATAGGTTGTGCATTTCAGTTTGAAAGAAACAAATCGAATATTTTGAAAGAAATGGGGAGTTATTTGGTGCAAAAGAAGATTTGTTGTTTGCAAATTGCAATGTACAAAAATCAACTAATATTTAACAGACGTGCAAAATAACCCGAGGCAGGACAAATTTTATTTAGCTTAAATCTTGCAAAATTTGGTTTTTAGTCAGACTATGTAGCATTAAATAGTATAAGAAATTAGTCATTTCATAGGAAAAGTAGTTGTTTGATGATTTATGGCTCATTAGTTGAGGTAATAACGATTATGTGTTATACATGCAGTATGGGGAGGTGAATATCGATGGGCCGTTAGTTGATGCAAAAGCTGCGGGTGTTGAGGATATTGTGATGATATGAGAGTTGGTGAGTAAGAAGAATGGGAAATTTGCTCATACTGTCATAGAGACTACAGGTACGAAGCAACGGTTTGATTTGATTGGATTTGTTTGATTGAACATTTCATCAGGCTTGCTACTATATTTGCATCCACGACTTCTCCACTATCTTTGCTTATAAAAGCTCCCATTCGGTTCTTAACTTCATTTCCAGTGTCAAAAAAGTATAGCTGCGCATATTTAGGCCGAGTGCCCTGTTTAGGCAGTAGAGAACCTATTCGATGATAGCTTTGGCCATTTACTCTAAAGGTATATGGACCCCTGCCTGTGTTAATTGAATGGTCTATTCTTGCTCCAAAAGATGTGTAACAAAACATACCATTATATACCCTGATCTGATCTTTGAAACTTGAACTTGCAGGATTCCTATAGTCCATAAGCTCATTAAGAGGTGAAGGTGTTTGATTATATATCGAAAGAAGCAGTTTTCCCCCTTGGCAGCAAATAGAGAAAGTTGGGTTGACAATGGTTTTTGTTACGTTAACTCTTTCCTGGTACCACATAACTGCCTTGCAATTTTGACATTCAAATGTTGGAGGGCCAATATCATGGTACACCACAGGAATACCTTGCAAATAAAGGTTAATATCATGGAGAAGAACAACATTATAATACGTTAAATAACAGGACGCAACACTTATAAAATGTTTAATTACCTGCAGATGCATGTGCAGCTCCATGTGGGATTTTTTTAGTTGCACGATGAGAGAGTGTTCATGTAGGAATAACCATTACGGTAATATTCAATATTATGAAATCGATTAACTGCCAAATTTAATATTAATTACCTGCCGATCTTCTTTTTTTATAGACAAAGGGATTTTTGGAAGTTGAAGCTATTTGGTTCGGTGGCAGGTCTGTGAAAGTGTCTACCGAGCGTGATTCTTGTCCTAACAAATTATGTTGAGAATGAAAATCAGGTATGCATTATTGAAATTTTTTTGTAATTGCATAATGTAAGCCAAGTTTTATAAACGGCATGTACCTGTAAATGGTCCAACAATTTGTGACATCCGTAAACCATAGAAACTCTGCATCTTTCCACTTCCATTGATAATTGTTGTTGAATGAATAAACAAAGTTTTGTTCAATATGTCTGACAGGGATGGAATTTCAGAATGTTCAGCGTGCGACCCTGCAACGCAAAGACAAATATAGCTTTAATCATATACATAATCGCCAAGTATGTAAACTTGTAAAATTTAAATGTACCTGTATCCATTTATTCTTTGAAGAACCTGATTCACTTTTGCAACACATTACTCTGCAGATTTGGCAAGATATAAAATGAAGAAGTCTATTAGATCACCTATTGGGATTCTACTGTTTAACTGATGCAATAAGTGTGGTGTACAATGAAAAGGCAGCTACTTATAGATCATGGTAAGTGTCTACATGTATTCTAGATTCTTATTGAGTTTTTAATAATGATACTGAGTTTTATAATAACTACACCCTAATGCATTTTTTTTACAAACTCTCTAAATGCAAATTACTCTTCATTGTTATAATGTAATGTAGGAATGAATGTATTTAAGAAATGAATCCATAAGAATTGTTTATAAGACAACTGTTATGGTTAAAGGAATGAATTTACATGGAAATTAAACAAATGTATTATAGGACATAAAACTATATAAATAGAAAGAGTATTGGAAACCCATATAATTAATAATAAACCGCGATGAAATATCATATGTAAACATTCAGAATTTTTTGTTTGCCAACTCCAATCATCACCTAACATTGGTAACTACTTTAGGTACCATAACCACAAAGCTTTATATATCATAATCTAACATTCAATATCTAATTTGTTGGGGATGGTCCAAAGACAATTTCAGCCAATCTTGTTCAATATAGTCAGTAGCAAGGCTGTCAAGATCGCGTGTAAACTCGTAGGATCGTACGAGTTTACGTGTTTACTAGCTAAAATCGTGTAGGATCGTGGTAGGATCGCATATGTGGTAGGATCGTAAGTAAGATCGTAGGATCGCCCGTAAGATCGTAGGATCGTCACGTGATCCGAGTTCACTTTTTTTCTTTTTTTTTTCTTTTTTAACTTTTTCTATCTTTTAAGTCCATCTCACTTGCTTAGGCCAAAAACCAAATGTGTGTTTTACTAATGTCTAATAGGTAAACAACTATTGTTTCATTTTCTAAATAGATTATAATTTATACCTAGTTTTCTACTTTTTTAAAAAGTGTTCAATAATTCAATTTACTTTACTTCATTGTGATTAAACTAATCAAAGGGTATGTTTAGGAATGCCACTAATGAAATGTTTGTTTTATTGGAATCATGTAGAGTTGTAGACGGCTCGTATGTTTTGAGACATTTGGGACTCATGTTCTGTAATATTATTCCGCTAAATCGTTAATTTAACGATTAAAAATTGATTTTTTTGTGTTTTATTATTACTTTGGTGTTTGAAATTTGAACTTTCTCATTTTCAAGAGGATATTATATGAATTTATCTGTGACGTTGAGTAGAAATGTAAAACAGTTTGACTTGTTTATCATTTGTTTACTAACTATGACAAATTGGTAGGATCGTAGGATCGCGATCCGATCCTACGATCTCGATCTTGCAAAGACAAAAACGATCCTACGCGGGATGGCGATCTTGACAGCCTTCGTCAGTAGCATAACCATCTTCAATATCTTGATCATCCAAGTTATTCTTATAAAATGGATTATGTAGACCTGATGCTTTTGCAGCTTGTGCTATTGGCATGTGGTAGTACTGTGATACCATTTCCATATTGAACTCCATGAATTTACTGGATGAATATGGAAATAAGGTATTGTTGGACTTTTAAAGGCAATGGTAACCCAATGGCATTCCACATAGTTCAACAGTTTTTGTAACTGTTATCTTTCCATAAACAATATTAATTAGGTATTCAAAATGAATCATGTAACTGATTTTATGCAGTTAATTGAACCTTTATGCATCTGTGCATTGATGGATACACATCAATCTAATGTTTAAGATATGTTGGTCAATAATTGTGAAAGTTTAATAAGCGCAGGAAAATATTGTTTACAGAAGCACATTACAAAATTACATATTGGACTTCATTACTTAGATATTTGGTTACAATAATGTTTACAACAGGGAAGTACAAAAACTCTAACGAATTGAGTTTAACTACGTAGAGATTCAATTACACGCATAGCATAGGAAATAATATACATATATATATTGTTACATTATTGGTAATTTGCTCTAAATCTATATAGACCATGCTTGTGTTAATTGGATGATCTATTAATCGTTAACAGGCATTTCCATTTGATATCTCGTGGAAAGTTTCCATATCACATCATGCTCATATTGGATGTACCTGAAATCAAATAAAGCACAAAAGAAACAATATTTTGCATGACAGGTATGTAGAATAAATTATCAAAGCAAAATAAAATCTGATGCAACGAAACATAAGAGTTTTGTGTCTTCCAAACAACAAAAACAAAGGATCCCAAAAACAGTTTTAATCCAGTGTATTATTCATGTCATAATTATTTATTTTGAAAATGCTTCTTGGGGTACAGCCGGCTCAGGCTCATTCTGAATCTTCCACGACAAACCTGACCACAAAATATACAAAGAGGGTTGTATTAATATGCGGCCAAATATAAAACTACATCTGACCAAATCTGGTACACAACATGTGCTCACCGTCTTGTTTTCTTCATGTCAGTTGGGGTGTCGTCCTCACCATCTTGGTCACCATCTACATATATAAGCTCAATATCCGCCTCTGAATGTTCAATATATGCCCTGCAAACAATTAAACCATGTTTGTCATGTTAACTTTGCTGCATAAGTAATAGGTTTAAGGCAAAAATGTTAAAATGTTTTGTATTTTTTTTGTCACAAAAGGGCATATGTTGTGATGACCTCTTTTTTTTCTTATCATCTGTAGGGGTGGATTTGATCAACCATTTGAACGATGAGGCCGATGTTGCAGTCGTCTTTTTAATTGAATTGATGGTCTCATCATCTTGCCCATCAGCCGTAGGCATCAGTTCATCATCTCTTTCTGAATCTTCAGGGTCCACCATGAAAATAACAAAACCATGTTTATCAGGTACACTTTTTTTGTATTAGTAATAGTCCTTAAAGAAACGAATATTGTTATTATAGGATATTTTTGGGAGACAAATATTACATGCTTTGATTACCTATTTTTGTTCTTATCCTCTTTAGGTTTGGACGGTGTAACGACGGATGGAGCTGGGGTGGATGGCTTGGATGATGCGACTGCACCAACAGTTTCATTATCAACGGTGCTTGAGCTTCCAATTTCAATTGACGGATGAGGTGAGTCCACCACCCAACACATAAAACTCTCAAACGTCCCATACTCATAATAGGTATGACTTTTGATTTCAAATAGGTGTGTTGTGCCAATGAGATCGAGTATGGGAGATGGTAAGTTGGCGTGATCATCAAAACTCTGTATAGCAAGTCATGAGTAATGGGGTACGGGAAACGGGGTGTCAATAAACAGTAAAATTATAGATGTACCTCTTCATCATCTGTCAATAATGCTGAAGCTGGAAACTTGATCAAATCAACTGAGGGCTCATCAAAAAGGACCACCACAATACGTTCGGTATCATCCGAGATACTAAGTTCAAGGCGATACCTGCAAAGAGCATGTCGCAGATAGTAAGTCTCAATGTCAATAAATATATATTTTATATACAAATGCCTAACATATAAATTACAAACATAATAGTACCTTATCACAGGGTATTCAACCGGCCTTTCACATGAATCACACCAAAAACGCCCACCCTTCCTAGTAGCTCCTTTTTTGGAGTTGTCACCTCCACACTATGGAAAATTCCATCCCTTTCTAGTACGCACATCATCAATCCTGCCCTTACATAGGAAAGTTGCAGACTGTGTAGAAATAAAATAGATCAATATTATGCAGTTTAAGGAGTCTACATAGATGACGGGGGAAAAAAAGACACACGTCATTTTTCCGATTGCGAGCCCACGTGAGCAGATTCTCGATTGTCCCATCTTTTGGTTCAGAGATGTGTGCACCCAAAGATGCTTTTGAATACCCAACACTGCTAACAAACAGGTAAACAATCTTGATATGTTTGATAACAGTATGAACCTTATCAATAATAAATTTTATATTCAAACAATTTCCTACCCGGTGTCTTTTTTCAATGCATTGATTGTAGGGATGTCAATAGAATCTAGTATCTGTGTGGCTGAACTACTCGATAAATAGAGCTTATCTGAGAGGTAAAATTAAAAACCAAATTAGCATGATAAAGGTGTCTAATATGGAAAAGGTAAATAGTCCAAGCCGACTCACTGTTATAATGCTTTGCAGATGTGGACGTCACCACAACAGCGCACACGCCTGTCTGTTTTGCTTTCTTTTCAATCAACATATCAGCAAGCCCTCCCCATAGAGTCACCCGTATTGATTGGCCTTTTCTCGCACGGGGTAAAAATAAACAAACGGTTAGTTCCCTAACACATATTGGCAAAAAAAAAGTTATCAATTTGACAACATCAATTGTAAATAACATAAATACGAACCTATGATTGGCCAGGTAGAAATCAATGTTTTTTGAGCCTGCTTTCATATGGTTCATCCTTCCAACATTCGTCACATACCCTGCAACATCTAAGAGGTAACAATTTTTATGGAAACAATATTTAAGGCCAGTTTAATTGAACAAACCTACAAAATAGTAAATTACCAATGAGATATTTGTTCTCCGTAGGCTGGATATGATCAAAATCCACCATCTGAAAAGGAAGCCTGACAAACCCTTCAGATACAACCAAGGATTTTCTTATTGACATTGATCCATCAAACTCTAGCATAAAGGTATCGTCCTTCCTAACTCGAAAGTCTTCATTGTTATGCATGAAAACAAAAATTTTAACAGTGTATACACCCCCTCTTTTAACCTCAAGAAATTGTGAGCCAAGGTTGCCTTGGCGGTACAATGGATAACATTACCCTGCAACAAAACCATGTTCAAAGTTGTCGTTAAATAATACAGATATTTTATTATCCTTTATTATCTATTCTTATAACTCAGGTTTTGGGGAGATATATATCAATATACCTTTGCATCAGACACCAAGAAATCGGTGCTCAAGTATCGGCCGGTGTAGCATTTACATCCCACATTCTACACAACAACACCACAATGGTACCAGTTGCATCCAGCTTCAATTCGTTTAGGAACAATTCACCCTTTGGGCCTCCAACTTCTGTAGCCATGATAATACACGTAATGGACCTTTTTAGTTTTATTCCTATTGGTCTCACTCACAATGTATGGAAAGGCAATGGGCTTCATGTCTCATTTATGCAGTCTCCATTTAAGAGAGATGCAATTGATAAGTGGTTCGAATTCTTTAAGGGTGCATAAATGCAGCCCTTTTGTGTTCCATAACTGCAGATTTCATTTGCAGCATTCAAGATGATTTATCATAAGCATTCAAGATGAGTTTATCATATACTAAACGAACATTTGTAGTTATTGGTGTGCAATGCAATGGTTGTACCGTACTTTGATTAGTGCACAAATCCTCTCCCACTTTAAACCATTCATGAAAAATTGTATTTATTGGTGTGCAATGCATATGTTGTACCGTACATGATTTTGTGCACAAACCCTCTTGCACATTAAATTAAGGGGTTCAACTATTAGGTCCAACATTCGTCACATAACCTGCAACATCTAAGAGGTAACAATTTTTATGGCAACAATATTTAAGGCCAATTTAATTGAACAAACCTACAAAATAGTAAATTACCAATGAGATATTTGTTCTCCGTAGGCTGGATATGATCAAAATCCACCAGCTGAAAAGGATGCCTGACAAACCCTTTAGATACAACCAAGGATTTTCTTATTGACATTGATCCATCAAACTCTAGCATAAAGGTATCATCCTTCCTAATTCGAAAGTCTTCCTTGTTATGCATGACAACAAAAATGTTAACAGTGTATACACCCCCTCTTTTAACCTCAAGAAATTGTGAGACACGATTGCCTTAGCGGTACAATGGATAACATTACCCTGCAACAAAACCATGTTAAAAGTTGTCGTTAAATAATACAGATATTTTGTTATCCTTTATTATCTATTCTTATAACTCAGGTTTTGGGGAGATGTTGGAATCACTCCGAAACTATGTTTCAAGTGTTTGTAATCAATATGTAATAAGTTGCTTAATTAGGCTTTTAAGTTAGTATTAATGGCAAGGCTTATGTAGAAAGCCCATAAGCCTTGGCCCAAGCCCAATAAGGAAAGGAAGGGAACTTGTGTGTTGCCCTAGTTCCTTCCCTATAAATAATCTTGTAAACTCCCATTTGGTGGTTGGTTGTTCACTTCATTCAAATCCTACGCCTAAACCTTTCTATATCATACGTGTGTTTTGTGTGTTAAGTGTTCATCCGATCATTCCTTCATCTCTTTCTAACATATTGATGCTTGTGTTACAACATGGTGACCTAACAGTGGTATCATTCGCCATCTAGTTGGGTGAAACATACTTGTTTTTTTTTTTAAGTTTTTCATTCATACGCATAAGTTTCGGTTCTTAAAACTTTCTACGCTTTAAAACTCTAAATTTTACACTTTAAAACTCAAGATTCTTGTACTTTAAAGGTTATTTGGTGTTAAAGTTTATGTTTTTGGCAAAAAGTTTGAAACTTTACGTGTGTTTCATTGTTTTTGAACTTGGTTTTATTCGTATAGTCACTTCTACGCGTAAGGTGAAAACAAGTTTTGGATCATCAAGTTTCACACTTTTGTGTTATTTTGGTGATATTGAAGCTTTTTCATCATAAAAATCTGGTTTAGAAACACTTTTGGGCAGAAAAATCAGTTTTGGCAAAGATTGGTTCATCCTACGCATAGTAAAACCCTAGTTTTACTCGTAAGGATTCAAAGTCTACGCGTAAGCTCCTCAAGGTTTGATCTTCAGTGCTATTGGTTTACTCAGTGTTTTCTTGCTTGGATAAGCCTGAAAACACTTCGACTTTGGATATCTTTTACACTGCAATAAGTGTAAAGGATTTTTGGGCAAAACCCTAGTTTTACGCCTAAGCTAATCACTTACGCGTGGAATTCTTTACGCCTAAGTATTTTCTTACGCCTAAGCCTGTCTTACGCATAAGCTAATCTTACGCATAAGGATTCTACTACTAATCCTTTGGTTTACGCCTAAGCTAAGTGTTTCTCAAGTCTACGCGTAAACTATTCCTACGCGTAAGCTCTCTTTTTACGCGTAAGATTGGTATTTTCCTTGCATAAGCTGGTTTTCTACGCATAAGGATACTTCATCAACAAAGTTTCATTCGACTACAAAGATCCATCATCAACACAAGTTTCAAAGATGTCTCAACCACCATACTCTAGCTACTTTCCTCATATGTATCCTCAACAACAACAACAACAACAACTTTATCAACAATATCCTCCACCATCACCACAACAAATGCAACAATTTCAACAACAATTTCCTCAAGGAGCAATTCCACCACAAATGATTCAACCACCCCCTAGTCTACAAGTACAACCTTACACAAACTTTCAAAATCTCCAAGTATGCTATGAAGGAACCATCTTGGTTTGCAAAGATGTGCGAAGCTTTAAGTAGCCAACAATCCATTCATGAAGCTGGATCACTTGATAGACCGCCAATGCTCACTCCCGGAAACTACGATCAATGGGTGATAAGGTTATTTAGGTTTTGTGATTTAAAGAAGCCACATGGAAAGTTCTTGAAGAAGGTCATCCTTGAAGGTCCATTTCAGATGCCTACTATCACTGTACCCGGAGATCCTAATGCTAATCCACCAAGAGATGATCTCACCAACGTTGTCAGTCTTAATGAACTCACTACTGACCAACTTCTACACTTGGAAGCCGATGAAGTTGCAATGCAATATATCCTTTTGGGACTACCCAATCCGATACTTCATAGTGTTGATGCTCAGAAGACTGCTAAAGCAATGTGGGAGCACATTCATCTTTTAATGGAAGGCACATAACTCAATCAAGAAGACATGGAATCCAAAATCTACTTAGCATATGAGCACTTTATGATTGAACCAGGGGAGACATTAGAGTCATATCATCATCGATTTTCAGACATCATCAATGACTTGGAAAAACATAATATCATTATGACAAGAATTGCAATCAACACTAAATTCCTTAGTAGTCTTGGTACTTATTGGGAAAAGTATGTGATTTTCATCCGTCAAGCGAAGAATCTTCATCATGCTACATACGGTTTGTTGTACGATTACTTGAAACCTCACCAAAAGGAAGTTGACATAGAAAGAATCATCCGAGGAGTCCCTACTTCGCCTTCACTACCGGATAATCAAACTCTAGCTTTGTGGGCTCAAGCATGTTATCCTCAATTTCCAACCTTACAAACTGTCTTCACAAATCCTCCACAACCAACTGCTCAAATCACACCATATGATCCATCACAACAACAATCCCAAGAAACTCAATTGGTTCCATACAACAACAACAATGCTCAAGCACTTTACAGTGAATCTAATGAGGATGCAGAAGCTTTCGATGCATTGCAACAAGGGTTTGTTATGATTGCTAGAGCCTTCGGTCGATACTCTAACAAATCCAACAATCGCATTCGTACCTCATCTAACACAAGGAATCAAGCTGTTGTTAACAATGGACGTGTTGAAGTTCAGAATCATGGTAATGTTGGTCAGATGGGTAGTTGTCAAGGTTTTAATGCAAATGGAAGGAATAACATGGGTGCTCCATAACAACGGGCTCAAGTGGTTGAACAAGGAAATGCTCAGACTGGGGTTAATGGTCTTCGTTGTTATAATTGTAATCAGAAGGGTCATCTGGCTAATGCATGCCCTAAGCCGAGGACAAGAGGCAACGCTTATCACAAAGAGGCTTTACTCTTGGCTCTCAAGGATGAAGCTGGTGAAACTCTTACCAACAAGGAACAAAGCTTCATGGCAAATGTAGATTATGATGATGACATGGAGGACTTGCAGGCTAATGCAGCTGTGATGTTAATGGCAAACATGCAAGAACTTCATATGAGTGACACAGGCCCAGTGTATGACACTGACGGCTTGTCTCAGCTACCAGATCAAACTAATCTCATTAATGATCTGATATCTCTACCGGCATCTGCATCTAACAAGATTCAGAGTGTTCAACATGAACCTTTAACATCTTCTCATGAAGAAAATCAAATGGATCCCGTTGTCAAAATTGACGATCAAGATGACCTCACGGTTACCTCAGACAATCAAATTGACCTCGTGGTTTCATTTGAGGACCTAAATGATAACTATGTGGAGACTGCGGTTGAACAAAATGAGTCATTGTCTAATCCAGATCCCGGGCTCGTCACCTTCTTTGAATCTCAATTACAAACGTGCACTGAGATTAATGCTAAACTAAAAGATAAAAATGCACTGTTGACTAAGGATAATGAATACTTAAAATTCCAACTCAACATTTTTCAAACTAAAGAAAAACGTGAAAAAGGTTTTGAAGTCGCATTTGCTAAATCATACCAAAATGAAAAATCTTTGGAAAAACATATCTGTGATCTAGTTGCATCCAAGAATGCTTTGTTGTCTCAAATAGAACAACTGAAATATGATCATAAACAACAACTTAACGCTCTCACTTCGGAAACTCAAAAAGCCAAGTCTGAGTTGTTAACTTGTCAAAAACAATTTTGTGAATACAAAAAGTATTCAAGGAAACAAATAGATGACTATCTCGAAGAAATTGTTGACTTACAAAACAAAATTAAAGAGTTTCGAAATGTTGTTTACAAACATGGTGAGTCAATCACAACTATTCAAAGGTTTACTTTTAAGCCAAATCCAAACGGATATGGACCGAATCTTGCTGATTACAAACCTAAGTTTTCACATAGAGCATTCAAACCAAATCCTCAAGTTTACAGTGCAGAACATAGAATTGATGATTCCATTATGAGTGTTGTTGAATATAATCGCATGGAGGAATTAGATACAGATGACGAGAGTCGGTCAAAAATGGAAAATGTTGTTTATAACAAACCATTTAACTATTCTAAAGCCATAACTTTCGTCACACAACAAGATAATTCTAACACACCTTGGGTTATCACACCTACTTCTGAGTCTTCAACTGTTGGTCCCCAACCCAATTCTGCACAAATTAATGGTCCTTTGCCTTCACTCAGTGAAGTAAAAACAATACTAGAAAAATGTCAAATTCTTAAATATTTTGAAACATTCATATCGGACATCAAACTTCTGGAACGTGAAATTGAAATCAATTCTGAAATAAAAGTTGAACATTTTCAATCGCCTCAAGCGCGAGCACAAAGAGATATTTTTCAGAAACGACTCTTACCTCATGTCCGAAATTTGAAAATGTGTGCAATATATTGGGAAAGGGATTTTCACAAGGAGCTTGGACTTATGAAAACAGTTTTCGAGAAAACAGAAACATCAATTTCAAATACTAAACGTAAGAAGAAAATGTTACGAAAAGATGTTGATCGACTCTTGGAAGATGTTATCTGTGTTGATACCATTAATGTTGTGTTATTACATTCTGTTGCATATGCATTTGATTATATCACTGCTGATCCTGTTGATTCCGTTGAAAATGTTGAGAATACCGACACTGTCACAAATCAAGTCTTTAAAAGTTGAAAATGAGCGTCTGTTAAACGAGCTTTCAAATGCAAAACGACGTCTTCAATGGTGTCAAAAAGATTGTCAAAATCGAGAACTTGCTTTGCAAAATAAAATCAACCAGTTGCATACAAAAACTCTTAATCCAAAACTAGAGCAACTGGATGATCAAAACGTGTCTTTGAAGTGTCAAATTTCAAAATATGAACAAGAAATTTCAAAAGTTAAAAAGGAATATGTTGTTATATTTGATTTACTCAAAAAGACTCGTGATCAAGCGTCAAAAGATCTTGATGATCATCTTGCACACACTAAAGATGTCTTAAATGTTAATGGAAACATTCGCTCTGAAAATCAAGAGTTGTTACACACTATCCATGATCTAAAAGCAGAGTTGGTGAAACTTAAGCAAGATAGGAATAGTAACACAAACGTAATTGCCCCAAGAATTCTTAGATTGCCTAATGACACCTCACAAGAAACTAATGTGCTTGCCTCAACTGAAACAGGAATAGTTACCTCTTTTCCCAACGCTAGCACTTCACAGCTTAAGAGCACCTCAAGGAAGAATAGGAAGTTGCGACGTAAGAAAAGAACAATAAAGACCTCTGAAGTAGAAGAACACCTTAGGACTTTGAATAAGACTCAAGTTGCAACCACTTTAGATATTGCGTCTGACAAATGTAATGGAAAAAGTGATGTAACGAATGCTGAATCTTTAAGTACTTTAAATGTTATGTTTGAAGCTTCTTGTGTTGGTTGTCGTAAAAGCATGTTTTCTGGATGTCATGATAAATGTGTTGCTAATGCTATCTTATCTCGTAAGCGGAATAATAGAAAACAGAATACCTCTAGGCCCACTAATGCTTCTAAGTCTGTGCAAAGTAAACCACCCTCTAGTGTTCCAACTACGATCATTGATGTACCCATAGAACCCCCTTCACCTTCTAGGAAGACCGTATCACCTAGTGCATTTACTAAGATCAAAGCTAAGACTAGTTGGAGATGGCAGAAATGGTTACATAATACACTTGGCTTTAAATGGCTACCTAAAATCATAAACATGTGTGTTTCAACTATAACTGCATCAGAACCCTCTAACTCTTCGGGTTCCACATCTACTTCTATTCCATTTGTGTCGTCTGTGTGTAATGCAGGTGATACAGATCATCCTCTGGATTGTTGATAGTGGATGTTCCCGACACATGACAACCAATCTTAAACTGTTATCAAACTTTGTTTCAAAGTTCATTGGCACTGTCAGATTCGGGAATAATCACTACACGGCTATCATGGGCTTCGGAGATTACATCAATAGAAATATCGAAATTAGCAGAGTTTATTATGTAGAAGGTCTCAGTCACAATCTCTTCTCTGTTGGTCAATTTTGTGATGGAGATTTGGAAGTTGCTTTTCTGGAGAAAACTTGTTTCATTTGTGATCTACAAGGAAACGATCTTATGTCTGGTACCCGCACATCCAGTCTTTATACAATCTCAATGCAAGACATGATTGCTTCATCTCCCATCTGTTTACTTTCAAAGGCAACATCTACAAAATCTTGGCTATGGTACCGTCGACTCTCACACTTAAACTTTCAAACCATAACCAATCTTGCACGATACAAACTTGTTGAAGGTCTCCCAAGATTTCGGTACTCTAAAGATCATCTATGCTAAGCTTGTGAACAAGGGAAAAGCACTCGTGCTCACTTTCCTTCAAAAGTGGAACACAGCTCACAGCATGTGCTTCATCTTCTTCACATGGATTTATGTGGCCCGATGCGTGTGCCGACGATTAACGGCAAACGCTTCATCTTGGTAATTGTGGATGACTACTCAAGATGGACTTGGGTTTATTTTCTTCGAAGTAAAGATCAAGCTCCACAGATGATCATCACCTTTCTCACGAAAATTCAAATTCAGCTCCGGAACGCAGTCAGACAAATCAGAACAGACAGAGGAACTGAATTTGTGAATCAAACTCTTCGTACATATTATGAGAAAGTGGGAATTGAGCATTAAACATCAATTACACGAACACCAGAACAAAACGGAGTTGTTGAAAGACGAAACCATACGTTAGTGGAAGCTGCAAGAACGATGTTGATTAATGCTAAACTTCCAGATTACTTGTGGGTTGAAGCTGTATCTACTGCATGCTACACTCAAAACCGTTCAATGATTACTAAACGCCACAACAAAACACCTTACGAGCTTATCCACAATCATAAACCGAATCTCAAACACTTTCATTTCTTTGGATCCCTTTGTTACCCAAATAATGATCGTGATGACTTTGGTAAACTCAAGGCTAAAGCTGACATTGGAGTCTTTGTTGGATACTGTGAAAACTCTAAGGGTTACCGGATCTGGAATCGTCGTACAAGGGAGATTATGGAAACGATTCATGCAAATTTCGATGAGCTTACAGAAATGGCTTCTGAGCAAAACAACTTGGAACCCGGACATAACCGTCTAAACTTCCCCCAAACCCCATCATCAGCTGAACCAAGCCTCCAGCTTACTCGTCAACAAATGGAACAACTATTTGCTCCTCTGTTTAGTGATGATATTGATCAACGTGCTCCAGATGTATCAACTGTTTCCGCTGCTCAACCTGATAATAATCCAATACCTGATACACCTGAAACAACAATAACTGTTAAAGAAGCACCCACAATTGATTCTACAACAACAGCCGAACAAACCGCATCCAATGACTCTGAACCAGCTGATGATCTTCTGAACAATGAAGTACCCCCACCTGCAGATTATGATCCAAATGCATTCTTCAATCCGTTTGATAATGAAACTGCCACACCTGATGTTGCAGAATCATCTACAAGCCATTTGAATCCTCCTAATCTGCAGAATGTATATCAACATCAACCCTCCACACATCGTTGGACTAAAAAGACCATCCTCTTGTGAACATTATTGAAAACCCGAATCAACCAGTCGTAACTAGACAATGCCTTCAGACGGACGGTGAACATTGCATTTATGCACTTACCGTCTGCCAAGCTGAACCCAAAAATATTAAGGAAGCCATGACATATGACAACTGGATCGAATCCATGTAAGAAGAACTTAATCAGTTTAAATGTCTTGAAGTATGGGAATTGGTTGCAAAACCATCAGGAGTCTATGTTATTGGTCTGAAATGGATTTGGAAAAACAAATTGGATGCTGAGGGTACGGTTATCAGAAATAAGTCACGTCTGGTGGCTAAGGGTTATAGACAAGAAGAAGGGATTGACTACGAGGAATCATTCGCACCGGTTGCTAGACTTGAGGCTGTTCGGATTTTTCTGGCATTCACGGCTCACATGAACATCACGGTCTTTCAGATGGACGTCAAAACTGCTTTTCTTAATGGTAATCTGAAGGAAATGGTATATGTTAGTCAGTCGGAAGGATTTGTTGATCCAGAGTTCCCGAATCACATCTACAAACTGAAAAAGGCTCTCTATGGTCTCAAACAAGCCCCTCGGGCGTGGTATGATAAGTTATCATCCTTTCTCATTGCCAATAACTTCACTAAAGGATCGGTCGACCCAACACTATTCATACAATATCACGGGGCACACATTTTAATCGTTCAAATTTATGTGAATGACATCATTTTTGGGTCAACACATCTAAAGTACTCAAACGCTTTTTCAAAACTTATGAAAAAATATTTTGAAATGTCCATGATGGGTGAACTTACATTCTTTCTAGGACTGCAAGTTCATCAATCACCCCGTGGTATTTTCTTGAGTAAGTCCAAATATGCTCTTGAAATATTAAACAAAAATGGAATGCAAAACTGTGATACCTATGCCACACCGATGGCACATACCAAGAAACTGGACGCTGATTTGCATGGGAAATTGGTTGACCCTACCAAGTACCGAAGTATTATTGGGTCTCTCATGTATCTAACAGCCAGTAGGCCTGACATTGTCTTTGTTGTATATCTTTGCTCCCGTTATCAGTCACGACCAACTGAAACTCACCTCTCTGAGGCTAAAAGAATCCTCTGATACATCAAGGGAACCATTAACTTAGGGATCTGGTATCCGAAGGATTCTAGTTTTGAACTAATAGCTTTTTCAGACGCTGATCACGCAGGTTGCTTAGATTCTTGGAAAAGTACTTCAGGAGCTCTAAAATTTCTTGGTGATAAACTGGTGTCATGGCAATCGAAGAAGAAGGATTGTACATCGCTGTCCTCAACCGAAGCAGGATATGTAGCCATGTCGGCATGTTGTGCTCAAGTCATCTGGATGAGAACACAACTCAAAGACTATGTTGTGCTCAAGTCATCTGGATGAGAACACAACACAACTCAAAGAATATGTTGTGTGAATGAGTGAAAATTTGGACTTTAAAATTTAAACGTAATAAACTCACGAAACTTATCACGACTACTTTGGACTATTGGACAAACGAGTGACGTTGGACTCGTAACATTCATCAACATAACATATTCAATAATTGGACAATAAAATTAACTTTTGACTAACATAATGTCTTTCGATATGTTGGTTCTTTTGGCTCAATATCTTTCAGATCACAACATGGACGTCACAATGGAAAATGTTAACACACCAAATGTTCTCACGATGGAAGACATTTTCCCTACCAGTTACAAGATGAAGATTGGAAAGAACAATCACAAAGTCGACTTTGATAACTTCACGTGCTCTGAGTCTTCCTGTCATATTGTTGTGGATATTCTGAAGACTCATCCCTACAAGAACATGCTCACAAACTCTGAAACAGTACCGGAGATCTATATTCATCAGTTTTGGCACACCATGAAGAAGATCGATGGTCAAGATGCTGTTACGGTGACACTCAACAACAAACAAGTCACCATCATTGTTGCTGATTTAAGGGCAATTCTCCTTCTTCCTACCATCCAGCCTGCTGATTATGTAGCTACTCCATCGGAAGAGGCTACTCTCCAATTCATGGTCAATATTGGCTATGATGAAGCTGCTGGGATCATCACTAAACATTCTTCAGTTGATCTAAAGAACATCCCTCAGCCGTGGAGAACTTTGTACATTATGATTGCCAAATCAGTTTCTGGTCGTGATAGTTGTTATGAGCATCCTAAGCTCATGGAACTACATATATTCTGGGGGATGGTCAACATGATGCATATTGACTTCGCAACTCTGATCTGGGAAGACATGAAGTTTTACCTTAAGAAGCCTGGCACCAAGATCCCCTACATCAGATACACCAAACTGTTGATCCAAAGGATACTCAAGAATAATCTGGACATTCCCTTGAGACTTGATGACCCAACCATCACTCCGCATTGTTTGAGCATACTCTAAATGTTGTCAGATTCAAAGACTCAACAACAAAGAAACAAGGTGCAGTTTTTCCTGACTGCCTTCTCAATAAGGATATCAAGCAACTTCAATCATACTTACGATATCAAGAAGCAGTAGCATCAGGGAAAGTTGGATTCATTGATGAAAAGTCCTCCACAATACCTGTCAAGAAGACCAGGAGATCAGGCAGTGCTGGAAGTGCTACAAGCACTGGGAGTACCCGAAAGTATCCAAAGAGAACTCATACTCTCAAAAGGAAAGTTCCATCAAAGGTTGATATTCCTAATCTTCAACCGACACCAAAATTAGAAGACGAGGACTCCGAGGATACTGACACAGATGAAGAGGTTCACTACTCAGAAACTATTATAGACGACACGACAACAGTAGAAACACCTCCTAGTTCTAAATCTGACAAGGGCAAAACTCCAGTGGAAGAGCAGGAAGAGGAAGAAAGTTCAGAAGAAAAGCCACAGGATGAAGAAAAAGAATACCGCAAGAAACTGAAGAATCTCAGGCTACAACATGTTGCTAAGGAGTTTAATCTTCAACAGACTCGTGGCCCTGTAGGTTCAAGTTGTGGCTCACAATCAACACCAATTCTCGATGCGGTTAATCAACCCGATAAGGGAACTGGTACCACCACCCACGAATCTAAACAGCAGCAGACAGAGGATGAAATTATCTTCGACTTTGAGGAACAAGAGAAGGAGAAGGATGAGAGGATCACTTATAAGGACATTGAGGAAGCTGCTAGGGAAAGAGTTGAAGAGGAAGCTCGAGCTAAAGCAGAAGAAGAGGCCAGGGTAAAAGCTGAAGAAAAGGCTAAAGCTGAAAAAGAAGCTGATGATTATCTTCTAGATAATCCTGAACATAACCTGGAACAAACTTCTGAGCCACCAAATGACCCAGAGCCTCCTCATGACTCATCATCTTTAGACTCATCATCTCATCATTCATCTCCACCACCATCCAAAGACACTACCACCAGATCCGCATCCAGATCTGTCAAGAAACCAACCAACACTTGGATATCACGGGCAAAGACCAAAATTGTCAAGGCTGTCAAGCAAGTACGAAAGCGAAACGCGGTCAACAAGAAACTTAATCAACTGGCCGACAGACTTAATTTGCTCCAAGACGTGATGAACTAGTTTTCGAATAAAAGGGAACAGATTAAACAGTTCCTCAATAAAGATATCCAAGGGGAAATGGATAAGACGATCAGAGAATATACTCACAAGTTTCTTCTCGACACCGTCCCTGGAGTGACAAGAGAGATGTTCACCAGACAACTTTATCCTAATCTCATGCAATTGGTCAAGCAAACAATGCAATCTACTCCTGTAGCAATGCAAATCAATCCAATTGAGCCTACGGTCGTCTCCGATGCAGAATTGATTTCCAAGCTTGTTCTACAAATGTCTAAACGATCTGCAACGTTTACTTCTGATGAAGCTAAACTATTTTAGGCATTGCTGGAATATCAACTCAAAACTTCATGCAAAACGTCAGCTGAAAGGGCTAAGCGTCCAAGAGATGATGATGATGCGGATAAGGATTCTGAGCCAAAACGTAAGAAGAAAAATGACGATTCATCATCTATGCCCCCACCACCCCAAAGGACATCCACCTCGAGAAGATCTCCTCAACGTCCTCCTGCTACAGACAAACCTCAGGACTCTGAGTCTCCACCACCAACGGAGAAAACTGGTGATCACTTTGAATACACTGGTGGTGACGACAAAGAGATTCCTGAGCCCCAACAACAACCTCCTTCTTCTACATCAACAAAGCAACCAACATCATCATCAAAACCAAAGAAGAAAAAGTCTACTTCAGTTGTGTCATGGCTAGATGAAGACGAATCTGAAGAGTATGAATGGTTTTCAAAGTTGGTTGATGCAACCCCTCAGTTACCGGAAGGCCAAGAACCGGTAGATGGTAGAACTATGGAGCAGGTCAAGATTATCCAGGAAAAGTTCAAGGTGAAAAAGATGACGAAAGCAGAGTTGAAATGAATCAAAAACGACGCTTTTCAACTGCTTAAGGACAACTCTGCCAGTGCCATTGAAGTCGAATATCATCTCGACAACATAGCACGAGCCATGTCCAACAACATTGATTGGCTCAACCCTGAAGCAAACATCGACTTCACCAAACCTGACAAGGCTCCATACTACACCGACTGGACTAAGCCACTACCTACTATTGGCCGACCTGATCAACCAAAGATTCCCTATCGTTATTTCTTCAACAATGACCTGGAATTTCTTCAGCACGGTGGCGATGTTAGCACTAAATACGCTACCTCACTCACCTTCCCTTTCCCGGCACCAATCTACTCCAACAATATAGCCATCGAGGAAGAAGCCACACACATGTTTGTTGACAATGTGGTTAAGTATGACCTCAATGCACTGTATGGGATTCATCATTGGCCAGAACGAAGAAGAATCTACTACAGAAGCTGCCAGGTACTCAAATCGAAAAAGGAGGTGTTCAGTGACGAACGGATCGTTGCAATAATGCATGTTACCCTGTCTTCTAAGTGGGACTACTCATTCCTCAAGAAAATAGTAGTAAAACGTCAAGACGAACAGGAATATGACTTTTCTTAAGCGGATTTCCCGAGATTGTCACTCAATGACATTGAAGATATGTACCTTGCCAAGGTACAAGGACGAATGCGACATTTCTCCACAAACATCCAGCTTCAGTACATCAAGTCATTGCTAATATTCATCAGAAGCATCGTTATCCAGGAACGTGTCAAAGATATTCAACTTGCCGTGGAATCATACCAGAAACGTGTTAATCTCACCAAACCACAACTAGACCTTCCCGATATCAACCATCTTGCTCAGTACACCATCATTAGGAAACCATTTGAGATAGTTTACCGCAGTGAACTTCAACGAAATTGCTTTATGGCGTGCAAGGAGCTTCACAAGTTTTGTGATCACACTTTAAAGAAGGTTCGGGACGGGTTAGCATATCGGTTAAAGGAGATTCATGAAGGCATAGGGTCAAAGAAGAGGTGGAATTCTAAGGACAAGAGGGATGTGAAGAAGATCATTACCAGGATTGATGAAAGATTGTTTCGTAGGGATCAGATACGGACTTTAGAGAGTTTCGTGGGTGGACGTCAAAGCATATCTCTAACAGGCTACCAACGTCCAGAAAGAACTCTTGGTGTCATTGACGGACTTCCTGGTACTCCTTAATTTGTTTCTTTCATTAATTATTTGGATGTGTGATCTTTAATTGACAATGGTTTGTGCACACATAAGAGTGTACAACCCGTTCTTATAATGAAAGGACCCTGTGGTACGCTTCAGTGCCACAATCCTTATTAAAGGAGCGAAAACTTCTTACTTTTGAGTAAAACTTATCAAAACTTTCACTTTTCAAAGTTTTGCTCAAAAGACCAAGTACTTCTCCTTATGATTTTCAAAACCACAAAAGTTAATATCACTTGTTGAGGGGGAGTATTTGCTTAAAACTTTGTTCACAAATTGTTCTTCGTGGTAATCTTCCCACAAAACTCGAAATGGACATATTCGATTTCAAAAAATTTCGTCAAAAATAACATTTGATATGCCCTTTTTGAGGGGGAGAAAAAATTATGTGATAAGAAATATGTTGTGAATTGCTATTGAATCGTCGTGCTAAAGACTTAACCAATGAATTGACGAGCTCTTAAATGTTAGTAACTCGAAAAGACTTGTCCGGGACGGGTAATAATTTCAAGCTAGTTCGCTAGTGATGTAAACGTGTCTCGCAAAGGACTTGTCCTAGTAGAATGTACCATTCGAGAAACTCTTGGTAGACATGAACCTTGACGGGTTAAACCTCCTCACCAAGGAGTGTTTACAACTTCAAACTGACCTAGTCAGTGATGTAACCGTGTCTCGCAGGGAATTGTCTATCTTGAGTTGATCAAATCAAAAGTGCATGCTCTTCTCTCACCGTGCAGATTTCTGTCAAAATACTTAAGCACGTGTGGAGGGGGAGTATTTCTGCAAAATATAAAACTCTTTCAGTGGTACAAAACGGTTTTTAATCATAACCACTTTGAGAGATTTTTTCATGAAAATGGTTTTATGGCAACATAGGTTAGTCATGTAGTTATAAGGTGACTAAGGTTAGGAATAACCGTCCTATGATCTGCCAGAGCCGGAGGGATCTACCCAAGGACACCACCAATAGTTAGAATTTAGAAGTCCTTAGGTATGATAATAAAAAGGAGAAAATGAGAATCGGAGAAAGAAGGAGCTGAAGAATTAAAAAGAAACGTAAAGAAAATGGTGAAAATAAATAGCCCTCCAGATTATTCAACTTAGGACAGACACCGGGTTCAATTCATATACTACTGGTTGTCACTTGATGACACCGGTATTGAAGATCAAAGTCGTCATGGACCCAGTGACGCATGCACTAAACCTTCTTAGCCACTCAAGTTTCTCTCAACAGAAGCTTGTTTCATTCTCACAGGGAACCATACGTAAACTATCGACTTTCTCTTAGAGATTGCTGGTATTGAAGAAGTAGACCCTCTCCCTAGTCTCCGCTCAGGAAAACCAAAGCGCACTATTGAGTCTAGAGCCACGAGATTCATCTAAAGATCTCTTAGGTACACTTGACATTTCATCACTTGTCGTTCAACAATAAGGATGCAAGTGATACATTCTAGAGTCCTTCACAGATCTTAGCAATCTGTCGAGAACATTTATGAGGGGTTCACAACTGTGATCCTCAGTGATTAAATGGAAACTCCTGCCAGGGTCAACATCTAACAGCCCTGACAGCAGGTCACTTCGGTAACTTCTTGTGGGTTACGCTTAGTGTTGTCTCAAACGGTCTACACTCGTGGGGTGATGCTTCGGTATACCTTAGCGACTCACCTGAACCGTAGATGTACTTCGGTATATTTTGTTAGCTTTGTTGAGGGCATCCAGTTTCAGGAACAGCCTTTGCTAGAATTAGAGATGTGCTTTCACATTACGCTGTTAACACTCTCGAAATTCGAACTTGTAAGGGCTGGAAATCCCGCAAAGGAGATTCTTTTCAAGAATCGAGTCCTGAATATGTGGGTCATTACTTGAACTTGTTCAATGTAATGCCAACTGTCCCTTACGGGATTCGGATGGCTGATTCGCCCGACCAAGGTGAATGGAATCAAGACATTCATCAGTAGAACAATTGTAGTAATCAATTATTTATGAAAATATTACAATGATCAATTGGTGTTCGTGACTGTACCTGAGATGTTGCTACTGATGGATGCTCGCGGGAGGAAGAGATTGTGCTAATTCTCCACATGCTCATACCAACAACATCACAAAAGAAGTTCTCTCATAATCAAAAGCAACACAAAGTCAAAATGATTCTTCTTCAAATCAAAGAATCTACAAAGTTATAAAGACTCGAGAACTACTTCACATCTGGAATACACTGTCAAAAGAACGTGTGAGCATGTTGGAGATAGACGAGGAGACACTGGAGCAACGAAGCTGACCTGTAGCTGACAACAACATACTATCACAACCACCACAAAGAACAAAGAATTTAAGAACAAAGAAATCAAAGACGTCAATGCAGAATACTTCAAAAGAAACAAGATCCCTACACTGGGGAGATTGTTCGAATCAAGGCACTTCTTCTCACAAGAAAGAAGAATGTCAGAAGACGTCAAAGCAACTATTACATCAGCACAACAACGTTTAAAGATTACTCAAATCATTAATTACCAACACTTAGGGGGAGATTGTTGGAATCACTCCTAAACAATGTTTCAAGTGTTTGTAATCAATATGTAATAGGTTGCTTAATTAGGCTTTTAAGTTAGTATTAATGGCAAGACTTATGTAGAAAGCCCATAAGCCTTGGCCCAAGCCCAATAAGGAAAGGAAGCGAACTTGTGTGTTGCCCTAGTTCCTTCTCTATAAATAATCTTGTAAACTCCCATTTGGGGGTTGGTTGTTCACTTCATTCAAATCCTACGCCTAAACCTTTCTATATCATACGTGTGTTTTGTGTGTTAAGTGTTCATCCGATCCTTCCTTCATCTATTTCTAACATATTGATGCTTGTGTTACAACATGGTGACCTAACAGGAGATATATATCAATATACCTTTGCATCAGACACCAAGAAATCGGTGCTCAAGTATCGGCCGGTTGTAGCATTTACATCCCACATTATACACCACAATGGTACCAGACGCATCCAGCTTCAATTCGTTTAGGAACAATTCACCCTTTGGGCCTCCAATTTCTGTAGCCATGATAATACACGTAATGGACCTTTTTAGTTTTATTCCTATTGGTCTCACTCACAATGTATGGACAGGCAATGGGCTTCATGCCTCATTTATGCAGTCTCCATTTAAGAAAGATGTAATTGATAAGTGGTTCGAATTCTTTAAGGGTGCATAACTGCAGCCCTTTTGTGTTCCATAACTGCAGATTTCATTTGCAGCATTCAAGATGATTTATCATAAGCATTCAAGATGAGTTTATCATATACTAAACGAACATTTGTAGTTATTGGTGTGCAATGCATTGGTTGTACCGTACTTTGATTAGTGCACAAATCCTCTCCCACTTTAAACCATTCATGAAAAATTGTATTTATTGGTGTGCAATGCATATGTTGTACCGTACATGATTTCGTGCATAAACTCTCTTGCACATTAAATTAAGGGGTTCAACTATTAGGTATAATAGATATATAACTTAACTATCAAAACAAGTGAATTATGAAAGGGTGAAGGAAGGAAACCACAGTCCAAAATAACCTCACCAAATTGTCAACAAATTTTACGAACTAAGATTGCATACAAATTAACGCGACACCAACAATGCATCGATAAGTAGAACGAAAACCGCAATCCACAGCCTATTCTCCCATACGGAACAAATCACAAGCTACATGATGAAGAATTTTCAAGGTTGATGTGAAATGAATTTCATAGTCCTTAATCTCCTTTTGATTTTATAACCATGCCTTTTGATTTGACATTTTACGAGCTTTGTTGATTTGTGAGAAGGTATCACTAATGGCCTTCAAATTAAACTCATTGGGCTCAACCAATTTCAGGCCCATGTCCTCTTCATTGGGCTCAATCATTTTGAGGGCCGAAGAATGGATCGAAAAAATCACAATGATATTGATTAAGTCGCGTACATGAATTAGAAATTCGCACTCACTGGATAATATGCAAAACAAAGCCTCATCACCGATAAACATTTCATATATGTTCATAATCTTTATCTATGGAATTTATAAGCAGAGGTGCACATTTTGTTTTTTTTAACCGAACCGGTTTCGGTTTTAGTCAAATACTCAAAAACCGGTTTTGCGTAAAATCAGTCCGGTTTGAAACCGGTTTAAACTAAGAACCAGTTCGGTTTAAACCGGTTTTACCCAGAACCGGTTCGTTTAAACCGGTTGACAACAAACAATGCAAACCGGTTTCTAAACCGGGAGTTCGGTTTTCCCTAAACCGGTTTTTGGTTTTTTTTGGATCAAATCGGTTTTCTGGTTTTTTTTTATATAAGTAAATGAATATGATTTCGATTATTTGCTTAAAGATGACGCATATTTATATGAAAAGAAAATTTGTTTCCTCTTTCTTTACGTAAACTCCTATTGAGCTTATCAGAAACATTGAGTTGATGACGATCAAAATTATGTGAATTAACTTTTTATATGAAAAAAACTAATAATTTTAGGTGCAATATCTTAAAATAGTGACTGAACACCACGGGAACCCGATAGAATTCGTTTTCGTAGTGTTAATTTTCGTAAAAACTTTGATTTTTTTTAAATGTATCCGGTCTTAAAATATGTGTTTATAGTTCTTGTTTATTTACTTCATCAATACATGAAAAATAAACTAAAATCTTAATCAAATGCTCTTATATTATGATACCAATTTTTTTGTCATCCGATTGTTTTTTAATCCTGGTTTCGTCACTGTCAAAAACTCAGGTTTTTATACTAAATCTTTTATTGTTAACTAAATAGCTTCTTGAGAACTACATAACACTAAAAATTAACGGTAATTGAGAAAATATATATGTAGCTATCAGTCTACGTCAAAGTCTATATATTTCTTAGTCATATTGTTGATTAGATCATTGTCCACACAAGTGTGCGACTAGAAACCTGAATAAAGTCGAATGATGTTTCCAACGGTGACTAAATTCTTAAGTCCACAAAGACAATTTCAATCTTGTTTTTTTGGTTATATAGTCCACAAAGATAGTGCCATGACTAAAACCTTAATAAAAGCCGTCTTTAAGCGAGTGCAAGTGATGCCATTGCATAGGACCATCGCTTGACGAAGACTGCAAATGATATAGTGTATATACACAACATCAGACTTGAGTTTAATTAGTTCACTCACAAATGATACAAGTGTATTTTGAGTGTGTATTTAAGGGTTTTTTTTTTGTGATGGCACGAGGCCATCGAAATTCATGAGACTACTTTGTATTCAACTACTACTTATGACAAAGCTAATTCCCTTATAGAAGTGACAAAATAAAAACAAAGGCTAATCTTGCTCATTTCTTTGTTGCATTCTTGCATTATGACAACCATTTATGTGGCCTTTTATCAAGTTAACATTTTTATTCGTAGTGTTTTAGGTCTTCTTAATATTGAATTAGATTAGAGTGTCTGTGGATAGTGTAGTATGCCGGTATAATCAGTGAGACTAAGTTGTGTTTGGTTTGTTTGTGTGACGATGTGAGTTTGTAGATTTTATAGGATAGCGTTATACAACACGAAGCTAAACATTCAGTGATTCACAATTTGTAAAATCTTGTTAGTTGTTGCACACGCGAAAATGCAATACAGTGTAGCAGTATACATGAAAATACCACATTTTCGTTTTGATATTTAATAAACAAATATCAAAGTACGTGATGCATCTTAAGTATTTATGATGGATACAAAGAGTTTTTTCAAGAAATATATGGTTGATTTTTATCTCTACTATATATAAAGCAAAAAAAGGTTTTTTTTTTTTTTTTTTTTTACTTAAAATTAAAAAAATGAGTAATATTTAATTTTCAAAATACCTTTATAAAACTTAAATTATTATTTAAAAATTTAAACAATGTTACCTTAATAAAATAGTTGCTTTAAAAATGCTCTCACCTAAATTTCAAAAAATATAATAAAATACATGACAACTTTTGATAATTTTAAAATTTTTAAACGAGTTTTTCTTTTTATTTATTTTTTTTTTTCTTTTTTTTTTAAATTTATTTATTTATTATTATTATTAAATGATGAGACATCCCTTTTATATTTAAAACCATATTACCAAAAAGCTACATTCTTAAGACCAATTTACCAAAAGTGACACTTTAGTTTCCAATTATAAAAATCTACTTAGAAAGCAAACTTTTTTGCTCGTCCTCTTGCTTTGCTCGCCAACCATCACGTATATCAATATGTATTGCACAAAAGCCCAAAAGATCCATAGCACATAACATGTAGACTTGTAGTTTTCCATATCAAACACATTTCTTTATACACCTAGTTACCAAAATGAACTCATTCTATACCCAATTTACCAAAGAAACCTATTTCACTACTTTTACAAGAATGAACCATGGGGAATGGGCCAAGACTCCAAAAACAACAATAAACATATAACTAGGGGTGTTCATCGGTTCGGTTATCGGGCTATTCGGTTTATTCGGTTCGGTTAATTCGGTTAATTTTTTTTCTGGGTATAACCGAAAACCGAACCGAACCGAAATTAAATTTCATTCAACCGAACCGAAAACCGAACCGAATAACCGAAAACCGAACCCCTATAACCGAAAACCAAACCGAATAACCCGAATTACATAATTTTAATTATTTTTTTATTTAATGTTATATATTTCAGCATAAAATATTTTTTTCAAGCTTAAATCATATTATATTTATACTAAAAAAGAGTTTTAGTGATCTTTTTTCATATATATACATAGAAAAAATATATATTTTATTTGAATTCGGTTTTCGGTTTTCATTGCCAAAACCATATCCAACCCGATAACCAAATATTTAGTTCGGTTCGGTTCGGGTTTGACCAATTCGGTTCGGTCACAAATTCGGTTCAGTTATTTTCGGTTCGATTCGGTTTCGGTTTTCGGTTATTGTGGATATTACCCAATCCGTGAACACCCCTACATATAACGTTCTTTTGTCATTTTCGATTTTCCTCCATCTCTCATTTTTCCCTCCACATCTTTTTCTCTCTCACACATTCAAACACATACACACATACATTTCCTTTCTCTCTATCTCTATATCTAAAACACACAAAACTCACCAAACAACCTCAAAAGAAACATATCTAGATCAGACAATGAACCCTTACTCTTTTATCAAATGTTTCAGCAAGCAAAGCTTCCTCGCCAATTTCAATAGGTTGTGGGTGCTAAAAGACAATGAACACAGCGAGCAAACCTTCCTCGCCACTCATTTGCTCACCGATTTCAATAGGTTGTGGGTGCTAAAAGACAATATGAACACAACGAGCAAACCTTCCTCGCCACTTATTTGCTCACCGATTTCAATAGGTTGTTGGTGCTAACAGACAAAGAACATAGCAAGCAAACCTTCCTCGCCATTCAATTTGCTCGCCGATTTCAATAGGATGCGGGCACTAAAAGACAACGAGCACAGCGAGCGAACACTTGCTCGCCCCTCAGTTTGATCGCTTCGTCGATTTCTATAACACTACTTTCGATGGTCCAATTTCATAAAGTAGATTCGTATAAGTTCATTTAAAAAATTCACGCTCTATTTAATCCTAACCTTAATAAAAATTGAACCAGAAACTTAACTATAAATGATACAATGTTACTATTTTTTTTTATTATTATTATTATTGTGTTAGTTCATATATAGTTGAAGAAAATGTATAACGATAATATTGCAAGTATAAGTGTTTGTTATTATAAAATCTTGTTGCTATACACGAATAATATGTTAGTTTAAAATAATATGCCAATTTCTTCTCCCGAATAACAAGATACGCATGCAATCAATTTTGTCTGTTTACGGATGTTTTGGCCTACCAGTAGTGTATTTCCATGTCTATAATATCCATTCGTGATTATACCCAACCGACGATTTTAGAAAAGAAGAAAAAAACAGTAATTAATACAAGGGTCCGTGTATAAGCTATGTATAAGGACGGAATCAGCATAAAATATGACCGGGTGCATTTTATGTTTATTTTATATTTGTAAGTATATTAACTAAATAGTACGTACTAAAAACATATTTCGATGAACCGGATGCATTTAACATGCATGTAAGAAAAATCGATTTTTTTTTTTCAAAAAAAACAACACCACATCGAAAAAAGCCATGAGATTCTCGGCAATCTGTGGTTCCGTCCCTGTCCGTGTATAAGCCAAGTTTGTTATCAATTCATGCATATGTGTAAGGAAGAGTACAACATCGGCAGTGTGCATGCATAATCACAATATAATGTTTTTAGCTTTACAATTTTAGCAGATTGTTTTGCAAATGCAAAATATGTAAGTTATAGTTAAGAAATGATCGAAAACATTTGCTTTATTGTATAAAACCAAGAATTAATACATACTAATCTCTTTTTGCCGTTAAGTTGTTGGCTAATAAAATTCTTGCTTTTCGACAAAAATAGTTCGTATGGTAAATGTGTTGGCCAATCCATTTTTTTTTTCCTCTTGGAATAATATGAGTTTTAAATTAATTTAATCGATTCCTCCGTTCACGGTTTAAACCATTTAACCGGTTTAACAGTCGATTAAACATATTTTTCGTCAAAGCCATTTTCCAGTACCTAAACTGGTCCGGTTAAACGAGTCTTTTTACTCACAATAATTTTACCGTAGCTAAAGTAGCTCTCCTGGGGTTTGAAGTGGAATTTTGTCAACTTCGGCATAAAACATTAAAACCTGAAACTACTTTTTTTTGCTCAAAGTTATTTCACAGAACATAATAATTAGTAGTAAACGTGGGTGTTGGTTCAGATACTACAGTGGAATTTTGTCAACTTTGATATAAAACCTAAAAATACTTGTATTAGTACTACTAGTAGGGTGAAGACAAGGGCATTTTAGTTAAGTTACTTTGACCGGGTAAACATGGAATAAAAATCTCTATAATGAATACAGATTTCTTGACAATTTTTCCGCTGCATGTGTTTGACTAGCTAGCTACTGGGACTCCGGCTGCAATTTGCATGCATGATGGTTCAAATCACGTATATACAACAAGATAAATATTGTCCTTACTCCTTACCTTGTTTTAAGTTGGGGCACGTAACAATCCTATAGTACGAAGTATTGATTTGCTACAAACATGTTTTAAGAATAGGATTAGCATATTAGTTAATTATATGTGTATCAATCATTTTTTACGAATAGGATTATCATTCCTTAAACAACCTGGAACCCCCACCAGAACAACTCCATAAAATACCATCCCCATATGGCAGTTAATCGGCAAGATTGATATACGTTGATTGTCAAAAAAAAGTATATGCGTCGTTATTTCTCTTGAATAGCTAACTCGCTTGTATCTTTGCGCTAGGTTCAGTAAAAATTAGCATCTTGCACATGTAATGGAAATATGAAACGATTCACACAAAATGTATGTTTTCTTCTACTAATGATAACCAAGCACTAGCTATTTCAACGTCAATACCTTTGACGTTAAGTTGTTAATTAGAGCACAAGGTGTCATAACAAGCTCCAACTTCGTCGTCGTGCCACCTCAGCGCCACATCATCATCTTTTTTTTCCACAACTAACCACTACAAACCCGCTCCTCACTCATAACAAACCTCAACCTCTTCATTTGAGGCCCACCATTACACACACAAACACACAAACCTGTGTTTATCAATTAAAAAAAAAAAAACATTTGTCAGAAATTTACTTCGTCGTCCCCACGAAGAACACCTCCACGACATCCCACGGCGAGGGGGGCCGGTGTGGCGGCGAGCCACGATGAGGCTCCACGTAGGACGACGGCGAAGCACGATTTTACCACACCGGGTGCTCTTAGCTATCATAGTTTGTTAGCTCTCTAAAATTCCACAAAAGTATGCTGAGTAGAAAGCTTATAGCTATAAGTACTATTATTTTTTTCCCAAAGCACAATAAACATGCAATGACGTCACTTAGCAATTTCTCACGAACAGAGACGGAACTTGACAAGTTTTAATGAACAGAGACGGAACTTGACAAGTTGTTAATTAGCTAAGACAGTTGTTAGCTCTCTAAATTTCCACAAAAGTATGCTTAGTAGAAAGCTTATAAGTACTATTATTTTTTTTCCATAGCACAATAAACATGCAATGACGGCACTTAGCAATTTCCCACTAACTGAGACGGAACTTGACAAGTTTTAACGTATTTATTTTAGAAGGGCCAATTTACATTTTCATTTAACATTTGTACTAATAATACCTACCATTACAAAGTGTAAAGGTTAAAAACGCACTTGTGACTAAAATTTTGAAGAGCCACCTCCCGGTCTCCACTAAGTTACGTCCTGTCCACGAATGCAATTCAATGCAATATATTACAATTAAATAGGAACGAAGGCAATTCAATGCAATATATTACATAAATATATAGAGAAAAAGTTCAGTGGTAAAATTCTTTACAGCTAATTCAATGTATCTTTCACTTAAAAACTTTGCTTTAATTACATATTTTAAACGTTTACAAAATGATATTTTGTTTTGTATACATGGAAGCAGAGTGTGACACGGGCCACACCCGATATCGAGTCATGCAGTAGTTATTTTTTTTCAAAAATGATCGCTTTTTTGATAGATGCAACGCCCAATAATATATATTTGTGCTACCTTTTTACGATGCAACTTTAGTTTAGTCCAAAATTCTCCATGATGTGATATGCTGTCGAAATTTTGTTTTCAACACCCTCCTGAAAATATTTTATGAGTTACTGATCAGGTGTTATAAATAAACTAAAACTATGGTCAATCTTGGCTTATTTCATTAAGAAAGCAAGTACTTAATTGACTGGTAACCAAATGCATACGACGAGTACTGGCCAGTCTCCCTTTCAGTTCATGGACTTTGTGTTTGCACAAGAAATAAAATAAATCAAGATAGTTAAGCAAGCTTTATTTTCGATTAGTTATTTTCATTCATATTGTTTATAATACCTCACGGTGCTTGTGGATTGTTTTTTATTAAACGTTAAAAAAAAAAAAAAAAAAAAAAAAAAAAAAAAAAAAAACATTCTACAACCTAACAACAGAATACATAAAAGGATCCCGTAAAGACCCTTTACCGAAACCCAAACATAAAAGGAGCCCGTAAACAAACACCTAATTAACAAACTCAAAGACACATTCTATACATCAACGATAAAAGAAATTTTTGTGGGTAGTGTTTAGTATATCGGTTGTACGTAATCAGTGAGATTATGTTGTGTTTGGTTAGGTAATTTACTTTGAGTCTATAAAGTTTATGTATAGTGTCACTTTATATATATACAAACACGAAGCTTATCTATACTTCCAATATGCCACCTTCACATCAAAATATAATTAGATTCGGGTTAATGAGAAATGCTAGAGGCACATAAATATATTCACAAAATCTTTCATAAAATGACATGTCAATCAGAGAGAAGGAAAATAAACTATAATAAAATTCAACAATTATTGTCTGACACGTCATTTTGTGGATGTTTTAACGTGGCTCTAGCATTCCTCGTTAATTTATATTATAAAAAGAAAAGTAATTCACATTTTTCATAATATAATAAACATTTGTTGCACTCCTTTTTCCGTATTAGGAACATGAAAATCTACTCTTTCAACTATTTGTACATGAGGCGATTTCCACCTTAAATATGAACCTCAAATTAGTATTCGTATCTCTAAGATCGGCTTAGGAGTCTAGTCTTAACTGTTAGATTTTTTTTTAATGTTAGAGATATTGAGTTGCTAAAGATTGGTTAAACACTAAATTTTCGCAACGTACATATGGATATATTACCAAAGGGCTTTAACGTTCTCACTTCCGAAAAACTCATGGGCCCATTGGAGAGATTTGGTGGATAAAAGGTCAAGAGTTCGAGTCTCGGCTCGTGCTCACTCCAGTTGGTGCCCCACTGGGACAAGAGAGTTGCCGGAGCTATTCCTTGTGAGGTGGACAATGGTTGGTGCCAAAAAGTACCCAAGGTCACCCATCAATTCACACCTTTGGTGGACGTATGAATATATACTGTGTTTTTGGTATTTTCCGAATGCGATTGACAAATTTACTTTAGGACCGGTAAATTGGATAGTATTGGTAGCAAATTATCAGACAGATAGCACATTTCGTGTTGTAAACGAATATCAATATGCTTGATGCTTCCGTTAAGACTTTAAAGTCTGTTATCAGTTCATTCATATGTGGAACAAAGAGTGTATGCGAGCCTGTGATGTTATCATCATCAAGTATATTAATGAAGGATATGTTGTACTTAGTTTCACAGTTTGTGCAACATATATTGAGGTTATAGTAAAAAGAAAATATTAACCAGTTTGAGCAAGTTGGTATTTAATTTGAAAGCACTCTTTTATGATAGAACATAGTACATTCATGTTGATTACAACTTCACGGAACTATATTTTTCAAAGTGCATGAAAACTTAACATAGTATCTTCTAGTTACTCGATGCATTTTTGGCACATATTCGGATCAAACTATTTGGAGAACCAATAAACACCTTTGTGCTCTGATGACTCGTCTGGTTCGGCGTAGATGCACTCCTTGGTCTCTCTCCAAAACGCCTTAAGAGGGGGAGTATTGTCTGACATGTAATACTCGCCTAATATAGGTCTCACAGCTTTTGTAGCCTCGACGGCGTGATAATGAGGCATGCTTGGGAACAAATGGTGAATGACGTGAGAACTATTTATATCGTGCTGAATCCAATTCAAAATCCCAAAATCTCTATCGATGGTTGATAAAGCGCCTCTTAGCCAATCCCACTCGGATGAATCATAGTGTGCGACTGATGGGTGAGTGTGGCTTAGGTAAGTTGACAAGATAAAGAATCCACCCTCCATAAACAAAGGAATCACATACAAGAAAAGTGTCGATTTCCCACCTTGTGTAACTGCAAGATGGTACAAAGCATAAAGAACCGTGATGATTCCAATATCTGATAGCACAACGTAACCACGTTCACTATCGTTAAAGATGCCACTTTGAGGCAAGAAATGGTTAGTGAACCGTTTGTAATCACGACCATAAACGTTAAACAGCAGGTACAAAGGGTAACCAAGGGTGATTCTAACAATGAGAATGAACACGTTCCCTGGTCCATTGTTCAAAAACTCGGTGAAGAAAGTATCTGACTTGCGTTTTGGGATGTACACCTCATCATACTCTAGTGAATTCGTGTGAGCATGGTGACTTCGATGACTGTACTTGAACGAAAAGTATGGTGTCATGACAAGCGAATGCAAGATAAAACCAACTGTATCATCGATCCATTGGTATTCACTAAAAGAATGATGGCCACATTCATGACCAAGTACCCAAACCCCATAAAGAAAACTACCTTGAGCTAACCAATATAATGGCCAGCCGATATAGTATAAGAGAGGTTGATCATTAGGGACCAAAGGAAAGTAATTTGACGCAATATAATAAAAGGTATACATTATGATGGCGTCCCGAAAGACATAACCTAGAGAGCGAATAAGTGAACGTTCGAAACAGTGTGGTGGTACGGCTTTCTTTAGATCAGCGATCCCAAAAGGAGGTTTCGAGACTGGAACACGTTTGAGTACGTCTTTTTCGTTATCTAAAGCGTTCATTTGGCCACCAGCTCCCATGGTTTCGAACCCGAAAATTAGATGTGAAGAAAAGGTCTAAATGAATGAGTATTGATCAGTTGTGGAATGTATTGCATGTGCCATAAGGTATATAACATATATATAGCTGGGGATTATGCTTATATATAGTTTTAAATCGAATGCGCAGAGTCTACATGCTGACCAAAAAACAACTATTCTCTGTTTGTAGTCTGCATGTTGATGTCCTTATCCTACACTAGAAAAAATATTTCCATCGACACGATAAAATTCGTCATTAAAAGTAAAAACAAAATATCGCGAAAAGATGAAAATGTCGACAAAAGTTAAAAAAGATGTTACTATTTGATTTTTTTCCTACACTTAAAAAAGTGTAAGTAAAAATGAAATCGATGAAAGTATACTTATAATGACATAAAAAAAATATAAGGATAAGTTTTATTGTATTTCATGACACATAATTTTCATAAAAAGTGTCAATCTCAAAATTTTGACCTTTTTCGCTCACATGCAGGGCCATGGGCCAAATAGGCACGGGCCAACGGGTTCGAGCCCGAACGGGCATGGGCCAAATAGGCACGGGCCAACGGGCTCGAGCCCGAACAGGCACGGGCTAAACAAAATTCTTGATATCCGTAAATTTATTGTTAAAAAAAACATAATAAAATAAAATACATGATTCACTGGAAAACTTTATTTCATGGTACCCGCCGCCGTAACGCGCGGGTACCCTGCTAGTTTCTTTAACATACGAGGTTTTTTTTAAGGATATTTATATGAAGCCAAATGAAATGAGAGATGAAATAATCTCCATTCTTCATTTCATTCGACTTAATTATAAATATCCTCTAAAAATACCCCGTATGTGTTTTAGTTTTCGTGTATTCTTTTTTGCAACTCTGACGATCTATGTAATGTTTTAATTTATGAATAAAGATTTTTAATTTCGTACAATTAAATTTATGTTTATATTCACATTTACGTTTTTAGTTTATAAATATAAAGTAGTTAATTAAATAAAAAAAAATTGATTGAAATGTGCGAGAGAGTAACCAGAACGGATGTTTGATAAGAGGGAGTAGGGGTGTCCAAAAAAACCGAAGAACCAAAATAACCGAGGAACCGTACCGGTATCGACCGGGAACGGGACCGTATATTAGAACCATGGTACGGTTCTTGGTTCCTAAAATTTCAAAATTTCGGTTCTCGGGACGGTTCGGGTCGGAACCGTCCGGTTCCCGTACTTTCTCGAAAGAACCGACTTTTATGAAAATATGTAATTTTATAGGGTTTGTTTGGGATATTGTGTACATGCAAGTATGCGGCCTTTTAAGAAAATAGAAAAACCTTACCTAAACCTAAAAACTCATAAACCTTAACCTTTAATCCATTGATTCCATTCAAAGATTCAAACATCATTCATCAATATGAAAGTAAGTTTTTTCTAAACTGGAATATCGAGTATGCGCATAGCCGCATATCGAATAATTCTGTGTTGCTTAGTAACAACTAGCAAGAAGTTGTAAGTAACAATTGGTATTTGTTTTTCATTAAACTTAATGATAAAAGTCGAGAAACAATTAACGATTATGGCGTCACTTTATGATATATCGTCACCATGTAAGTTATTGTAAGTCAGTCACCATGATTGATATATAATATTCTCAACGAGTTTGCAATTATTTTCATGGATAATGAGTCTGCTATTACCGGAGATATGTTTTTTTGTTTGTTTGTAAGTCAAGTTGTGGAATACTATTAAGGTTGTCAACTTCTTTCAAAGTTCTACGAACCGAGTACCATAAATTCATATCCATCAAAATATATTTTTTTAACACTTTGGTACTCATGGGAATTACCGAAATTCCCGTACCGAAACCGAGTAACATACCGGAACCGAACCGAAAAACTTGGGACGGTTCTTGGTTCCACTTTTTTCCTTATTTTTGGTTCTCGGTTCTTTCGGTGCGGTTCCGGTTCGGGACGGTTCTAGTACCATGGACACCCCTAAGAGGGAGTGAGCGAAAGTGAGAAGAGAGAGAAAACTGAGGTGGCGCTGAGTGGCTCACCCACCACTCGTTTTAGCCTAATAATTGTTGTATATTTACAAGGGATATACTATAGGAACCCCCATATAGTCAACCGTACAAACCACGAAGCATACAGTATAACACTGTGATGCACACAATACAACCTCGATGCGTGTGTAATGTAGCAACCCCTATACGGGGTTTCGTATAACCTGCCCCTATTTATAAACGGGTTTTTTTAACTTGTGTCTTATGGGCACAAGTTAAGCACACCATAAGTACATAGGGGCTCACGAAAAAGTACACGAGGATTCACATAAAAGTACAGATAAGTGTACTTTTATGTGAGTCCCTGTGTACTTTTGATGTACTTATAGTGTGCTTAACTTGTGCCCTTGGGGCACAGGTTAGAAAAACTCTCTTTATAAAAGATTCCACAAAAACTTACTAAACTAATCATTAATTCCATTCGGAAACTTACTTTCTTCAACGAAGCTATTTCAAAGTCAATACCTTTTGTGTTACGGTCTTTGCTTAAGTAGTAGGAGGGCTCCAAAGTTCCACAAAAACATGCTGGACTAGCTAGAAATTATGCAATCGAATGTAGTACAATTAATATGATAGATGTGACTACCCGAAGTAATATCTATCGATGTAGTACAATTACAATGTGTTCTCAAGTTAAGTAAAAAGGAGGAAGGAAAATGAAAGTGATAAAAGTTGTGTTATCTAGTTTTTTCTTAGGAAGTAAAGTGAGTGAAAGTGAAGATATTTTAGTTATAAAACTTTCACCCCACTTTTGGGATGAAAGTGACTTTACTTCCTCTCACTTACTTTACTTTATCTTTCTTTCACTTTCTTCATTTTTTTTCTTAAGAACACAGCATTAATGTGTTAAGCTGACTAAAGTTGCGAGACCACTCAGCTTTTGGAGCTGAAAATTTATCGAAATTTTTTTGTCGATATTCCCGGCCCTGTTGATGAGTTTGGCTATTGCATCCCTCAAATACTTTTGCGGTTAAGTTTTTACGTACCAGTTAGTTGATTGATCCAAAGTCTTCAATTATGTAACGATCTCGATCAAGCTGGTGAGATGAACAAGATGCTTCACAAAAAGTTATATATAGTCTTGGCATAAAGAATGCTAGCTAGTTTGCAATGAAGATCTTTAAATCAAATGGCATCTGTTTGCAGGAGGATAAAACTCTCGTATTCCCGAAACATTTAGTTCATTCCTAATCTTTAGCAGCTAGGCAATCACCGAAAAAAAAATTGTAATTTAGCGACACCAAAATACAGTGTCACTAATAGTAAAAAAAATGTCGATAAAAGGTATCAAAATATCAACAAAAGTTAATAAAAATGTCATTAAACTTTCTGGGCGTTTCACCTACACTTAAAAAATGTAGGTAAAAGTAAAGTGTAGTGATTGGCATACCTAATTGGTATGCCTAATTTTGTGTCTAACAAGGATCTTGATACATATGTCAAAATCAATGGTATGTGTGAGAAGAAAAAAATAGTGGAATCCATGTGTTCAACAATTAATGGAGTAGGCATATAATTAGTCATATGAAGTAGTCATCCTAATCATTTTTCAAAAGTAAAATATGTAAAACTCTATTTATAACTACAGAAAAAATTGCCATGACGAGGTTTTTTTTTTTTTTTTTTTTTTTTTTCTAAAATCTTTTGTGACACAGTTTTTAAAAATAGTTTCATTAAATCTCAAAATTTTGACTTTTTACTCGTAGTTTTTAAAAGTGTCATTAAAAAACTAGATTTATTGAAACATTTTGTGTCACCATAATTTCTGTCACTGAAAGTCAATCTTTTAGTGAATATATGACACAAAAAGATGTTTTTACGCTGTTATCCAGACCGCATTTTAGATCGAGTGGCTCAATCGAAATGCCATTGTTTAATCCAAAGGGCCGAGGTGTGATCTATCATCTATGACGATGTTAAGTAAAAACAATCAAATTTTATTTGGATCCAAATCATAAACACGCATTGCATGCTAGCTATATGTCCGTAACCTTTATTTATTTCGCTGCTAGCCTCTCTTGCTATTATAAATGGATGATCGTTTCTCTGCAAGACTTGAGATAATTAAACTTCTGAAAATCGAAATCTTGATTAAAGATGTACAAAACCTAACTAGGTATCTCGTGAACGTTTACGAAATTTCTCTCGCTAGTATATATATACTTTAGGTATAAGTTTTTTTTCAATCTATAAAAAGATTTGGGTTTCCAGATTTGTAACTGCTTAAAAAGAGTACATTTTATGTATTCAAGTAATAATTCTACGTTTTCAACAAGTTACGAGTATTTTCAATATTGGCTTCTTGAATAAATAAAGTTAAGAATATTTGACTGATAGCCTTTAGACCTTTAAGATCAAATATAAAGTATTCAAGAAACGTCACGGGTGAAACATTATCTAGAACGTATTCTAGACCAAATTCAAATACATATACTAATCTTTTTTATTTCTTCTAACGCCAATTGTTTTATAGCGTGCTGAAACCTACTTATCGTTTTTTGGAAAAGGGTTCCCGATAAATATTATTAAGCCAAAAAATAATTAAGTACAACCATTGTGAGTGAATCCCACATCTTAACTCATAAACAAGCAAAAACAAACACACCTACTGTGTTTTAAACCTAGCCTATCATAAGAGTGACATGCCAAACTTACGTGATCTATAAAACTTTATCTAAGTCGATCATTGTGACACACGGTAAATTTTCACTAAAATTTAACTGATAATTAGTAATTTATTATTACTAAGCATGAGTCATGAAGCATGCATAAGCTTTGCCTGATCATTTGAGTAGATAACTCGCATACAGTAAAATTTTCACCACTCTTGCATTCATATCATTTCATGAATATTTCATTTTTGTCTTATGATTCGAATTGTAAGGCGAGAGGTTATCTCGTTTTCCCCAGTAACCGACACTGCACGCGTACCGACACTATGATAAGGGTTTGATAAAGCAAATGACAAACAACTGTAAAGAAAATTATTACAAAAATAATAATATCTCCGATACGTGACCATAAGATATTACATCTAAAAGTTATCAAACAATGATACCTCGTCACAATTTAATCACACGGGACACAAAGTATTTAACACACATCCATTTGAGCAATAACTTTTATAAGACTCAAGTACAAACATACATAAGTATAATGTATATGCATACATTTTATACAATAAGTATCCTACATACATATACTTACATAAATGAATGAATAAATACACTAAATAAAAAGTGAGATAATGCATCCTTTGTCTTCTTATCCCACACACGACAAAACCTCACCAAAAGCAGAAAAAGGAAGAGATATCAATCTTCTTCAACCCCTAGACCTGTTCCTCATGTCTACGCTCCATATAGGCCGAATCTCCCAAGATGGTAAACCAACACACCTCTTCCTAATATTCCTCATCTATCCTCACCAAAACCATGTAAGTTTTTGCTTCCCAAATCTCCTCTTGATGCGCCGGCTACCCTTCGATGGAATCCAAGAAGGATCAAGATAAACCACCTAAGAGAAACAAATCTTCACACCAATCTATCTTGAGCCAATATCCAAGATTCGTCTAGTTTTGGAAGTTAACTAAATTTGGCTTCAAACCAAGTTACAAGATGAGAAAGCTTGGTTAAAGACTCCTCTTGTGTTTCCCTTTTTATTTCAGCCGAGACCCCCAAGAGTGCCACACTTCAAATCCCACCACAAAAAGATAAGAAAGCTCTAAAGGTGAAGAAACATCATTTGTGTTTTGCTCTAGGTCGATTGGAAGTTGTGGTGGTGATAAACTCTTGGGTTGGCCTTCGGATTCATTGTCATCGAGTTGGTTGTAAGAAATCACTCAACTTTGTACTTGTTAAAATTTATGAATCGGGTTGTTAGTAAAATTGATAATTTGATTTTTGAAGTTAAGTATTCTTGATGTTGATAAACTTTGTATTTTTGGTAAATGATTTTGTCACGTTGGGATTTGATTTGTTGTTGGTTTATGTTAGTATGGTTTGTGTCGAAAAGTATAAACCAAGAATTTGGATGAGTTAAGTTATATAAAACCTGCTAATAGCATAAGTATCGAATCTGAGAAATTAAGATAGTTGTGACACTTTGTTTTAGAACTCGAAAAATTTCATAGTAATGTAGAGAAGCCAGGTTGAGTAGTACTCAACTATCAAAAGGCTTTAGCGTGTCGTTGTTTTTAAATATGTATGTTGACTTGGAGTACCATTCGAATTATTTCAGCTCAAACAGGTGGTCAAGATGTGCGTGGAGCACATCAGTCACGACCCATGGGTGTGAACATAACTCCGGGTTGACGACATGTTGCTCAAAAACTTCTCTACACTATGGCAGAAATTAAGTATAAGCGAGCATGTTGTTTGCATTTTGATAATTTCCTGTTGAGAATAGGAGTTTAGAAAATGTGAGTCTTGTGAAATCTACTAATGTCTAATAAGTTGTTGAATCTAGAAATGGAATATGGATTGTGGTACCTTGCCTCGCCTTCGAAAACTAGTGTTGTTATGATAAGCAAATAAGATCATGAGTTGTTAGCCTACATGTTGATGTCTAGAGGAGGTCGAGTTGAGTAGAACTCAACTAGTATGGTCTTGTCGTTTCTTTCCTTGTTCTAACGTGGTAATATCTACATGTTAGCCTCGAGTAACATTCGGATTTTTATAGCTTAATCAAGTGGTAAAGATGTGTGTCGAACACATCAGTCACGACACTCTTGGTTGAGCATAACTCCGAGTTAGCGGCATACCACTTGAAGTATTTAAGCTACTTTCCCTTGGCGTCCGAAATTTATACACCAATAATAAGACTTTGAAATGTAAGGTGTTAGAACCAAATTGTTGCAAATCTACTCTTTGTATTCCCTTGGGCTGCAGCCCAGTCCAACCCTCCAACAAGACTCCCCAAACCATCTTTGGGCCGAAGCTCTTTTATGGTCCTTATGCTATTCCGGGCCTAGGCCCAGTGCTAAACCCATTCATGTCTGGCCACAGCCACTTGTGTTTATGAATGCTAGTTTGACAGCTAAATGTAACCGGAGAAATAAAACTCGAAACGTAAATCTGAAATCCAATAATGAACTAAACTCTTTCCCGCGTATTTGAAATCTCCTACTTAGATATTTAAACATGGGTAGTGACAAGTAAACTAGTAAACATAAATGCCAAATGTTACAAGCAAATTTTGATAAATAAAGAACACTATATCATTTTATCATTTATTAAATGTGAAAGTCTCCCACTTCAACTTACATATTTTCTAAATACAATTAGAAAATAAATCAACTATTATTTGATTTTGATACTACTATCATGTGTCAACTTAAATAAGAATATATACATTATATACTTACTAAAAGAATAACGTAAATATTCTCAAACCAAATTTTGAATTTTAATACCGTTATAGCGTCAACATGAAAAATATATATACTTCGTATACTTACTAGTAAAATCATTTTAACGAATTTTACAAACTTACGTTTAGTATTAACAAAATTATAAAAACCATTGAACTACTTTAAGTAAGGAATACTTAAAACAATGGACTAAAACATTGCCCTCCTTATCTAGGTCGCGTGTCGGTGCCGCTCCACAACCATCACTAATCCCACATTTTGGATTGCACATTTGCTAAGGTGAGTTTTCATAGCCCCTCTTCTACTTGATAAACTGTTTTAAACACTTTGGGGTGAGAAATATGCAAAACCTTTTTATGGACCAAAACTATTACATGTTTACTATTACGTGGTGTAGCCTAATCCCTTATGTCCCTAGAAAATGCCCTTTTTCATGAACCGTCAATTCCCCATTGGGAAACGCGAATGTTATAAATAGATCTATTGAGGGTGACTCCTCCGTTCGGTTGGCCATGCTTAGGCCAAGGCGAAACGTATACCATGTCGGAATCAAGTGTTGAGGGACAAAACACTTGCTATGGGCCCCTATATTGTATGACATCTTTTAGCATACATGAACTGTCTTAGTATCGGTTGCATGAACTTAGAGCTAACGTAATAGACATTCATACATATATCATTATATTCGTTGTAATGATTATATGACTTTGCTTATGGTCCAACTTTCTATTTTAACTTAAACCTATGAACTCACCAGCTTTTAGCTGACCTTTTTAGCATATTTTCTCAGGTGCTTAGTTGTGTTCATGGATGCAAGGCAAGAGGCGGATGAATGGTCGTAGTAATTTCTAAAGAAGTGTTTTTACACAAAAATGATGTTTTTACTTTGGGACCACTAAAAAAATTATGGGATGTGCCCATTTATCTAAAACAATATTGTAAGATAATGGTTTAAAATATTTTATGAAGTTAAACGGAGTATGTATTCCGTTCTTTATTACTTGTGTTATGATCCACCAATCCCGTAACGCTCCCGAATGACACGTATGCTTCCGCTAAACCAAATTTGGGGGTGTTACAGATTGGCATCAGAGCCAAGGTTATAGAGAACTAGGTACATATAAACCCTAAACTATAACTACTTTTCACCAAAAACATCATACTACGACCGCCGATTGCCGCTTGCCTTACTTGCCATTTTACTTAGAATTTATTTAAATATGATTACATGTTTTATTTCCTATTTACTTATGCACTATTTCATATTCATTATGAGCATATTTTTCCACATACTTACACATATGTACCGTCTTGTCACAGACCATGCCTTCACCAGCCTTCCCTCACGATGTTCAGGAGGACATCCTACTTGCTCACTCACCTACCATCCGTCAGCTTGCACACTCAGCCACTGATCCGTATATTCAGGCCACATTAGCAGCTCAACTAGTTATTGCACCTACTCCATCTATACCTACCCTTACCACCACTCCATCAGCTTTGTTGACGCGCAGGCGAAAACCCCGCATGATTGTGAGAGTACCTGGATATCGAGAACGGTATTCATTTGTGCCTGCACTAGCTTCTCAAATGACCCGCGCTGCTTACATGGGTCCTTCTTCTACTTCAGAGTCACTGACACCATCATCTACTGAGTCACCACCTCCTCAGAGACTCAGGAGATCTACTGATTCCTACTCAGAGGAAGACCCGGAAGAAGATCCGGAAGATGATCCTGAGGAGGAACTACCGGAGCCTATGCCGATTGAGAGTGTCCCCGGATATGTTAGCACAACAGCAGATATGGATACACTGGGTCTGGAGATTGTCCAGAGTATTCGAGAGATAGGACAGAGCTCCAGGATGGCTCAGAGGTTGGGCGAGGACATGGATATTGATGCACCATTTGGATTAGGACAGAGAGCTGCTTTCCTCCATAGCCAGGAGGAGAGTGATGAGGTTGCTTGGAGAGATATTGGTTGTTTGGTCAGTTCTGTACCACATATCGCGAGCCCGAGCTACAGTCCATCATCACCTTCATTCATACCATCTGCATCAGACATGGAGCGTCTTGATCACGCCACTAGACAGCTCGAGACTATTGAAGTAGCTGCACCGGTTGAGGCACAGCCAGTGCCAGACCCATCAGGATCTCCAGATGATGAGCTAACTCTCACTAAGAGAGTGTTGATTCAGTTAGATTCTCATGAGACTCTGCTAGGAGTCCATACTGATCAGCTAGAGAGAGTCGATCCAACACACTTGCAAGCTTGCGAGCAGCGTGTTGAGGGTTTAGACCGAGTTACTGATGTGTTGTTTGAGAGCATGGAGCTCGAGAGACACGAGAGGATTCGACTGGGTCTTAGGGTTGAGGCTCAGGTTGAGGACGTCAGAGAGTTGGACAGCAGAGCACGAGCCTTGGGCATAGGTCAAGCCCAGATGCACGGACGACTAGAGGAGCTAGAGCGCGTCCAGTGGATTGTGAGAGATACTGTCAGAGAAGGATGGCAGAGGACTACTGGTTTAGAGTCTATGTTAGCATCTCAGATGAGACGTATCACGAGTTTGGAGGATACGCAGCGAGAGTTGATTGCTACCATTGAGCGACTACGTACCGAGCGTGGACATCTCTAGATATGATTTCGTGATGTATCACACTAAACTGAACTATAACAGTTAGTGTTAGTTATCACTCTTGTACTTCAGTTTGTATTTCCGTTGTATTTCGATTATATTCCATCTAGTATCTCATCATGTACCGTAGGAACCTTGTAACCGAAGTTCTATCTATGTCAGACTTATTTTCCTATCCAATTGTCTCTTCTTTTATAGATTGCCCATATGATCTATCTGCGATATTTACACTATTACTTGGCACTTACCTTGACTAAAAGGTTATATATCTTATCACCTTTCCTACTGCAGAAATGCCGCCAAAACGAAGATCAAAACGTACCAACCCTGGTGGAGCTTCCAATGCTCCAATTCCAGCGAGAGTCACTCGCAACCAAGCTGCAAACGCTGCTATTCCAAACAGAGTCACACACGATCAGACTGCTGAAGCCACTACTCCTGCTAGGGCTACTCCAATCCAACCTATCATGAATCAAGCCATGATTGACCAACTAGTCAATGAGCGAGTGAACGCCGCTTTAGCTGCAGCAAACCTGTAACACCCCAACCCGACAAGGGTAAAGATATCGCAAATACGGTTTCATATCAGAACTTTAAATACTATACAATAGCGAAAGCCTTTACAAAATATTCAAAAAGAAAACATAAATAGCTAAACTTCAAAATAAATCTAAGATCTCTAAAGGTCAAGTCTTGCTCTCAGCTCTATTCTCAACCCAGATCAGCTATCCCATAAGCTCATCTTGAATACTTAATACCTGCCGCAGGAAAAGAAAATGCGGCTGAGCTTACAAAGCCCAGTGAACAGATATAGCAAAACGAAACTAAACAAAACATAAATACGAATTGAACAAAGAAACGAATAACAAAATCGTAGCGAAACGAGAATAATGAATCATTGAGGATTCTGCAGAAACACAATTGCACAGAAATCCGGAACAACAATTTGCAATCAAGGACAAACACTGATAACGCTACACGCGTCGTTCGGGGTCAAGGAAACTTCCTTTTCTTCGAGCAAGTTTTATAACACCCTAGGCAGTGAACCTAATCGTTGTAGTGTAGTAATTAGGGTAAGCCACGGGTATTGATATCGTTCTCTAGGGGAATAGGAATGCTAGTGAGAAGTTACTACGCTAAGGTTGAGGTTGAGGAAGATTATTTTTTATCTTTTTATGTTTTTTAGAAAATGAAAAGGTACGAATCTCGGGTATTGGATTTGGGGGGTTGGTATTTCTACCGATTACTCTACTATTATCTAATTATCTAAGCTAAGGTTGTGATAGTCTATGTCTAATTGATGTGTACTCGTATGATAGTTTAAAGATGTGTTTACTTAGGTTTTACTACTCCTTAATTATCTCCTATTGATGGTTGATTTGTCACGTCCTTATTCCTAGTTGCGTTGTGATTCTAAGGCTATAGGGCGTGCTTATTTCCCTAACTCTTTGAAATTACCAAAGGGTCTTGTTTACAAATCCTCTAGTGATTTATAGACGCCTACTCTACGGTTGTCCTTGAATACTTTATCCTACAATTACCTAGATAATTATATTCTAAAGTTCACAAAGAAATGTCAAGCATTAAGTACACAACGAATAATCTAGCGCACTCTAGATCATTAGTCAACTAAGATAAGTATCAACCAATCAATATTCAATAATTAAGTTTCATATTCCCTAAGCAAACACACAAATAAATTAGCCGGACATGGAGAACATGCAAGCATACACACAAATAATCAAAGACATAATTAAATTAATGAAGTAAATACTTATCTTGATGTATAATAGGGTTTAGAACCCTAAAATACTGCACAAGAAAGCCTTGGTTCGGTTTTAGGTTTTTACTCCAAAAGACTACACACAAAAACTGAAAAATTCGGATTCTATATATAAGATTACATCTGCGACGGCGTCACCTTATGTTTCGTGACGCCGTCGTGTCGCCGTCATTAGGGTTTCGTCTTGGCCACGTAAACCTTGCGACGGCGTCACCTTATGACTGTGACGCCGTCCCCTTCAGCTCTGACGCCGTCTTGGCTGCATCTAGGCCGTCTGAGTAGCGACGGCCTATTCCTTTAGAACCTGACGTCGTCCCTTGAAAACATGCAATTTTTCTTCTGAGCCGTCGCAAAATTCCTTCCCGACGGCGTCGCAGATATGCAGTGACGCCGTCGCCTTATGTTTCAGCAGCTTTGAGTGTCTCGATTCTGACTTTGGCCATTTTCTTCGTATATTCGCGCCTTTTCGTCCAAATAAGCATCATTCCAGCATTTTGCCTTCAAGAGACCTAAAAAGTGAAAAGGAACGATATTAAGCAATAACGGATACAAAAGTGATCGAATAAGGGCTTAAATGACCCCTCAAAAAGGTACCTTTTAAAACCTTATCAAATATCCCTACACTTGGTATTTGCTTGTCCTCAAGCAAATGTGCTTTTAGCCAATTAATTTATAAGTTAGGGGTCATGAAGCATCCATTCAAAACGGTCCACAACACATATAAGCCCCGCAAAAGTCATAACAAGCACGGAAATTACATACTAGCACCTCACATGGGGTGTTTGGATACTCACATCTCTCTCGGGTGTATATAAGAAATATAACAAATCGGAAATGGAAGATAAACACTCATTAACCGGTCCTAGTACATAGATTACCATAGGCTTGAGAATAGATCAAACCTCCATCGCTTTGGCGTAAGCACCTAGGAAAGACTATCAAAGAGGTCTTTAAAGGGTTGTAACGTTAGGCTTACGGTAGGGAAATAAGGGTTTGGTGGGATAGGCTATATATTGGTGGATAGTCAAAAATCTCTATGTTGCAAGTATACGAAGAATGGCGTTGCTAAGCCAAGACTCGACACTCTAAAACTCTAGGCAACGAAAATAAACAAACATAATTTAAAAGATAGATGTAGGATGGTAGCCCGTATGGTTTTTTTTTTTTTTTTTTTTTTTTTTTTTTTTTTTTTTGCATACACTTTTACTCTACCATCCTCTTCGGTACATCAAAATGATAGGGATTTATAGACACATCCCTACACTTGAGTTTTTATTAATCTAACACTAATTTGACCCGAATTGAAAAGATCAAAACACTTGGAGTACATTATTATGCAAACAAAGGGAATTTGAGTTTAACGTTCTCTTTCCTATGTTTCATAAACTTTAACTTTTCCCATGAATCCCAATCATCCCAAAACTGTATACAAGGGATATGACTCGACTTAGCAACTCATGCAAGCAACCAGATAATTGAACTATGGGTTTTGGGTGATAACATAAAATTTGCACTAAAAGTGAGTGCAATAAAGGGTAGGCTAAGGCGATTTGGGTGTATATTTGGGGTGGGGTGTAAACAATGCTCTTCATTGATATTCCGGAAAAACCGAAACATCACGAGAACCGCGAAAAGGATAGGCTTTGAGGGGTTAACTAGGGGTATCGTGTACTAAAGATGAGTACAACGCAAAGGGTATGGGGGAATTACTCAACCGAGGTGGAAGAAGTAATTATATTACAGGTATCAAACAAGGGTTTATCCTAATGCCTCTTATCATTTAGTTATTCCTAACTACACAAGTGTAGTCTCACTAGCGATCTCGGAATGCATCACAAAACAAGTTCTAGAATCTAATATACTACCGGTTCACACTCTAAGCATTAAAGATGAATGCTTTAATTCCTACTAATCTAAGGGCGATCCTCACATTTTGGGTGGAATTTAGGTGGTAAAGGGTTTTTGTGCTAGTCATGCAACTTCCTATCCATGAGACGCTTTTGTTAAGACTAATGGCCCACTCCTATACGTCATGAAAAAATTTTAAATTTGGCTAAAATTACCCTAACCTACATTTTCTCATGGTTTATTACACAAATACACTTGGACAAAGCAAACAGTCAAGGATAAGCATAGTTTCAAAGTTCCCGTTTATTTTCCCTCCCTACACTTAAACTGAACATTGTCCCCAATGTTCCCCGAAAGTATCAAAGTTATGATAATAGAAGGTAATTAAAAACGAAAGAAACTAATACTCCCCTGATTAGCTCGGTAGGATCCGTAAAAAGTGGTGGTTAAATCTTTTCCAAGAAGAGTTTTTGCGTGAAAGGCTCCTTCCAAACTTGTGTAACTTCTTCTTGATAAACTAAACCTGCACACTAGAAGAAAACAAACGAAACCTTCGCGTAAAATCGGCGGTAATAATATACATAAGACTCGATTTAAACTAGGATATAATGCTTGTGGAATGGATGTTTACAGAATTTGTTTTGAAAGTTAAGATCTGGAAAATTCCAAAATTTTACAAGTAGCTCAGAAAACGAGAAAAAGTAAGCTGATGTTTTTATTCCTTCCTGACGCCGTCAGGTTGCAATCCTGACGCCGTCAGGTTATCCTGACAAAAACTGGTCTGCGATTTTCTAGAAAAAATTCTGGAAAATTTACATCTTTAGAATCTGGAAAAATTTCTGCAAAAACATCCATTATGACTCGATACAAGCATTTGAATCGAACAAACAAACATATATATCATTTATTTAATTGTTATTCTCATGTTTACGTTTCTTTTGAAAGCGTGTGTAATCCTCCCTACACTTATCCCTTATGTAAAATACCTTTATATGCAATTAAGACGAGGTTAAAAACAAAATAAAGCATTTTTACAAATTCAAACATGAGAATAAACAATCAATAAAAGATATACGACACACAAATAAAAATAAAAACAAATACACATGGGTTGCCTCCCAAGAAGCGCTTGTTTTTGTTCGAGTCACGAGCCTGACTCTACCCTTATTTAACAGATAAAGGGAAAGTTTTTCCTACACTTAAGTTTAAGTGCGGGTGATAGTAGCAATACACACCCTTAGGGTGGAAATTTGCTACGTGAGGAGAGGGTGATGGGTGATTTATATACTCAAAGGAGTGTGCTCCATTCATTATAACCTTACCTAAGTCTATTGGTGTAGCGAGTGAATCAAATCTCCCTCCTAAAAATGGATCATCTTCTATCAACTTCAAAAGATTCTTAGTTAAGGATCCATCTTGACCTAATAAACCCGGTTTAAACCCATAGTGTTTCTTGTTATCAACCATGAATGGGTGATATAAGTGTGTAAGGTCATGAGTTACTCCTATGTTAGCTTCCACTCTACATGGCCTAGAATCTACCACCTTTATCAAGCAACTACCCGGACTATTCATTTTGATGGGTGGATTGGGGCCTAATTCAATTCCAAGATTCACATCTAAAGACGGAACATTGGGTAAGGTTTTTGGTTGAGGCTCCGGTACATCAAAATTAGGAACTTCCCTAGGACTAAGAGAGAGGTCACGACAAGAGGCATCTAAACCTACATTCTCTAGTGGCGTTTGGTCCAAAGGTTCTCTATCAATTGGGGCTCCTATAGTCTCTTCTACTTCTTCCGGGTAAGTTATAAATGATGTGTGTTCCTCAAGTGATGGTAGGGCTTGTGGGCTTGGAGTTTCCACCTTTTTCTCCATTATATCTAGATCTCCTAAATGTTTGAAATCTATCCCACACATGCAACTAGGTACTTTAGCTTCAACCATCTCACAATCTTGTTTGGGTTTAGGTTTCATGTTCTTAAAAACTAGGTCTTTTTGATCATGATTCCTAAGGTCAGACAAATCCTTCTTATCCATTTCCTCAAGTTGTAACAACTGAAGGTTTATGCATAGGAGGCTTTTCTGAAAAATTCTAAAGATGGTGTCACTAAAAGGAGTTGATCTTGACAATGATCGTTGAATAGAAGCTACACAAACACAAAATATATCAAATCCATCCAATCTTACACCCTTGTTCTTTTGGATATCTTTAAGATCACTCACAAATTTATCAGAACAATAAAAACTAAACCAATCTGCAAAATTCAATTGTTCCTCATTTGTTAATGATTCAAATGCAACTTCACTTGCCATAGCGACAAATGAAAAGGGTTTTACGAACACAAACACAAAGAAGGGGGATAGACTACAAGGAAGCTAATAAAAAGAAAAAATCTCACTTGATAGGAATCAAGCAAAGAAACCTAAACGAGGTGGACTACTAACTAGCTATTCTATTCCCCGGCAGCGGCGCCAAAAACTTGATAACGCTACACGCGTCGTTCGGGGTCAAGGAAACTTCCTTTTCTTCGAGCAAGTTTTATAACACCCTAGGCAGTGAACCTAATCGTTGTAGTGTAGTAATTAGGGTAAGCCACGGGTATTGATATCGTTCTCTAGGGGAATAGGAATGCTAGTGAGAAGTTACTACGCTAAGGTTGAGGTTGAGGAAGATTATTTTTTATCTTTTTATGTTTTTTAGAAAATGAAAAGGTACGAATCTCGGGTATTGGATTTGGGGGGTTGGTATTTCTACCGATTACTCTACTATTATCTAATTATCTAAGCTAAGGTTGTGATAGTCTATGTCTAATTGATGTGTACTCGTATGATAGTTTAAAGATGTGTTTACTTAGGTTTTACTACTCCTTAATTATCTCCTATTGATGGTTGATTTGTCACGTCCTTATTCCTAGTTGCGTTGTGATTCTAAGGCTATAGGGCGTGCTTATTTCCCTAACTCTTTGAAATTACCAAAGGGTCTTGTTTACAAATCCTCTAGTGATTTATAGACGCCTACTCTACGGTTGTCCTTGAATACTTTATCCTACAATTACCTAGATAATTATATTCTAAAGTTCACAAAGAAATGTCAAGCATTAAGTACACAACGAATAATCTAGCGCACTCTAGATCATTAGTCAACTAAGATAAGTATCAACCAATCAATATTCAATAATTAAGTTTCATATTCCCTAAGCAAACACACAAATAAATTAGCCGGACATGGAGAACATGCAAGCATACACACAAATAATCAAAGACATAATTAAATTAATGAAGTAAATACTTATCTTGATGTATAATAGGGTTTAGAACCCTAAAATACTGCACAAGAAAGCCTTGGTTCGGTTTTAGGTTTTTACTCCAAAAGACTACACACAAAAACTGAAAAATTCGGATTCTATATATAAGATTACATCTGCGACGGCGTCACCTTATGTTTCGTGACGCCGTCGTGTCGCCGTCATTAGGGTTTTGTCTTGGCCACGTAAACCTTGCGACGGCGTCACCTTATGACTGTGACGCCGTCCCCTTCAGCTCTGACGCCGTCTTGGCTGCATCTAGGCCGTCTGAGTAGCGACGGCCTATTCCTTTAGAACCTGACGTCGTCCCTTGAAAACATGCAATTTTTCTTCTAAGCCGTCGCAAAATTCCTTCCCGACGGCGTCGCAGATATGCAGTGACGCCGTCGCCTTATGTTTCAGCAGCTTTGAGTGTCTCGATTCTGACTTTGGCCATTTTCTTCGTATATTCGCGCCTTTTCGTCCAAATAAGCATCATTCCAGCATTTTGCCTTCAAGAGACCTAAAAAGTGAAAAGGAACGATATTAAGCAATAACGGATACAAAAGTGATCGAATAAGGGCTTAAATGACCCCTCAAAAAGGTACCTTTTAAAACCTTATCAAACACATAGCATATTGATGACTCCAACGCAAACACATCAAAATAACCAGACACTTAACATATCAAGAAGAGATAGATCACATATAAACCAAACGAAAAGTCTAAGGCTAACGGAAACCCTTTCTAGAAAATAAACATGGCATTCAACAAATTAATTAACCTTCACTTAACACACTTAATTCAATATTGCAGCAGCGGAAATAGCAGTCCAAATCATGGCAGTCTCACAAACAAATAGAAACATAGTAGACAAACTATAATTAAATAAACCAAACAAAACATAGCATAACCATTAGCAATTATCAAAACAGATATCATAAGCTAAACCAGTTCTCAGATCAAATCCTAACATCAGCAGAGTTTAAGCATGGCAGGTCACATAGGCAGATAAAACACTAACGTATAAGCAAAGTTCACAAAATTAACTGAACAAATTATACATACTAAACTTATAGAATACTCACTTTCACACTAGCACATTCATCTCACAGATCAACGAATTCACATGACGATAAACTAACATGACATCAGATGACAGCATGCGAAATATATTTTAACATGTTAATCATAACCTAGCATAGTAGACGGTAGTCACATAAACATACAAAAGCATAAACACATATAATAACATATAATAAGCCGAGCACATAATTATTAACACTTGAACATACCGAATCATAATCAGAATACTTAACATAGAAATAACAAATAAAGATTTAGTTAACTAACACGAGCCCAGAACATATCATATCAAAAACATCATAACTATATAGAAACAATCTCAAAATAATTCGGAGTAGCTAGCTCCCAGAGTTTTATGAAGATGCGTATTGCACACGACATCATTCACCTAGACAAATCATATCGGACAACAGATCAGATCTAGGATGCATCCATACGCCCCACAAACATATATTGGTAATATAATATAACTTGAGCTCATAACAAATAATAGATAAGGGACGTGGCAGAACTTCACTCTACTGCCCTAGAGTCATGTCAATGGTGCATCACTGACACGGACATGGAACCCCCATGACTAGTTAATATTTGGCTCGGGTGTCAAACTAACTTAGGTCAAACAAAATTTCAATTATGACACAGGTCTTAATCAAAAACAAGGTTCAATTCATATGGTTTGTTTGTTTTGGTTTCGTACGGCTCGACACAAAAGAAAAACACAAGTCGACAAAACAAACTAGCTACAATATATTAACTTAAGGTGCCTCAAAGGAAGACGAGAAACATGTTATACCTTAACTTGGTTGAAGCAAAATCTCGACACCAAAGGTTGTAGGGTTCGGCCGAGTAGGAGCAAAAAGAAAAGAGAGGCAACCAAAACTAAACTAGGGTTTCACTTTTGAGTTTATGTATTGTATATATAGTAGTAGTATTTTCGGTTTAGGGCTTTAGGAGGGGGGGTTTGGGTCTCGGCTTGGTCCAACCAAACACACCAAAAACCCACGCCCATGTGGGCTTCGGCTCTTGCCCCACACGACACAAAAACAAACGCCCCTTGGGCTCTTCCTTGGACTCTCGGCTCCATACAAACAACGAACGGCCCAAATGGTTCACCATTAAAGAAAACGAGGCCCAACATATTAGTGAAACGTTTAAATCTCTCGTCGTTCCAAAATCGATCACGTAACATATTCGTTAAGTTTTAATTATTCGTAAATTAGTTTTAATTTCGTTAAATGATTATAAACGTATTGTACGTATTTAAATTTTTTTGATTTCGAGGGTATTTTAGTCTTTATCTATGTTTCGTATTTTTAGGGTTTTACAACTCTCCCCTTCTAAAAAGAAAATTTCGTCCTCGAAATTGGACAAGACGGACAGAACGGCAACAAATGTGGATTTCGGAACTTCAAGGAATAAATGACGAACGCTAATCATATACTTATTAAAGTATTAGCAGTAAAAAGATGAGATGCAGAAAATCAAAAACACGTTCTAACTTATTCAGGTATCTAATGAAGAAAACAATCATATGCATAGATAGAACGAATCATAAAGGTCTTACTAATCGCAGATAATCAAACTAAAAGGATCTAATGTTCCTCAAACACTTCACGAAAATCCTAGGACCACAATAAGGGTACACGGAGACGTACACATTTAAAGCAAACATAGCAATCCATAGATCACACAAATCATAACAATTTCGGTCCAACGCGCACAAAACTTACACGTAACAGATATCGACGAAATCTCACAAATAGGTACAAAATTTCAAACAAACATGAGGAGTGCCAAATAACAGATACAAGTCAAGTCCATTCACGTATCAACCACAGGCATTTCCCCAGACGTCATATAATTTCAATAAGTTCAAATTATATGATCTCGGTATTATCACGTTGATCAGGCGTCATAATACTTGCATCACATAACAAGTTCTTATTGTCATCATATTCTGTCCCGGGTCATGGAAAACACATAACTAATATCAGAACAAAACATATCATATACAAATAACATACAGATAGCAAGTAACATACTATAACATACCAGATCACCTACATACAGCATATACGACATCAAACAACTTACCATACCACAACAAAAAGAAGGCAACCAAAACTAAACTAGGGTTTCACTTTTGAGTTTATGTATTGTATATATAGTAGTAGTATTTTCGGTTTAGGGCTTTAGGAGGGGGGGTTTGGGTCTTGGCTTGGTCCAACCAAACACACCAAAAACCCACGCCCATGTGGGCTTCGGCTCTTGCCCCACACGACACAAAAACAAACGCCCCTTGGGCTCTTCCTTGGACTCTCGGCTCCATACAAACAACGAACGGCCCAAATGGTTCACCATTAAAGAAAACGAGGCCCAACATATTAGTGAAACGTTTAAATCTCTCGTCGTTCCAAAATCGATCACGTAACATATTCGTTAAGTTTTAATTATTCGTAAATTAGTTTTAATTTCGTTAAATGATTATAAACGTATTGTACGTATTTAAAAATTTTTGATTTCGAGGGTATTTTAGTCTTTATCTATGTTTCGTATTTTTAGGGTTTTACAAAACCACTCGTCTACTAATGCTGGAACTTCGAGACCACCCACTCACAGCCGCACTTGTACTTATCAGGACTTTCGTAAAACCATGACTGGAGGCTTTAGTGGAACCGAAGGAGCTGTCGGTCTGACTAGATGGATCAAAAAGCTCGAGACTGTGTTCCGAATCTGCAATTGTGAAGAAGAGTCTAAGGTTAAGTATGCATCATTCACTTTCACGGATGCTGCCTTGACCTGGTGGAACAACTTTCTGAAATCTGCTAGTATCGATGTTGCCTATGCCATGCCATGGGAGAACTTCAAGGAAATGGTACTTCGAAAGTACTGTCCTCGTAATGAGATCAAGAAGCTCGAGCATGAGTTTTGGAACCTCAAGGTTCAAGGCACCAATATGGCTGCTTATAATCAGCGATTTCAAGAACTAGTCTTATTGTGTCCTGAAATGGTTCCCACTGAGACTCGATTGTTAGAGAGATACATCGGAGGACTGCCCCAACCTATCAAGGGCAATGTCACCACTTCTAAGGCTGCTGATCTTCATGAAACCATCGAAGTAGCCAACAAACTCATGGACCAAGTGATTGAAGATTCCATGGATAGAGTGGATGACAATAAGAGGAAATGGGATGACCACTCCCGAAGTTACAACAACAATGGATACTGTGGCAACAACAGTGGAAACAACAGCAACAATCAAAGCAAGAGGCAAAATGTTGCTAGAGCTTATGCAGCGGGTGTTGGGGAAAGGAAACCGTACTCAGGGACTGCACCATTGTGTAACCGATGCACACTGCATCACAAGGGACAGTGTACAGTCAAGTGCCGTAATTGTCAGAAAATCGGACATTTAACCAGGAACTGCAGGTCCAAGTCATTGGCGACAGTTCAAACAGCCCCAGCTCAGGACCCAAAAGCTAGTATAACTTGCTTTGGTTGTGGTGAAAAAAGGCATTATAAGAACGAATGCCGAAAGACCAGGAACCAAGGAAACCGAGGAAATCCAGGAAGCCATGGGAATGGCAGGATTCAGGGTAATGTTGGACAGCCGAGTAATCAGGGAAATGGTGAAGGAGCTCGTGGGAGAGTCTATGCTGTATCCAAAGTGGAAGCTCAGGAAGACCCGAATGTTGTGACGGGTACGTTCCTTATAAATAACCGTTATGCATCCATATTGTTTGATACGGGAGCCGATAGGAGTTTTGTCTCTAATGCATTTAGTCCACTACTCGATATTGCCCCAACTGCATTAGGAAATGCATACAATGTGGAACTAGCTAACGGTAACGTAGAAAGGGTAGATACCATCATAAGAGGTTGCACCCTTAACCTGTTAAACCACCCATTCAATATCGACTTAATACCAGTAGCATTGGGTAGTTTCGATGTCATCATCGGAATGGATTGGTTAGCAAAATATCATGCTGCCATCATTTGTGACGAGAAGCTCGTCCAATTACCCTATGGAGATGAAGTCCTAACAATAGAAGGGGACAGAAGTGACAGAAGAAACGCTTCAAGACTGCATGTCATTTCCTGTACCAAGGTGTTGAGGTGTATCGAAGAAGGATGTCACATCTTCCTAGCACAAGTCACCGGAAAGGACGAAAAAGAAAAGGAAGAAAAACGTCTGGAAGACGTACCAATAGTGAGAGAATTTCCTGAAGTCTTTCCTGAAGACTTGCCAGGACTCCCGCCGACCCGGCAGGTTGAATTTCAGATCGATCTAATGCCTGGTGCCGCACCAGTGGCAAGAGCACCTTATCGATTAGCTCCAACGGAACTCCAGGAGTTATCAAACCAGTTGTCGGAACTTGCGGAAAAAGGGTTCATTAGACCGAGCTCATCACCATGGGGAGCACCAGTCTTATTCGTCAAGAAGAAGGACGGAACTTTCAGAATGTGCATTGACTATCGTGAATTGAATAAACTAACCATTAAGAACCGCTACCCACTCCCGAGGATCGATGACTTATTCGATCAACTTCAAGTTCAAGTGTTTATTCAAAAATCGACTTAAGGTCCGGATACCATCAACTAAGAGTTTGGGAAGAAGACATTCCCAAAACCGCCTTCAGAACTCGTTATGGACATTACGAGTTCCAAGTCATGCCTTTTGGGTTAACCAACGCACCGGCTGTGTTCATGGACCTCATGAACCGAGTGTGTAAACCCTACTTGGATAGATTTGTGATCGTATTCATTGACGATATCCTAATTTATTCCAAGAGTGTGAAAGAACACGAAGAGCACCTTAGATTGATCTTGGAATTGTTGAAGAAGGAAGAACTGTATGCGAAGTTCTCGAAGTGTGAGTTTTGGATATCTACTGTGCAATTCCTAGGTCATGTAATCGACAGTCAGGGTATTCATGTAGATCCCGCTAAGATCGAGTCAATAAAGGATTGGGCGACACCCACAACTCCTACTGAAATACGCCAATTCTTAGGACTCGCTGGATACTACAGAAGATTCATTGAAGGTTTTTGGAAGATTGCCAAACCTTTAACCAAGCTAACCCAGAAAAACACCAAGTTTGACTGGGGAGAAAAAGAAGAAGAAGCTTTTCAACTCCTTAAAGAAAAGTTGTGTAGTGCACCCATTCTGGCCTTACCTGAAGGTAGTGAAGACTTTGTTGTTTATTACGACGCTTCACACAAGGGGCTAGGAGCGGTGTTAATGCAAAGAGAGAAAGTGATAGCATACGCCTCTCGCCAGTTGAAGACTCATGAGAAAAACTACACAACGCACGACTTGGAGTTAGGATCAGTTGTGTTTGCACTCAGAATTTGGAGACACTACTTGTATGGCACGAAGTGTGTCGTATACACCGATCACAAAAGCCTACAACACATTTTGGATCAGAAAGAACTGAACATGAGACAACGCCGATGGTTAGAATTACTCAGTGATTACGACTGCGAGATTCGTTACCATCCGGGTAAAGCGAATGTAGTTGCTGATGCTCTCAGTAGGAAAGAGCGACCAAAACCTCTTAGAGTCAGATCCTTGGGTATGACAATTAGTTCACCTCTTCCAACAAAGATTCTTGAGGATCAATTGGAAGCACTCAAGGAGGAAAATCGTCCGAATGAGAACCTTTACGGAATGCCAGAAAGTGAAAATGGATTCGTCAAAAGGTCGGATGGAACCTTGTGTTTCAAAGAGCGAAGTTGGATACCACTCTACGGAGGAATTCGCGACATTATTATGCACGAATCCCACAAGTCTAAATACTCCATACACCCAGGATCCGACAAGATGTACCTTGATCTGAAGAAATTGTACTGGTGGCCAAACATGAAAGCCGACATTGCAACATATGTCAGCCGGTGTTTAACCTGTTCAAAGGTTAAAGCTGAACATCAGAGACCATCAGGTCTACTAGTACAACCCGAAATCCCCGAGTGGAAATGGGAACGTATAACAATGGACTTTATCACTAAGCTACCAAAAACCTCTAAAGGCTACGACACTATTTGGGTAATAGTTGACCGTCTCACCAAGTCAACACATTTTCTACCGATGAAAGAAAGTGATGGAATGGAAAAACTTGCACAACTATACCTGAAGGAAATCATCGCACGCCATGGTGTACCAATTTCCATCATTTCAGACAGAGATAGCCGTTTCACCTCGAATTTCTGGAAATCACTTCAAGATGCTTTAGGGACTAACCTCGACATGAGCACCGCTTATCATCCTCAGACCGATGGACAAAGCGAGAGAACCATTCAAACACTGGAGGACATGCTAAGAGCATGTGTGATAGACTTTGGAAATGGCTGGGATAAGCACTTGCCATTAGCTGAATTTTCTTACAATAACAGCTATCACACAAGTATCAAAGCCGCACCATATGAAGCACTCTATGGTCAGAAGTGTAGATCACCTGTGTGTTGGGCCGAAGTTGGAGAAAGTCAACTTACTGGTCCGGAGTTAATCCAAGAAACTACCGAGAAGATTATACAAATCAAAAACCGACTGCAAGCAGCTCGTGACCGTCAAAAGAGCTACGCAGATAAAAGGAGGAAACCACTTGAGTTTCAAGTGGGAGATAAAGTTATGCTCAAAGTTGCGCCGTGGAAGGGCGTGATCCGTTTTGGAAAACGTGGAAAGTTAAATCCTCGTTATATTGGACCTTTCAAAATTCTCGCTAGAATCGGACCGGTAGCATACCGACTCGAATTACCACAAGAACTCAGCTCTGTACACAACGTGTTTCACGTATGCAACTTGAAGAAATGTCTTTCTGACGAAACTCTTGCTATTCCTTTGGAAGAAATCTAAGTTGACGAAAGATTGAATTTTGTCGAGGAACCCATTGAAATTATGGATAGAGAGATCAAACGGCTTAAGCAAAGCCGCATCCCGATCGTCAAAGTCCGTTGGAACTCTCAAAGAGGTCCAGAATACACGTGGGAGCGTGAAGACCAATTCAAGCGCAAATACCCACACCTTTTCTCTACTTCAACAAGTAATCCTAACTGAAAACCGAGGACGGTTTTCTCTTCCAAGGCGGGGAGGATGTGACACACGGTAAATTTTCACTAAAATTTAACTGATAATTAGTAATTTATTATTACTAAGCATGAGTCATGAAGCATGCATAAGCTTTGCCTGATCATTTGAGTAGATAACTCGCATACAGTAAAATTTTCACCACTCTTGCATTCATATCATTTCATGAATATTTCATTTTTGTCTTATGATTCAAATTGTAAGGCGAGAGGTTATCTCGTTTTCCCCAGTAACCGACACTGCACGCGTACCGACACTATGATAAGGGTTTGATAAAGCAAATGACAAACAACCGTAAAGAAAATTATTACCAAAATAATAATATCTCCGATACGTGACCATAAGATATTACATCTAAAAGTTATCAAACAATGATACCTCGGTCACAATTTAATCACACGGGACACAAAGTATTTAACACACATCCATTTGAGCAATAACTTTTATAAGACTCAAGTACAAACATACATAAGTATTATGTATATGCATACATTTTATACTATAAGTATCCTACATACATATACTTACATAAATGAATGAATAAATACACTAAATAAAAAGTGAGATAATGCATCCTTTGTCTTCTTATCCCACACACGACAAAACCTCACCAAAAGCAGAAAAAGGAAGAGATATCAATCTTCTTCAACCCCTAGACCTGCTCCTCATGTCTACGCTCCATATAGGCCGAATCTCCCAAGATGGTAAACCAACACACCTCTTCCTAATATTCCTCATCTATCCTCACCAAAACCATGTAAGTTTTTGCTTCCCAAATCTCCTCTTGATGCGCCGGCTACCCTTCGATGGAATCCAAGAAGGATCAAGATAAACCACCTAAGAGAAACAAATCTTCACACCAATCTATCTTGAGCCAATATCCAAGATTCGTCTAGTTTTGGAAGTTAACTAAATTTGGCTTCAAACCAAGTTACAAGATGAGAAAGCTTGGTCAAAGACTCCTCTTGTGTTTCCCTTTTTATTTCAGCCGAGACCCCCAAGAGTGCCACACTTCAAATCCCACCACAAAAAGATAAGAAAGCTCTAAGGGTGAAGAAACATCATTTGTGTTTTGCTCTAGGTCGATTGGAAGTTGTGGTGGTGATAAACTCTTGGGTTGGCCTTCGGATTCATTGTCATCGAGTTGGTTGTAAGAAATCACTCAACTTTGTACTTGTTAAAATTTATGAATCGGGTTGTTAGTAAAATTGATAATTTGATTTTTGAAGTTAAGTATTCTTGATGTTGATAAACTTTGTATTTTTGGTAAATGATTTTGTCACGTTGGGATTTGATTTGTTGTTGGTTTATGTTAGTATGGTTTGTGTCGAAAAGTATGAACCAAGAATTTGGATGAGTTAAGTTATATAAAACCTGCTAATAGCATAAATATCGAATCTGAGAAATTAAGATAGTTGTGACACTTTGTTTTAGAACTCGAAAAATTTCATAGTAATGTAGAGAAGCCAGGTTGAGTAGTACTCAACTATCAAAAGGCTTTAGCGTGTCTTTGTTTTTAAATATGTATGTCGACTTCGAGTACCATTCGAATTATTTCAGCTCAAACAGGTGGTCAAGATGTGCGTGGAGCACATCAGTCACGACCCATGGGTGTGAACATAACTCCGGGTTGACGACATGTTGCTCAAAAACTTCTCTACACTATGGCAGAAATTAAGTATAAGCGAGCATGTTGTTTGCATTTTGATAATTTCCTGTTGAGAATAGGAGTTTAGAAAATGTGAGTCTTGTGAAATCTACTAATGTCTAATAAGTTGTTGAATCTAGAAATGGAATATGGATTGTGGTACCTTGCCTCGCCTTCGAAAACTAGTGTTGTTATGATAAGCAAATAAGATCATGAGTTGTTAGCCTACATGTTGATGTCTAGATGAGGTCGAGTTGAGTAGAACTCAACTAGTATGGTCTTGTCGTTTCTTTCCTTGTTCTAACGTGGTAAGACCTACATGTTAGCCTCGAGTAACATTCGGATTTTTATAGCTTAATCAAGTGGTAAAGATGTGTGTCGAACACATCAGTCACGACACTCTTGGTTAAGCATAACTCCGAGTTAGCGGCATACCACTTGAAGTATTTAAGCTACTTTCCCTTGGCGTCCGAAATTTATACACCAATAATAAGACTTTGAAATGTAAGGTGTTAGAACCAAATTGTTGCAAATCTACTCTTTGTATTCCCTTGGGCCGCAACCCAGTCCAACCCTCCAACAAGACTCCCCAAACCATCTTTGGGCCGAAGCTCTTTTATGGTCCTTATGCTATTCCGGGCCTAGGCCCAGTGCTAAACCCATTCATGTCTGGCCACAGCCACTTGTGTTTAATGAATGCTAGTTTGACAGCTAAATGTAACCGGAGAAATAAAACTCGAAACGTAAATCTGAAATCCAATAATGAACTAAACTCTTTCCCGCGTATTTGAAATCTCCTACTTAGATATTTAAACATGGGTAGTGACAAGTAAACTAGTAAACATAAATTCCAAATGTTACAAGCAAATTTTGATAAATAAAGACCACTATATCATTTTATCATTTATTAAATGTGAAAGTCTCCCACTTCAACTTACATATTTTCTAAATACAATTAGAAAATAAATCAACTATTATTTGATTTTGATACTACTATCATGTGTCAACTTAAATAAGAATATATACATTATATACTTACTAAAAGAATAACGTAAATATTCTCAAACCAAATTTTGAATTTTAATACCGTTATAGCGTCAACATGAAAAATATATATACTTCGTATACTTACTAGTAAAATCATTTTAACGAATTTTACAAACTTACGTTTAGTATTAACACAATTATAAAAACCATTGAACTACTTTAAGTAAGGAATACTTAAAACAATGGACTAAAACATTGCCCTCCTTATCTAGGTCGCGTGTCGGTGCCGCTCCACAACCATCACTAATCCCACATTTTGGATTGCACATTTGCTAAGGTGAGTTTTCATAGCCCCTCTTCTACTTGATAAATTGTTTTAAACACTTTGGCGTGAGAAATATGCAAAACCTTTTTATGGACCAAAACTATTACATGTTTACTATTACGTGGTGTAGCCTAAGCCCTTATGTCCCTAAAAAATGCCCTTTTTCATGAACCGTCAATTCCCCATTGGGAAACGCGAATGTTATAAATAGATCTATTGAGGGTGACTCCTCCGTTCGGTTGGCCATGCTTAGGCCAAGGCGAAACGTATACCATGTCGGAATCAAGTGTTGAGGGACAAAACACTTGCTATGGGCCCCTATATTGTATGACATCTTTTAGCATACAGGAACTGTCGTAGTATCGGTTGCATGAACTTAGAGCTAACGTAATAGACATTCATACATATATCATTATATTCGTTGTAATGATTATATGACTTTGCTTATGGTCCAACTTTCTATTTTAACTTAAAACTATGAACTCACCAGCTTTTAGCTGACATTTTTAGCATATTTTCTCATGTGCTTAGTTGTGTTCATGGATGCAAGACAAGAGGCGGATGAATGGTCGTAGTAATTTCTAAAGAAGTGTTTTTACACAAAAATGATGTTTTTACTTTGGGACCACTAAAAAAATTATGGGATGTGCCCATTTATCTAAAACAATATTGTAAGATAATGGTTTAAAATATTTTATGAAGTTAAACGGAGTATGTATTCCATTCTTTATTACTTGTGTTATGATCCACCAATCCCGTAACGCTCCCGAATGACACGTATGCTTACGCTAAACCAAATTTGGGGGTGTTACAATCATGAAGACTAATACCATAATCTTTGCGAACTTTTTTAAATCATTAGGCAAGACACAATCATCAAAGTCATCATCATCATACGATTCTTCATCAGAATCCTCATTCAATTTTTCATACAAACTCTTATTGACCCCCCACTGCCACTTTTAGCAGCTTTTGAACTCGTAGATGCCAAAAAGCTGGCAGTTTCATCAAAAACCCCCTCAGCCTCATTATCACTATACGTATTATCCGGCTAAACAACTTTTTTAGAACTAGGAAGCGTTGATTTACAAGATTTTAGTGGTTTCCCATCATCATCCACTAGCACAAGCTTCCCGTCAAGCATCTGAATTTCCAATTCATTAATCCGTGCAACCAAAGGTGTAGTACTTGGACTACCAGATGTTGTACCAACTAAGGGTGTAGGGACATTACCATCAATAATAGTAGCAATATTCGCAGTGCTAGAAGAGTCATTACTACTAGGTGCTACATTAACAATAACACCTTCATCCAAATCACTAAAAACATCAAATGCATTAGAGGTGTTTACCATTTTAGCGTCCTTCATAGGTTGTTTAAACGTAGACGCCTCCTTTGTGTTGTCTTTGAAGGGAGAAGCCTTAGTATTCTTTGAAGCAACAGGCTGATACTCAAATTTGTTCATTTGAATAACATTGAACTTCTTAGTATTGTCTCTTTTTCGCTTCACAACAGTAAATCTATCATTAGAAAGCCTCTTAGATCCACCCGAGTTAACATCCGTGTTGTTACTCGTCACATTCACCACACGTTTAGGGGCATCTTTGGGACATCGTCATTGAAATGACCATATAGCAAACAAGTACTACACCGAGATGGTTCCACGCGTACTCAATACAAATAGTTTCTTTTGTATACCCACTCCCTCAAGCTTTGGAACAACCAACACTAACTATCTTTAAATTCATTAGATGCATTAATATCAATCAAAGCTCTCACAGAAGCAATACTTAAACCTACAACCATTTAATTACAAGGCTTTCACACAATATGAGGTGACGTTAGGATACCCGCTATTTAATGTGTATGTTGATTTAATTCCATATAGTTAAGTTGATGAGAAGATTTGATAATAAAACATGATTAACAATTAAGGTAAAACAAATTACAATAACATTGGTGTAGCACAAAAGAACTACGCTCTATCTAACACATTTTCAGGGTATGTCTAGCGTCAAGGATTACGAGAGATTATGGGATCCAAATATTATATTTCTATACAATAAGTTATAATCCAAAAATAAGATTTGTTTGGCTGAATAAGATTATTAAAACTTATAAAAAAAACATTCTTTTAATTTGAAACACTCCTTCAACTAACGTTTCAAAAAGTCATCAAGATTATAATTAGCATAACTATACTAAGATACCCTTATACCCATATTTTATCATAAATCCATATTAATCCTAGTAGACTTTCATCTTTCACATCCTCATACATAGCAACCAATCACTCAATTTGTTGGAGGATCAATCATATACGCTTGTTGGAGCCAATTATTCTAGTAAGTGGAGCTCGAAAACTTGACTCGTAATTCCATCTCTCTTTTTCATTTTTCACTTGTGGTAAGTACGTATCATGTTTTGTATTACTAACATTGTGTTTTTCAGTTAATTGTATGGTCTTCATTTTTCTTTTATCGGTGATGTATTGGTTTGTAACTCGAATCAGTTATTATCCTAATACATGTTTTCATATCATGTAGTTTTTTATGTTATTGTTATGTTTAGTCTTACATGTTTTTTTTTCCTCCTCAAATGTGTTCACTATAAACATGGCCTCAGGGTGTTTTTCTTCTTTGTCACATCTTCTTGAGTTTTTGATTATGTAGTTTAAAACTTTAAGAACTCTATAAATGATGGAGGACTCAAAATAAAGGCATATGAGACGCAAATGGCCTGAAACTCAAAAGATAGCTAGGAGAAAATTCATATGAATTTGTCTGATAAATAGGTTGTACGAAAGCTATCATATGCTTCTGTAGGAAACTCCAAACCCTCCACCGTTTCTTTCCATTAAAACTAGACATCTAGGGGTTTTACCATATATCACACTTAACTTTTGGACTAGTGAATCGATACAGTTTAATCACTAAAGTTGGACAAAAAAACATACTTGAATGTAAGATAATGAAAACCCCGTAAGGTATTATATTTATTGACCAGTTATTTATAAAGCAACATACCTAGAAACCCTAATGACCCCGAAGCCCACAAACGGGCTACGGGCACTATTTTATCATCTAACACTCCCCCGCAGTTTGAGCAAAGAAATCGTGAAAGCTAATACTGGAATTGAATATTAAAACAAAAAGAATTAGAGCAATAAAAGCAATAACTTGTTGATGAAGAAATCCGACAACAAGCGAAGGCAATTCTTCAAGCAGCGAAAAAAGAAAATCAAAGCACTAGCAAAAGCAAATAGTTGATGAAGACATCTGTCACACCCCCAAAATACATGTTTTGCAGCGGAATGGAATACCTGGGGCGTGACTGCCATAACATCATAGTTACAGTTATATTGAACGACCTAAAGTGTCGTTTTAAAAATACATCGTTTGATTAAGTAAAATATTCAGAGTTTACAAAGTATAGGTCCCAAAAGATTTTCAAAAGCACCAAAATGAGTTTGTTACAATCAAACGATAGTTAAGTGCATAAAATATATGTGAGACGCGTCAGCTCAGCGACTCCATGCAAGCCATGATGATATGCTAATACCTGAGATAAACATACTTAAAAGTGTCAACACAATGGTTGGTGAGTTCATAGAGTTTAGTTTAACATGAAAAGCCTTTAAAGAACGTTCACAAAGCAAAGACATTGTAAGTCCACTCAGTTGCAAGTCCCGCCCATACAAAACTTGTAACCTGTGTGTTCACAACCCGTTGCTCAAAATAAGTATAGTTTCAAATAGTTCCACGTCCGTTAGTTCATGATTGTACCAAGTCCGTTAGTTCAACATCATATCAAGTCCGTTAGTTCGACATTATACCAAGTCCATTAGATCGTGATCATACCAAGTCCGTTAGCTCAATGGTCTATGATATAGAAACTCTAAGTATGGCAATACTGTTACTTAGTATCATTAAACATTCAGTTCAACTAAACATATAGTATGCAAATAATCGTGATTGTCATGAAAGTAGTTGAGCATGAATCTCCCCCAAAGAGTTTAATAAATAGTTAAAACGAGAAAAGTGAGGCTATGACTCACCTGATGCAATGATTATGATGACAAGAGTGGATGCACTCAAATGAATCGAATACTCTAAATGCATCCTATATGAATGATATGATCTATTATAAGTCATGAAATAATGTTGTGCATGCAAACTCATATGATATCCATACCACTTGTACATTTTTAAAAATGAAGTTTATCGTCGAAATATGTTTATGACATCTTGTCAAGTTATAAAATACTTTACGCTTATATATGTTGAAACAATATCCCACGATAGTCGTTTAGAAATAGAACAAGAATTTATAATTTCTCGTCGTAAAATAATATAATTTGACAACTCATGAAAATGACTAAATAACCTCGCGAAGCTTATTCGCAAAATGGTGAATATAGAGTGTTAGTGTTGAAAAAAAATAGTTGTGATCGTCGTATTTCAAATACGTATATCTTGAGTGTTATAGGTCCGTTTTCTACGATTTATATATCCTTGGCTTCGTGTTAATATATACTAATATATTTTTGATAAATCGACTCATTTAGATTATGTTTAAAAACTCGGTTTTTCCCCTTGAAAATCCCTTGACAGCTTGTATTATTTCAGAAAATAGTTTTCGTCGCTAAACTTAGAATTAGCATAACTTTTTCGTTATAAACCCGTTTTAATCCATTCGAGCGACCACGGTTTCGTTTTTAAGTCTATTTTCTGAATGTCTAGACCAAAAGAATCCCCAGCCTACTGAAATTTCCAGATTTTACAAAACGTGACAGCCTTTAATTATATATTGTCAGAAATGATTTTTCTTGCTTGTAACTTGTTCTAATCTCTTCCAATTAACACCAAAGCTATTCTAAACCTACCATACACCTTCCTAGGATGTCATGGGTTCATAAACTTCACCAAAATTGATAGGTTCAATTAAATCACTAGTTATTAAATTTTAGGTCCAAATAATTAGAAAATCTCATATGAAGTGGTATGAAACATATGTATTACTTGCATGCTTGTTTCTAAAAATTAAAATAGAGCAAGTATGGATATTGAAAGAATAAGAAAAATTATTTAGAACTTACTTGAGTGATGAAGGGATTGTTGCAAATATATAATCAACCTAGAGGTTTATATTTCAAAACCTTAAAATATAAGACTAATAGAGATTGTAAAACACTTGATCTTGAAAAAAAAAATGATGGATTCTTCTTGTTCTTGGTTTTGATGAAAACCACAAGCATGGTGAAGAGAGTTCTATTGAAAATTTGCTTCTTAGGATATTATGTATGTTTTTTTTCTTAGCTTAAGACTTAAGAGTAAGTATAAATATCTAGCTAAGGGTATAATGGTAGTTTAGGTGGTAAAATTTGGCTAGTCACCATAGTGACTAGGGGGGGGGGGGGGGGGCGTGGACATGGGGATAAGGGTGAAGACTTGGTGTAGTTTTTGTTAGCTAAATGCATTTTATGTTAAGTATAAAGTTAGTTTTGTACATATAATTAGTTATTAAGTGTAGCGTTAGCTAGAAATCGATTTTAACGGAACAAAATGAAATATATCGAAGTCGTAAAAATTATAAAAATATATTTCTCATAAGTATCGGGTGAATAAATAATTATCGTATTGAAATTACGTAAACCATCGTAAATATATATATATATATATATATATATATATATATATATATATATATATATATATATATATATATATATATATATATATATATATATATAACAATATATATACAAACTAAATCCAAAACATCGGGTAAACTAATAATATAATTTTTATAGTCTTAAAATGAGTATAAAAATATATCTGGACAATTTTCGGAAATGTCGGATCAATTATCCAAAAAATGTGATCGTGCGATAGCGTTTATTTAATAAATAAATATACGTTAAGAAAATATGCAAACCCATGCATGAGCTAATATGCAGATGATGTTACTGATGATATGTAGACTAATCCTAGTCTATATGAAATGTCCTTGATGATATTCTAAGAATACGCAAGCTTAACCCTCACGGTTACGCCAAATCGGTACTCGTAAACCTAGTTTACAAAAATGATGAATAATAATCGTGAATATAAATTTTTCTCTGGGAATGAATAGTGTTTTGTGAATAGTAAAATTTTGAAATAACATCTCAAAAATATCAAATCGACTTCAAAAACGATGAATAGTAAAATGATGAATATTAACTGATGAATAGTAAATTCCCGAGATGAATAGTAAAAATTTCAAAGTTTGTAAAATGACCTGAAATTGAGAATTGTCACATTCTTCCCCTGTTAGAGGAATCACGTCCTCGTGATTCAATTATTGATAACTATAGTCCGATCCTCGACAAGGGTTCTAAAAGTTTATGCTCGTGTGTATAGTCTAAGTGATTATATCAATGCTCATGTATATGGGTTTCTCATCCAACTAGGTACGTTCTTGTGCTATCATGACTATTTCTCATTCTAAAGACATGCTCTCTTATGGTTAGGTTTGATGAGGCAAACTTTCTCATTCTCGAGCATAACCCTCAAAAGACTTTTAGATAACCAATTTTTACTTAATCCCACAACTCATCAGACAAGAACTGTACGGGATTAGGCTAAATTGGATTGAAGGAGGTCTTTTGAAAATTTGGCTCGATTACGGAATTGCTTACACATATGAGACTACTACTCCCTTCATTGCATGATTCTTCCTGAATTAGACATAGGTGATCAAGCTATGTATAATTTAGGAGTAATAAAGCAATGCTTGGACTAATCGACTCATATGATCTTTGGTGTTGAGTCAACTAATGTTAAAATTGTGATAGGGGATGTCAAGGTATCCTCCACGTTGGAGTCTGAAGAAAGGATTACGGAATGGGTATCTGAAGAAATCTATGTGAAATGAAAGTAAATAACTAGCATAATGTGCGTATAAAACAGCATGTATAATGAGTATGCACTTATAATGATATGATGAGATGCTATGATGATGTAGTTATAGTCTAGGATCAATGATACAACCTAGTTCTCTATAACTCTTGCTCTGATGCCAATCTGTCACACCCCCAAAATACATGTTTTGCAGCGGAATAGAATACCTGGGGCGTGACTGCCATAACATCACAGTTACAGTTATATTGAACGACCTAAAGTGTCGTTTTAAAAACACATCGTTTGATTAAGTAAAATATTCAGAGTTTACAAAGTATAGGTCCCAAAAGATTTTCAAAAGCACCAAAATGAGTTTGTTACAATCAAACGATAGTTAAGTGCATAAAATATATGTGAGACGCGTCAGCTCAGCGACTCCATGCAAGCCATGATGATATGCTAATACCTGAGATAAACATGCTTAAAAGTGTCAACACAATGGTTGGTGAGTTCATAGAGTTTAGTTTAACATGAAAAGCCTTTAAAGAACGTTCAAAAAGCAAAGACATTGAAAATCCACTCAGTTGCAAGTCCCGCCCATACAAAACTTGTAACCTGTGTGTTCACAACCCGCTGCTCAAAATAAGTATAGTTTCAAATAGTTCCACGTCCGTTAGTTTATGATTGTACCAAGTCCGTTAGTTCAACATTATACCAAGTCCGTTAGTTCGACATTATACCAAGTCCATTAGATCGTGATCATACCAAGTCCGTTAGCTCAATGGTCTATAATATAGAAACTCTAAGTATGGCAATACTGTTACTTAGTATCAATAAACATTCAGTTCAGCTAAACATATAGTATGCAAATAATCGTGATTGTCATGAAAGTAGTTGAGCATGAATCTCCCCCAAAGAGTTTAATAAATAGTTAAAACAAAAAAAGTGGGGCTATGACTCACCTGATGCAATGATTATGATGACAAGAGTGGATGCACTGAAATGAATCCAATACTCTAAATGCAACCTATATGAATGATATGATCTATTATAAGTCATGAAATAATGTTGTGCATGCAAACTCATATGATATCCATACCACTTGTACATTTTAAAAATGAAGTTTATCGTCGAAATATGTTTATGACATCTTGTCAAGTTATAAAATACTTTACGCTTATATATGTTGAAACAACATCCCACGATAGTCGTTTAGAAATAGAACAAGGATTTATAATTTCTCGTCGTAAAATAATATACTTTGACAACTCATGAAAATGACTAAATAACCTTGCGAAGCTTATTCGCAAAATGGTGAATATAGAGTGTTAGTGTTGAAGAAAAATAGTTGTGATCGTCGTATTTCAAATACGTATATCTTGAGTGTTATAGGTCCGTTTTCTACGATTTATATATCCTTGGTTTCGTGTTAATATATACTAATATATTTTTGATAAATCGACTCATTTAGATTATGTTTAAAACTCGGTTTTTCCCCTTGAAAATCCCTTGACAGCTTGTATTATTTCAGAAAATAGTTTTCGTCGCTAAACTTAGAATTAGCATAACTTTTTCGTTATAAACCCGTTTTAATCCTTTCGAGCGACCACGGTTTCATTTTTAAGTCTATTTTCTGAATATCTAGACCAAAATAATCCCCAACCTACTGAAATTTCCAGATTTTACAAAACGTGACAGCCTTTAATTATATATTGTCGGAAATGATTTTTCTTGCTTGTAACTTGTTCTAATCTCTTCCAATTAACACCAAAGCTATTCTAAACCTACCATACACCTTCCTAGGGTGTCATGGGTTCCTAAACTTCACCAAAATTGATAGGTTCAATTAAATCACTAGTTATTAAATTTTAGGTCCAAATAATTAGAAAATCTCATATAAAGTGGTATGAAACATATATATGTATTACTTGCATGCTTGTTTCTAAAAATTAAAATAGAGCAAGTATGGATATTGAAAGAGTAGGAAAAATTATTTAGAACTTACTTGAGTGATGAAGAGATTGTTGCAAATATATAATCAACCTAGAGGTTTATATTTCAAAACCTTAAAATATAAGACTAATAGAGATTGTAAAACACTTGATCTTGAAAAAAAATGATGGATTCTTCTTGTTCTTGACTTGGAAGAAAACCACAAGAATGGTGAAGAGATTTCTATTGAAAATTTGCTTCTTAGGATATTATGTATGTTTTTTTTCTTAGCTTAAGACTTAAGAGTAAGTATAAATATCTAGCTAAGGGTATAATGGTATAGGTGGTAAAATTTGGCTAGTCACCATAGTGACTAGGAGAGGGGGGGGGGGGGGGCGTGGACATGGGGATAAGGGTGAAGACTTGGTGTAGTTTTTGTTAGTTAAATGCATTTTATGTTAAGTATAAAGTTAGTTTTGTACATATAATTAGTTATTAAGTGTAGCGTTAGCTAGAAATCGATTTTAACGGAACAAAATGAAATATATCGAAGTCATAAAATTATAAAAATGTATTTCTCATAAGTATCGGGTGAATAAATAATTATCGTATTGAAATTACGTAAACCGTCGTAAATATATATATATATATATATATATATAACAATATATATACAAAATAAATCCAAAACATCGGGTAAACTAATAATATAATTTTTATAGTATTAAAATGAGTATAAAAATATATCTGGACAATTTTCGGAAATGTCGGATCAATTATCCAAAATATGTGATCGTGCGATAGCGTTTATTTAATAAATAAATATACGTTAAGAAAATATGCAAACCCATGCATGAGCTAATATGCAGATGATTTTACTGATGATATGTAGACTAATCCTAGTATATATGAAATGTCCTTGATGATATTCTAAGAATACGCAAGCTTAACCCTCACGGTTACGCGAATTCGATACTCGTAAACCTAGTTTACAAAAATGATGAATAATAATCGTGAATATAAAATTTTCTCCGGGAATGAGTAGTATTTTGTGAAATGTAAAATTTTGAAATAACCTCTCAAAATATCAAATCGACTTCAAAAACGATGAATAGTAAAATGATGAATAGTAACCGATGAATAGTAAATTCCCGAGATGAATAGTAAAAATTTCAAAGTTTGTAAAATGACCTGAAATTGAGAATTGTCACAACACCCTACAATGAAAGGAGACAAATCTTCAGACAGCAACAAAAGCAAAATAAAGCAACATCAGAAACAATATCTATAAACCTTTTGTCTATTTTTTTGAATGACAACAAATAGAACGTATAAAGGAATAACCTATTGCATGGAAGGCGACGCTAAGGTTTCGGTGTGTACTATATTGCATGAAAAAAATTAAAAATGAAAACTATTGGATGGGTTATTTTGGAATATCTACGGCAGATTTGATAAAACTTTAGGTTTAGGGTTTGACAGGCTGGCTTTAGAAGGCGGCTCTGTGTAGCCTCCTAGGTCTGAGGATTAGACTCTCTCCGATACTATGTAAGATAATGAAACCCTGTAGGTTATGATGTTTAGTGAGTCACAATATATAGAGGTTACGTGAGTGGAAACAAATGGGCTTGGGCTTATTTATCATATAATATTCACCTATTTGCTTTCCTTATTAGTTGTTTCAGAACCTTTATACCATCACTTGTAACATTGTGAGAAGCTTTAAGAAACATGAAATTTCATTGAAGGGCTTTGTTATTGTAGGATCTATTATTTCATATTAGATTGATTATTGTGGTGTTGGGTGGTTGGTATGTCAACCGGCCAAACACACCAATGGTGAAGGTGTTAAGAGACTTAGAGAGAGAAAGGGGAAAAAGAAATAGTGAGAGAAAAGGAAAAATTCTTTATTCAACAAGAAACTCTCAAGTGAAATTTGAGATAGTATTTATACTTATTATATAGATATTTCCCTCCCAACTATACAAATGTCGGGAGGGTGGCAGCATATTCCTTCCCCTCTCAACTATACAAGTGTTAAGAGTGTATAGGACCTAATGTATTAGTCTGTCCGTATTTCTTGCTCTAAAAGTTATGATATGATCTATTGTGTGGAAACGTAGAGGGGGGTGAATACGTTACCGTTTAAAAACTTTAGATCTTTAGTATCAAATCGCTTATGAAGCTTGTTATAATATGAAAGTACCAATTATTGTTTGTGACTAATATAAAGCATGGTAAACCAAGTTGTCACACAATCATGAACATCAAACCACATCACAAACAATAGTATAGTGCAAGTATAAAAGTAAAGAGATAAAGAAAGGAAAGTGCAAACCGAACACGAGGATTTATAGTGGTTCGGTCACGGATCTCCTTTCCGCCCTACTCCACTCCCCGAGTACCCAACTCGAGAGTTACTTCACTAAATCAACAAGCTCCCTTCTCGGCGGAGAAAACCTTACAATCGTCGCTTACACTTTTTCCGGTACAAAGCTAAATACCGGGTTCTAGTTCGAGGTAGAACCAACCTAACGTCGCCTATACAATATTTTCGACACTAAGCTAGATGTCGAGTTCTTTTACAAGGGTACAACCACTCCCAATATGTTTTATGGCCCAACATAATAAACCTTGTGTTTTATGGCACAAACACATAAACCATCTAATCTAGTTTGGTGAAAGTGTTGTTATGATGCAATGATGTTTACACTAATGATCCATGACACAAATGTCTAATGGATATGAATAACTACTTCTAAATGAACTTCCATTGATAGGAAGCCTTCATGATGAAGATCACAAGTTCCCTAAACTTCTTGTGATAGATCTTCAACTTGTGGTGAGTGGGGATGGCTAGATCTCCAAGATTTCCTTGGTTGATCAAAGAGTATGCTTACAACAAAGATGAATGTTAGAAGCATTATGATCATGATCATTAGGGTGTTTAATGTGTGTTACTACATTGTTAATGATTGATCTAAATGTATGCAAGAAGGTGGAGAAGATGTGCTTTGAAGTGGTGAAGAAATGGGAAAACAATGGGCTTCTATTTATAGCCAAAAGTGGACAGGAGCGTCCACGGACCACGGACCCCTTAAAAGGGTTCCGTCCTTTATACAATTTGGTACCGTGGGTACCTGACATAAAATCTAAAAAATATTTCTTCAAATCTTTGCAAGATATTACCAAATCTTACTAAGATCACATTTGATTTATTGTGTGTCAATCTAACCAAAATATTCAAGTGATCTTCCAAGGATTTCAAAGATGATGAATGACATGATGTAACATGTATTTCCATTTTTAGATTAAAAAGTTTATCAAGGTAAACTTGTAAAATGTATTGTGTAACTAGTTAATAAAATGTCTAGTTACCTTTTGTAAAAGAGTGCTTGTCAAAATAAAATATATTTTGTCAACTGTAAGTAAACTTTAGTATTTGTATGAAATACTTGTGAATGCAAAATGTAAAATGAGGTTCGAAATAGAATGGTTAACCTATTAAAATACTTAGTGACTCTAAATGTATTTTAAACATTCTAAATGATTTGTTAATGGGTTTGATCATAATGCCACATAACAAACATGTACGAACCTGTGTTGTAATATACGAGGACTTGAGACATCGAGAGGTGTTGAATGTATGTTGAGACAAAGTGTGATTACAAGTAACTTGTACATTTTACGTTATGTATTACAAGTTACATGTTTGTCATCAATCAAAACAAACGAGACTGTATAGATTAAATATCGTAATATTTGCACTAACAATCTCCCCCTTTTTGATGATGACAAATATATGTAAACGTAATAGAAAGTAAAATGTAAAAGGTTACTTGTATCCTTACTACCTTTACATTACCTTCTCCGTTTACACTCTTCTCCCCCTTTTGTCGAAACAAAAAGGGCGTGTCCTTGGAGTTGAACTTCATTTCTCCCCAAAAAGGCGAGCTTGCATCATCCCTAGTGAAGTTAAATCGTCTACTTCAATCCGTTCCTTGTTTGGTAGCGGATCCATGGATCAAATAAAGAGGCTTAACCTACATCAAGGTTAGTTTTATGCAACAAAAATTATGATAAATATATGAAAAAGAAAAATGCATAGCAATGTTAGCCTATTTTCTCCACTTTTTATCGAAGCACAAATGCTTGTTGAAAAGTGAGAATGATGCTAAATGCGTGCATGCTCCCCCTTGACGGTTGCTCCCCCTTGTTTGAGGCGTCAGGGTATGATTAAAAACCTACAAAAAAATATTAGTGCAAAACTATATTCGTCATTAGACGAGTAAGTGATATACAACAAAGTGTATATAAGATGCATTCAGTAAATTCTTGACGGAAGCTCCCCTTGCTCTAGGGCGTCAAGATGAACCTTCAAAATAAATATTAGTATAATAGAAGCTTTGTCTTTAGACAAATATGTCATATACAACCAAGTGTATAGACGATGCAATATGAGTGCTTAAAGGACATTCCTCCTTGTTCTAAGGTGTCAAGAAGCACCTAAAATAAGAAAAATAATTGATCCAAACTTCATCTTTAGATGAGTAAATTATATACAATCAAGTGTATATGATGATGAACCTACAATGAAAAACATTAGTGCAATATATTTCATCTTTTTCACAAAGAAAAATAAGGTATATATATGTGATAAATGATATAATCAAAGATCTCATGAAGTGTAGTCTCCTAATTACAATCATAAGAAAAGTGAGAATATAATGTGATAAAAAAACTACAAAATAGTTCCTAGAAAGAAGATATGAAGTTTCCCACCGGGTGTGCCACTAGTGGTGCTAGTGTTGGTGTCGGTTTACTTGTAGGAATCATGTGGTGATGGTAGATGACTCGAGATTTACAAAAGTAAGTTTTTCACTAATCCATGATGGTGATGATTTAGTGAAAGTGGTGATGGAAGGTGGTGGTGATTAGGTAGGAAGCTATTAAGGAGTTAGAAACTCATATGTATAGCAAATATAAAAAATATGGACTCATGCAATCCTTTCGTCATGTCAAGTGACCAAAGCTAAGAAAAAATATGAATGGACATTGCATTTCAATGATGCATAAGGGTTATGATTTGAATGATTTATTGATGCCAACAACCTATTGTTTTGAGCAAGTTCTCATATGCTTTAACCCAAGAGTAATCAATAATGTGTTCTATCTAAAAGTGACAGCATGAAGATAAATTCGTTCATCGATTGACATGAATTATAAAAATGACCTATTCTAGGTGACAATGGGAAAGGTAGTATTAGCATGGTTTTGACCGACATGGATGATTATCACTTGGAAAAGAAGTGAAGACAATATGGAAAATACTAATAATAATAATGAGTACCTATATGAGGATGAGAATGACATCATATAAGTGAGAGTTGGATGGACCAACGTGTTGGAAATGGATGTTTTGATTAATATATCGTTTGCACTGACAAGGACATGCATGATAAGCGAGAAAAGGATAAGATCCTATGATGGTGTTCTAGATAGTGAAGTTGTAAGGTGCTAGTTTAAGGAAAATCCTATATGTGGAGATGAAGACGTTTTGTAAAAACACATGATGCGTTTTTCACTTGATGAGATATTGGTGCGAAAAAGGTTGAACTAGTTGTGGTTTCATGAACCGGCTTTAGCTAAGTGGTGTTTACATATGTGTTGGTATTGTAGAGTCTAAGAGACATAAAATTTGACAGAAGACAATTATGTGAATGAATTTCTCTCCCCCTTAATTGGTGGACATCCAACATAATGTGTAATGTATCAAATAAGGAATGACAACAAAGTGTTTAGGAGGTTATTTGGTATTAACGAAAGAGGTGAGCTTAGTGATGTTTTACTAGATGATGGTTAGCATACAATGAACTTCATCCTTAAAGTCACGTACCTCTTCTCGATTAATACGAGATGATCGTATAATGAGGCATGTGGATTTCTAATAGGAAGTGAAGATGATTGGAGTATTGTTATAACTAAATAATGATGGAGATGATTTTTGGAAAGCGGAAGCAAAAATGAGATTTGGAAAGAGGTCGGTTGAAAGACAAAAATGCAAAGCCAACCCTCTAGAACTTAATTCTATATGCTTTTAAACTATATGCAAGTGTAGGGGTCCCATAAAGCATATTACTAATCTACGTAGCAATAAGAGGGATTATGCAAAATGAGCATATAAAAGTTAGAACCAAGTGAGATAACAAATAATTTGTTATCAACCTACAACACAAATTTGTTAGTGACAAAATATGTTAACATGATATAAATCAAATGATAACATATGATATAAGCAAAAACAACACATTGCACTTAGTAGACAAGAAATCACCACACAAGATATCATCAAAACAATCATATTATGCAAGAATACGACTTTATTCAAGACATTTCATTATGAGATTGTTTTGTCGTTAGACTTAGCCACTCAAGCATACTTGGATATACAATAATCTATGTGATTAATTTGTAAGATAAAAAGCTTCTAAAAGTTTGTCATACAAAAAGCACTTTGACAGATTATATGTGCTCACGTAGCAAACAACTAGTGTGACAAGAGGCAAAAGAAACAAAATGAAAGATTCATGCAAGCCATGTTTAAGACATAACAATTTGGAGCATGTATCATTTGGATCGTACTACACATAGATGTAATGAATGCCAACTAATAGCTTTCAAACACAAATATATCATATCAAAATTATCACGTATCAAAATAGCATATTATGAGTTCATAAGTAACATGTTAATCATGCTAAAAATAATTCAAAAGTAAGTATCATGCAAATAAAGTTTAGGTTTAAACGTTTAGTATCATGAAACAACAATACAAGCATTATAAAGATAAAACCGTACTAAGGTTTACACATTTGACTTGTTATCAAACACTAAGATAATGTCAAATCAACTTATCGTATTAAACAAGAACATGTAATCAACACATGTAAGTGCAATGCAAGTGGTTTTACTAAGGTTTACACATTTGACTAGTTATCAAACACTAAGATAATGTCAAATCAACTTATCGTATCAAACAAGAACATGTAATCAACACATGTAAGTGCAATGCAATTGGTTTTAAAAGAAAAATCATATATACTACTTGTTTGATTAGTATTCCTAAGACTAGGAAAACTATCAATGTTTTAACACTTACTTTAGGCAAGTATAGGAAAACAGATTTTTCAAGTTGGAGAATGAATATGAAAATATTACTACCGGTGCTCAATTAAGGCTAAACACGACCATTTTTACGGGTGATTCCACATACCCAACTTCTCTCCAGGAAGCAATTCAACCGTTAGGTCAAATTGAGTTTCTAGTGCAATAGATTCTCCAGTAATCATTCTCATGTTAGAAAGATGGGAACTCCTACTTTTGCCTATTAAAGTGTATAAAAGATGATAGTTTACCAATACTTGGCTTAATGTGACACAACTAACATGCAATATAACTAAGGAGATGAAGATGTCATGTTATACACATGAATTTTAACAATGGTGTGTTTGATAAACAATGTGTTTTAATCTTGTGTTTAGAATCGAAAGTTGTTCAAATTACACAGCTAATTGTATGATCTAATGGATGACATCTTGTACTTTAAATGTGAATTGATCATCTAAGACTAGAGAATAGAATATGTTAAACTAAGAACGTTCTCAAGAAAGCTCTTTGGAACATTATTTAACAAGAATCTAAGTGAGGTTACCAACTTCAATAGATCTTGTGTATGCTCTAAAATTGTGTAGTTTTAACCTTGGATGTGCACTCGGTTTGAGCAAGGTTAGGTTATGATGTACGCTTGAAAGGAAATAGATACAAATAGTATCTTTCAACAAATGAGATTATCCCATGGGATAAAGTTATCATGCTTATGAAAACAAGTATGACAAGATGAATTGAATATGCTAGTTCACAGAACTTGTAGATGTTTGTTTCAAGATCATTTAGCTAATGAGGTGTGATGAAATCTCTTGTAACACAACTATTTATGTCGCAAGAGTGATGCATAGGATATACAATATCCTTTTAACAAAATGAAAGCTTAACGCATGAATCTTAGTCATAATGTTCTTCAAAACATCATGTTTTCCTAAATGAAGATATAAAGCCAAAGTGTTTGAATCGGATAGTCCCATCTAAATAAACTTGGTCTCAAGATTATATTCACTAGATGATGACAAGAGGAATTCACTCGAGTTTCTTATGTATACTCCTCAAGATTCATTGTTGCTTGGGGTGTATGATGTTGGCTTTGAGATTGCATTTTAACATATGTTGTTAAAATGTTGATTTGAAGTTTAACGAAATTTATGCAGAAGTTTAACGACAAAGTATTACTAATACTTTGATTATTTGTGAAGGTAGTACTACTTATACCTAGTGGAAATTGACAACAATTACCAAGAGCACCATGCTTATTTGATAGTTGAGGTTCTAGCCATAATGAATTATCTAAGTCCTTATATGTGGGAAAGGATGGTTGAGTTTGTTCAAACGTGCATTTGATTCAGTACAAGTGTTGGACACAAGGGCTTTTTGAGCAATACACTCAACGAATTCAAATGATGGCAAGGATGGTGGATTGGTTGATCTAGGTGGTAGGTCTTCTAGTGTGTCTAAATAAGGATGTGGTGATGTAGGGGTTTGTTGTGCTATGGGAGTACTTAGGTTGATTATTTGTCCACAGATGTTGAACACAAAAAGTACGGATACTAATTCTTATGGTTCATTGGTTACTACAACTAGCGGGTGAAGTGCTTGAAGTTTTGGTTATGTCTATGAAGCTTAGGGGCTGAGGTATAGGTTCACCTTGAAAGGGCACGTTTGATTTAAAGTATACTCTTGGAAGTTCATGAGCAATACGGTTAATAGTGCCAAAAGATGGAAGAGGGATAGTAGGTGTCAAAGAGGGATAAGTGGCACCGTGGGTTGTTTGTTTTGGATAAGTGTTTCAACATGTGTTGTTAAAATACTTGGGTGTTGATTTTTCGGATATGACTTTTAATGACTACAATCGTAAGTCGCATATACTTGAATATTTCGGATGAAATACTTAAGTTGTCAATCCTAATTTGTTGAGGTTATAAAGCTTAGATTGAACTCAAGGATAACAAGACTTGATAATATGTATTTAACATATGTGTGAGTTATGACTCGATGTAAATACTTATTGTCTTGAAGGATGACACATTATTTTCATGTTAACCAGGTGAGGCAATACATGTAGATACAAAACAATATCTATAGTCATATGTTAGACTTGTGTATGATATCTTTGCAAATAATGAGTCCAGGTTTATTAGTCTCGGTAAGTCATCTAAGTCATCTGCAAACGGGTGAGGAGATGTTGGTGGTGTTGCACAAAGTTTGATAGGAACAAGCTTTGGAGACTTTGGTAGTGAAGTTGTTTTGGATGATGGTGGGTGATTTTTGGTGGTGGAGTTGGAGTACTCAAGTTTAGAAAGTTCACATCTTGAATGGGTGATGAGATGTTGAGGGGTAATGAGTCTGAGGATGAAGAGCTCAAGTTTATGAAGCAACAAGATCGAATGCTAATCCTAGTGGTTTTCTTAAGTGGCTTATTTGAGGTTAAGGATTTAGTCATTTTGATTTTACTTTAAGAAATGCTAAGCTTGAGGAAAAGTAACAGTGAAGGTGTGAAAATGATCATCTTGAATGTGTTGATTTATGGAACTAAGTATTCATGGATTTGATGTTAATCCATACAAAGATGGTAGTTTCTAATGAGATGGAAGTGTCTAAAATCATGTCAAACATCCTAAGTTAATCCATTGAGGATGTGTTGAGTGAGGTATGAAAGATATGCATTAACAACTATCCTAGAAACGAAGTTTGGTAAATTAGATTACGGGATTTAGTAAAATTCAATAACTTACCTGTAGGATTCACGGCACCATTTCTTTACACAGCCGGAACCCTTAAATTGGTGCCGCCTGGTCCGCCTGTACAGGTATGGCGGTACCAAAATAAATAACAGACGGTACCAACATTTTGGTGCCGTCTGATCCGTGGACATCAGAAAAGTTCACAGACCCATTTTTTAGGTGTCGGGGAGTTTTCCGAAACCTGAAATTTTGCTTAAAACATGTGACATTAAATACTTCTAGTTAGGAAAAGTCGATACCATATATACAAATATAGTGGAGCATAGACTTTGACCAAGGGCTAACGATTTTCACATAAAAGTGAAAATGGGTAAAATTTGATAACACACTTGTGCTATCCACCTGCATAAACCGGTTAGCATACAACATTGTTTTAAGTCATATTATCATCCTACAAAGTAAAAACAAATAAATTACATCATACAACATTGTTTTTATCCTTGTACCAAACACTCTCTTAACACCTTCATTTTTCAAAGTACTTGACTAATTTACTTAGTACTCATTGCTAAGTGAGTTATGACATTTCATAAGTTATGCGAGATGTTAGTAACCTATGCAAACGAAGTGATCTAATTCTACAAGCGATGGTAAAATAATTTTCCAACTTAGTGCACAAAATTTAGCAAATAACCTATTGTGCATAAACAAGAAATCGTCAAACAAGTGAATAAATAACATGGCAAGATTGACACTTATATTATGCAAACAGACAAGTGTAAACAACAATTTGAAAAATAAGCAAGCAACATATATGCAAACAACATAAACAAGTGGTCATTTAGCATATCATAACAAGAAAGACACTTTTCGTCATTTTGCGTTTAAATATGACGATGTATACCAAGCTTGATTAGTTTCCTTTAAACATATTACCAAATTATTTAGTTTCAAAGAAAGTTGTATCAAAGTTCTAAGAATACCAACTTAAATTGCTTGATTCAAAATTTTGAGTTTTTATGTTAAAGCGAAACTCAATATTTTAGACATACTGTAGTATTTGGTCTATTTCACTTATTTAAAATTAGACTCAGGCCATGAGAGTATTTTTAAATGAAAGTAGACTCAATTCCCTTTAAAATGATAGGTGGCTTGACTCGTACGGACTTACGGTTAATTAGTTATGATTTTTTGAAGTTGCCCAAAAAACTGCATACTGTACATACGGATTCCACGGAACCAAATAAAGGGATCCGCCCTTTATAAGATTTGGTGCCGTGGTCCTCTGAGACAGATTCACCAAAACTAGTATTTGACATAGAGAAAACGTGTGCGACTTACTAGATTTCATAGTAAACATATAATACACATATTTAACAATATATCTACTTATGTAACTTATTTTAAACATTTACGGAGGTGATTTTTCAACTAGATTTATAGTTATCCCAAACACTTTTTTAAAATCATATTTCTTCGTAAATTTTCTATGAGCACACAATACAATACTTACTAGTTCTTTCAACAAACTTTTTTTTTTTTTTTTTTTTTTAAGAAAACCTTCAAGCTTGTATACAAAGTTACATTTAACAACAAAATTTCTAAGTATAACAAGCAAAGCATTTTTCATATTATTTTTCGCTTCAATGGTAATTTGATACATGGATCGTACTCTATTTTAAAAACCATTTGTTTTGAAAATACGAGCTACGTGGCTCTGGTACCAATTGTGGAAACGTAGAGGGGGGGTGAATACGTTACCGTTTAAAAACTTTAGATCTTTAGTATCAAATCGCTTATGAAGCTTGTTATAATATGAAAGTACCAATTATTGTTTGTGACTAATATAAAGCATGGTAAACCAAGTTGTCACACAATCATGAACATCAAACCACATCACAAACAATAGTATAGTGCAAGTATAAAAGTAAAGAGATAAAGAAAGGAAAGTGCAAACCGAACACGAGGATTTATAGTGGTTCGGTCACGGATCTCCTTTCCGCCCTACTCCACTCCCCGAGTACCCAACTCGAGAGTTACTTCACTAAATCAACAAGCTCCCTTCTCGGTGGAGAAAACCTTACAATCGTCGCTTACACTTTTTCCGGTACAAAGCTAAATACCGGGTTCTAGTTCGAGGTAGAACCAACCTAACGTCGCCTATACAATATTTTCGACACTAAGCTAGATGTCGAGTTCTTTTACAAGGGTACAACCACTCCCAATATGTTTTATGGCCCAACATAATAAACCTTGTGTTTTATGGCACAAACACATAAACCATCTAATCTAGTTTGGTGAAAGTGTTGTTATGATGCAATGATGTTTACACTAATGATCCATGACACAAATGTCTAATGGATATGAATAACTACTTCTAAATGAACTTCCATTGATAGGAAGCCTTCATGATGAAGATCACAAGTTCCCTAAACTTCTTGTGATAGATCTTCAACTTGTGGTGAGTGGGGATGGCTAGATCTCCAAGATTTTCTTGGTTGATCAAAGAGTATGCTTACAACAAAGATGAATGTTAGAAGCATTATGATCATGATCATTAGGGTGTTTAATGTGTGTTACTACATTGTTAATGATTGATCTAAATGTATGCAAGAAGGTGGAGAAGATGTGCTTTGAAGTGGTGAAGAAATGGGAAAACAATGGGCTTCTATTTATAGCCAAAAGTGGACAGGAGCGTCCACGGACCACGGACCCCTTAAAAGGGTTCCGTCCTTTATACAATTTGGTACCGTGGGTACCTGACATAAAATCTAAAAAATCTTTCTTCAAATCTTTGCAAGATATTACCAAATCTTACTAAGATCACATTTGATTTATTGTGTGTCAATCTAACCAAAATATTCAAGTGATCTTCCAAGGATTTCAAAGATGATGCATGACATGATGTAACATGTATTTCCATTTTTAGATTAAAAAGTTTATCAAGGTAAACTTGTAAAATGTATTGTGTAACTAGTTAATAAAATGTCTAGTTACCTTTTGTAAAAGAGTGCTTGTCAAAATAAAATATATTTTGTCAAGTGTAAGTAAACTTTAGTATTTGTATGAAATACTTGTGAATGCAAAATGTAAAATGAGGTTCGAAATAGAATGGTTAACCTATTAAAATACTTAGTGACTCTAAATGTATTTTAAACATTCTAAATGATTTGTTAATGGGTTTGATCATAATGCCACATAACAAACATGTACGAACCTGTGTTGTAATATACGAGGACTTGAGACATCGAGAGGTGTTGAATGTATGTTGAGACAAAGTGTGATTACAAGTAACTTGTACATTTTACGTTATGTATTACAAGTTACATGTTTGTCATCAATCAAAACAAACGAGACTGTATAGATTAAATATCGTAATATTTGCACTAACATATTGGATTTGGTTTTGTGTGTTCTTTGTCTACTTCTGAACTTTCGGTTGTTTTAAGTCTGCACATACATGATCATTAACGTCAACTTAACGTTTCAGATGATAAAATGACTTAGGATGTTTGTCATTTTCCTTTTTCACATCCTCTTGAATGTTTAGTTGTGTAGTTTAAAAATTTAGAAAGTTGTCAATGATGGAAGACCAAAAATAAAGGCATAAGAGACCCAAAGGCTAGAAATTCAAAAGATAGCTAGGACAAAAATCAGATGAATCTATCCGATAAACAGGTTGTTCGGAAACTAGCATAACTCTTTGAAGAAAACTCTAAACGTTTCACTGTTTCATTCCTTTGAAACTACATGTGGGGGTTTCTAATAGGGGTGTTCATCGGTTCGGTTATCGGGTTATTCGGTTTATTCGGTTCGGTTAGTTCAGTTTATTTTTTTTCTGGGTATAACCGAAAACCGAACCGAACCGAAATTAAATTTGATTCAACCGAACCGAATAACCGAAAACCGAACCGAATAACCCGAATTACATAATTTTAATTATTTTTTTATTTAATTACATATATTTTTAGCACAAAATATTTTTTTCAAGCTTAAATCATGTTATATTTATACTAAAAAATAGTTTTAGTGATTTTTTTTCATATATATACATAGAAAAAATATATATTTTATATGAATTCGGTTTTCGGTTCGGTTCTCGGTTTTCACCAAAACCATATCCAACCCGATAACCAAATATTTAGTTCGGTTCGGTTCGGTTTTGACCAATTCGGTTCGGTCACAAATTCGGTTCAGTTATTTTCGGTTCGGCTCGGTTTCGGTTTTCGGTTACTGTGGATATTACCCAATCCGTGAACACAATTTAATTTTGTACTAATGGATCAATATAGTTTAATCATTTAAGTTGGACCAAAAGCTAGAAATACTCACCTTTTTGGTTTCTTAGGTTAAATGGCCTTGAGTGATGATGTTTCCACAAAAAAAAATTTGTGAAAACAATGATGATTTGAGGAAAAGGGAGACATATAAATGAACGAATGAATTACATCTGCCTTTTTGCAGGATATTAAACAAATACCTCATGAGTAATGGTCGAAGTTCTACATTCAAATAAAACGAAATTTAATTGGAGTTTAAGAAAATTGCTAAGACTAAGGTATATACTACAACCATTGGACTTCATTAAAAAAATAGGGAAATAGGTTTAGGATAGGATGCAAGTATAGGAACACTCAATTGTTCGAATCAATGGTGGGATAATAAGATTAAGGTAATCGTGTTTCACCACTTTATTATTCTTTTTCTTAATAATAAGATAGCATTTTCTTTTTATTATGGAATGCAGTAGTTAACTATCTATTGTGTAGGAAAACGACAAAGTTAAAAGAACTTGAAAGAAACAACCTTCTACAGAATTACAAGAGGCATGATACCAATTATTCGAGGATGCGGATTGTTACAGGGGTAGATGTTGTTGCACCCTCAATAAATTCAAGTACTTTTTAATGACATGTATCATGTCAATCTTGAGGATAAGGATACTGGGGCGGGGGATGATTTAGATGCTAATTTTTAATACTCTCAAGACTATTCTCCTGTGGATAACTTGAAAGTTCATGATAATACTTTTTTTTTTAAATTTTATTAAACGGTTGGTGGAGAAAATGTCTCGACAATAGACCAAAGAAAGGATCTAAACAATCTAAAAAGATCACCAAAACTAGTATCAAACTTGTTCAAATGAAGCGTGGAGAGTGAGAGTCAAAGATACTTCAAAGATAATTCACGCGTTATCGCTAAAGCGTGGACCAACATAAATAAATTATTATTTTTTAATAATTTATAAATTTTATATTTATTAAACCACTTGATAATTTAAATATTTGTATTTCTTACTTATTTAAGAATTACCTTTTAGCGACACGTGTCGTCGCAGAAAGTATGGGACCCACCTTTCATCGCTAAAGACTTTTGACTTTCGTCGTCAAAACTTTTCGCGATGGCTCTACCCGACGACATTTTCGTCGCCAAACTTTTTGCTACGACATTTTGGACCTTTGGCGACAACTTGGTTTGTCGCCAAGGACCACAAGCGTTGTAATAATGCACAGAACTTGACTCGAGGCACATAAGTGGGAGCTGGATGTAAGAACACCACGCAAGATTTAATCCAGCGAAGTTAAATAAAAAAAAATTAAAAGAAAAAAAATGGCGGATCTTTCACTGTGGCTACGCGTAACTTAGTTTTGTGCTACATGTATTTTGGTTCTGTGCTTTACTGTTGCGTCTGAACATCACATTTACTATAAGAATGAATGCATGAAGATGAAAAAACCTGCAGGAAGAACAAATCGAGACATTACTTGTGTGGTTCACATGATTAGGTTTATTTGTGCTACGTCCACGAACAAACTAGTGAGAATAGTATTAACCACGAATTTAGGATACACGTCTACAGTTGCATAGAAGCTACATATAGAGAGAAGAATTAGAGTAAATCGTAACCGGATACTAACTCTCTAAGTTAACTTAACCACCAAGCCTGTGATATAAGCCTCAATTTGCAATATGAACATACACTTTAAATGGTCTTTATGAGGTTTTTGAAATCCAAGGTACAGCCATAAACACACTTTTCCTGCGTCTGATCGCAATGAAAACCTAAGCTTTAACAAGTCGCTAATAACATGCTTTGTATTATGACTTATAGTGGAAAAGAAAGAGGAATTACCTTTAATATTGACATATCTTGCACACAATAAAACCATGAAATCAAATAATAATGTGACACGTTACATGAAACATTTAAAGTAACGGTATCTGAATCTATCTTTAAGATAGTAAAAACTTGAAGTTCATGTGTTTCAATTAATTTTTCCTTCTCACAACCTGCCCTTTAAGACGAGGTTCTCCATTGTAACTCCACTTGAAGCTTGCCATTCCTCGAGTCAATCAGGTTGTACTTCTCATTGATTCTCTTGTTGCTCACGACGTCCGCAAGTTGTATGTCCACATAACCCAGCGTTTCCTACCAAAAAAACGTTTGTGTTAAAAATTTGTTGTGTCACACATGAAATGTAACTAAAAAGATAAAACAAGTCAAACGGGTCAAAAGTCACCCAAAACTCTATTTTTAGTGCATACATGATACAACCTACTAAGTCGTTATATTCCAACAGTTGGATCCTTATTGTAAACATATTAATATGTTGTTTTAAGTATGATTAACAAATGCATTACGTATGAATATATCTAAATGGACAAGAAAGTGTTAATGGATCAGACAACCCAGCCTGGTCAATTCTGGACCTGTTTTGACCCGATAACCAACCTCTACGACCCCGCCCATATAAACACCTCTATGTTTCTTGTCATAATAAGTTGGTCCAGTAATGATCTGATTATCTATACCTTGGGATGAATAAGACCCATCCTTGAAGACGTACTAACGACTTCGAAATGCATCCTGTCATTAGTAGGCGGCTCTTCCAAAGTAAATGAAAACTCTTCCCCCCATCTGGGATCTCGGTTTTTCTTCACAGGCTGCATACAACACCAGAATTCATATATCAAATTAAGTAATTAACAGTTACTCGGAGACACACCTTACAAATTAAAAAAATGCACTTAATATATATACATTTGTTTTCTCAGTACAAGTTTTAAAATGGTCTGTATATATAAAACAGTGCTTTTTAGGTGATCACACACTTTTAAGACTCGTAAGGGGGCAATATCGATCCATCTATTTACTAAAAAAAATAAATAAATAAAATAAATAAATAAATAAATAAAATAAAATAAAGTCTATTCAATTTATGTTTTATCTCTAATGGGTCAAACACGTCAAACCATGTATCGGTGTATCATGACTACTTGCATGTTTTATGTACTCTCGTTACATGATTAACGTATGGAAAAGTATGGAAATAATTCAAAAAAAAAATACCTTTGTTTTTTTCTCTTCGCCTCTGAATAGCACACGAACAGATGGATTTGTATGGTGTTTCCCTTCTACATCTTCAGCTTGATGAATTATCACAACAAGCAAACCACCACCTTCAGGGGTTCCATCAGGTGCCTTTTCAATGGCATTTTCTTCACCATCAACCGGACCTTGGTCATCTTTGAAAGGTTTGTAAACCAATTCAATCGTGATTTGACCTCGGGACTTCTCGTTTTGTGTGTCATTTGGATCCATGTTTTTAAGGAGCTCAAGTGTCAAAACTTTTTCTTCTTCTGGTGTAATATCTTTTAGTGGTACAACGTTCATTCCCATTTTATCGTGCTTCCCCACCTATACCACATGAGTTCACCACACAAGTCGATTTATTTCAAGCAGATACGTGCATAAGGGGTCAAGCAGTTCAATCCTAAAGTCTATTTGAATGCATATAACCTCGTGATTTTATATTACTGTAGTAATCTAAAAGTACTGATTTTTTAAAAGTATTTATAATATGATTTTATACTTTTATTGATTAAAAATGACAAAAAAGTTGTAAGCAGTTTAAATGCATTGTGGGCCACTTTTGATCCGTTGTACCCTTTGAGATTGCCGGTTAATGATAAAATACATCTCATCTTTGTGAAATGATAACAAAGTGTACCTGTTCCCAATCATATACAAAAATCTCTAGAGCTTGTGATTCCGGGTCCTTGACAACGAAACTAAACTCCTGATTCCATTCAGGATTCAAGTTTTTGTGTTTGACAGCTGTTTTCTTGGATGGAAGTTTATCCTCAGTAAGTTTCATTTTAACGTAAGGGTCTGCACCACCCATAAGATCCTTCTTCTTAAGTTTCACTGCCCTCACAACCTTTACAAGCAGAATTCCAACGGGCCTTTGCATCGCTCTGTCAATTTGACACATAACCTCGTTAAAGTTGTTAAGCTGGCAAAGAATTATAATCTGTGACCTTTATGTTATTATCATCATACTGGCAAGCTAAATTTCGTTCGAGCAAGTCATTAGACAGTAACAAAGGCGTATTTGGGTGTGCATTTTAAAAGTGATAATGTGAATTTTATCAGAATCTATATAAGTGGGAGTTCGGATGTGTGTTTAAAGTTGTCAAAATGACCAAAACGGAGATTCTAGTGAACAAAAGGACGTGTCTTGTAAGATCCTGACGGGAGTAAAATCTCCCATATGACGGGTGATAACGTAATTCTGTTTTACCGTCTACTTATCTAAAACAAATTATTTAACCTTTAATAATTAGATAACGAGAAGCTGAATTTGTTCATCCAACTATTAAAAAACTATTTATCGTGAATACAACTCTCAATCAGAAACTCACTATTTAAAATGCAAATCCAAGCACCCCCTAAGGCAAATATCAGAAAAATAATTATTACTTACTTTGCAGGGTCGAGTACTGGTACTACAAGTGTTTTAGGCCACAAATACATATTTGCAACCTGAGTTTTGATTTGTTCCTACACGATAAAATGTGTGTAAATAATACAAGTTTGACCTCTCATCTAATTCTTGAATGATTATAAATCAAATGGACATACCTGAACGAATCTGTACAAGCCAGGGATGGACATGAGGTCGGCACCTAGCACTTTTAGTCCAAAATCTACATGAGGCTGGAATTACAGATAAATTTAGACAAATATTTAGGAAAAAGTACATATACTGGACAACTATCATCCAGGAAAAGTCAACTTTTAACTTTCGAGAGAATGATATTATATTTTTTCGTATATCTAACTAAATAAATGGTTTCAGAAAGAAAGGCTATGAACATTTGAAGCTTTTAACACATTCGTTGTTAGCAATAGGTGTCGAGCTAACAACTATTTAGGTTACATACTGGAGTATTTACCTTTTCCATAAGAGACACAAGAATTTGACAAAAGCAAGGGAAGGTTGGAACCAATGGCTTTAACGTGATACGAGGTGAAGCGAATACTTGCAAGTCAACCACCTGAAACGCAAACAAATAATTTGAGCATACATAACGACGGTTTATGACCCAATGGTGTCTGTTAGGTGTGGCATGTTGGGTGGGTTGTCAGTTTTAGGTAACGGGCCAAAATGGGCACCTCTTAAAATGGCTCCACGCAGGCAACTTTTTAATACAGCCCCCACGGATTGGGCTGACACATCATCCCCTCTTTGTCCAATTTTTTTCCAAAAATAGTGACTCATCAATGTGCTAACTAAGCTTCAAAAAGTAGATTGTGATATAATAATTCAGTATTAATCTATTATGTTAGGAGGTTTTTTTACATCTGAGAGCACTTTGGGTAAATTTTGGCCCATTTGACCGGGTCGAATCATTTGAACCATTTAAGAAAAGTTCAAAAATTTACCCAGAAAAGAAAAAAAATACTCTCCTTGAACATTTCAAGTAAACGGGTGAAATTACCAATCTAAGTATCCCTTAACTTGTGAATTCATGTCCTTGTTAGAAATCTCAATGTGTTATTGAACCGTTTCATATAAACTTTGAGCATAGCAAGCAGACATGGGCGTATTACCTGAACTGTAGGTCTCATCCCGAACGCCTTAACAGCTACATGAATGTTAGGATTCCCAGCCCATTTCAACGATGGTTCCATTATCAACTCTTTATCATCCGTAGTATAAACCTTCATTCCTGAATGACCATAAAACATAAAAAGTGTTAAGCAATAAGCTGTAGTAATACAAAGTTTTTTTTATAGCAGTTAATCAATGAATCCTATAACCTTGAAATGTAGGTGGTAGGGTGCCCAAGGAAAGTGCATCAAATTCGACTTTGTCAATTTTGTACTTTGGAATCTGCTCTTTAATGATAGGCTCCGCTATCGTCTTCACAGTCTTGCAAATAGCCTACACAATGTTCAAACTATCACTACTCAAGAATTAACTCAAGATAGAGGTGCCACACAGGCACATATAATATTTACATAACTCTATTCGAGTCACTACCTTGTCTAGATATGGCCACATTAGCTCGATAAACCTGTTAAGCCAATCAACCTGCACACGATAAGTTTATATGTTAATAACAGCATAATAAGTCAAGTACATAAGATTACATTTGACTTTTGAAAGTCGCATGAACTATCAAAAGGGTGTTAGAGATCGACATTATGAAGTTGTTCACTTCTCTTGCATTATTCATATGGCTTTTGTATAGATTACCAACTTAATTATTTACATATGTCAATATAGTCGTCGTAATTTTTTCACATCTGAATTGTTGCAGGATGGTTTTGTGTACATTTAAAACATTTTATAGGTCTATAAAGGCTTATAAAAATAAACCACATGTAAATTTTTAAAAGAACGGAAATGTAAAATTAAAAGTTACATTAACTAAAATGCCACATAAGCAAGTTGTCACATTATGATACAATCCGATTTGAGTTCGGATTTCATAATCAAAAGTTGACATTTAAAAAGAAGAGAATAAGCAGCAAGAAAATACCCTATCGTGGTCAGGGTTTTTAACCCACATTGGTATCTCCGGAAGCATTTCTTCCAAGGACTTTGTATCTCTTTCGACCAGTGGCCGTACTTTGGGATCCTGGATATCATAGGGAAGAAACAAACAGGTAAATAAGTAACTAATTTCATATACAAAAGTCACTGATTATGTATTTATCTTACGTATCATATCTTATATAAGATTTAGGATTTCGAAGAGTCCTGAATTCACACATTTCATTAACGTTTTCGCTTGGTGAGTCGATCATGAGGGTTACATCATTGATCATGCATCAAAAAATCGCTAGCAATTATGATTTTACTGATCTTATGCAAAAGTATATCAACACTAACCCCACAGAACAATATATTACTAAGCAGGGTCGTCCCATAAATTTGTTGAAATTCTTGAGCGCCTTGATGAAACTATATAATGAGACCTTTTGATAAGCAATGTTATATATAAAGTGTCACCGTTTATAAAATATAACGCAATTAGTTATCTAAATGTTCTAACATATTACTCATTTAAGATATTTTTCTATCTAAATACTTTTTTTCGTGAAAAATGTCTACACATGCATATAATTATTAAAGGGACAAATTTTGGGCCCTGAGCGGTCGCTCACCCTACACACCCACAAAGACGGCCCTGTTACTAAGGTTATGTTTGGCAACATAGCAATAATTATAACGAGTAAAATGACATAAAAGTAATGTTAAAGAAAGTGTTTTAGAAATATGCAAAACGGCTAATCATTTGTTGCCAAACAAGCTTTGTATCTTAAACGCTAAACGTTACAAAACGCTGCACGTCAAACACACCCCGAACGTCAAACTGTAACAAATTTTGTATATGGTCATTTATCTCTACATGAAAAATAATCCGTTTTTTTATTTGCATTATCAAATTTTGACAAAGCAACATGACAAAAGCAAAGAGTAGTACGTGGTCTAGTGGACAATAGATTATTATTAGAAAAAATCAGTAGACCACTAAGACGACAAAATATATGTTCCTTGTTTGATCTACTGAAATAAATAAATAGTTAATAATAATAAAATAAGAGGGTCGAGTAGTTAAAGGTGGCAACACGTTTCATACACTCATTGTCATGGTGCCCGACATAGTTTTACTATTCATACAAGTGTACCATTAAGTTTAATGCTTAGCTCTCAAGTTTTTTTAGTAAAAAAATAAAATAAAGAAAAAGGTAAAAAATAAATATTTTCGGTTCAATTTTTAGAAGAAAACATTTTATTTTCCAATCATTTTTTTTTCTTTTCCTCGAGAACACAACCATGTTTGTTTCTTTTACTCGAGAACACAAGCTAAAACGAGTAAGTTTATACTAGTAAAGAAGTTGGACTTCTATTGAAAATTATCGTGTTAAACAGCTTAAGCTCAAGCTTTTTGCCTTGAACTCAATTCAATAGTCGAGTAGGTTTTATAATGTCAAATGAGCTTATCTTCTTTAAGAAGTAAAGAAATTTGAGAAAATTAGAAATATCTTAACACTAGACTATTTTAGTGGTGTGTTTTCATAGAATATTCGGAAATGATAAAATGATTAAAAAAATAATAATAAATAAATAAATTATCTAAAAAATAGAAAATGCTTAGACAATAAAAACTTTAATAACTGAACGAGCCGAGCTTATAAAATTACCCACAGCCCGAGCTCGAGCGTTAAAAAGCTCGAAAATGTTAAACAATTTAATACAAATTACTTACAACCCGAGCTCGAGTTTGAGCTCAAACTCACTTAAACGAGCTCACACTCGAGCTCGTCTCAGTAAAAAAAAAAAAAAAGAAAGTGAATAATTTGCATTAGTAACTCCCCAAGAAAAGGAACATTTTAGTCCATGATCTTGTCTTAAAAAACCAAAATTCAACTTTTTCCTACAATTGACTTCATAAAAAAAAAGTCAAACAAATTTCCAACAATCAAAAAAAAAGTACTAACCTCAACATTTGAAGACTGGAAATAAATGAAGAAATAATAGCCACTAACAAGACCAATCGAGACCCCAATTCCAAATCCAAACACACCAAAAACCATGCTCACTATCCCCATTTTTATCGGAATTCTGTTCAGTTGACAGAATATTTGGGGTTTGGTGTTTTGTGTGTGAGAGTGTCGGTAACGGTTTTGTGTGTGTGAGAGAAAGTGATGGGATTGGATGAGAGGTATAAATATCTGTTTTGGGTAATAATGGATGATGGTATTGGTCCTAGCTTTTTACTTGGCGTTTTTGTATTCTTTCACAATGCGGCATTCTACAATCAATTTAATTTACGGGAGTCGATACTCACATCATTTTTTTTTTTACTTACATCATAATTGTGCATTACAGTGTTGTACACTGTGATGTAAGTATAAAAAAATTTGTGAGTATCAACCCCTTAATTTATAGCTAGCTAGTGACATTTACAGTACAAACAGATATAGCATATTGTTAATTTTATACAGTTAGTTAAAATATTTTTTTCATTTTAAAATTATTATCTAGAGACAATAATCACATAATTTAATAAAAGTGTGATCAATTTAGTTTTTAATCACTCAAATAGAATATTCTTTTACTTAATTCTCTAGCTTTTACTTAAAAAGCAAATTAAACAATTATTTTGAGACATCTGAAAAAAAAATATGAACTATATTTTGAGACAGAGAGAATATAAAAAAAGAATGTCTCATTAACTATTTAGAGTATACAAATCACTTCGCTGTCTTTTGTGGTTGTTTCATCTGTTTTAAAATTATTGTCTTTATAAATAAAAATACAGAATTTTAAGTAAAATAAAAATGCTATAATTTTCAAACAATCAAATGTCATAATCATTCACTAACCTTTGTTTTTATTGGTTAAAAACAAAAAGAAAATAATTATTTTGAGACATTAAAAAAAAAGAACGATAATTTGCGAAAAGAAGGAATTCTTGTTTTTAAAGAAAAATTACTTGGATAATGAATTTGCATTTGGTAATGATTTTTGTGAGAAAGATTAAGATTTTTGTTATGTGGATCACAAGGATTGTATGTGTTACAAGTTTGAAAGGTAACTATTGACTTATACAAATTTGATGATACAAAAAGTTGTTGAAAGCAAGGAACAAAATACATTACTACCTAAATAACCATATAAAACATAAAAATGATTGCATAAGACTAGTGATAATAAAAGAAGAAGACGTGTCTGCCCCATGTTATCACACGTCTTTCTTATTATTGACACCCCCACACGATGAGTCATTGGCAAAAAAAAAGAGAAGTAGGTCTTGGGGTAGACCGAGTTGTGAACGAAAAAAAAGGAAGGGAGCGTTGTGTGTGTGTGATGTTAGTTTTTGTGAGTCATATTTATGTTTAAGTATGGTATGTTTGGATTGCAAAATTGTTTGTCTTATTACACTATGTTAGTATGTTAGTGGCACTGATCACGTATAACCCTCCCGGCACTTACACGGGTCAGGCGCGGACTAACCACGACTGCGTAAATACCCCCGGCACTCATATGGGTCGGTCGCGGACTAGATACGCACCCCGACAATGGTCACTAAACCATTCCGCGGATAGTAGATACGTCCGAGGGAGAACGCAACCGCGCCCAACATTAAAGGTAGGGAATCTCGCTCAGGCTGGGCGTACCACAACCTGCAGTCCCCAAAAAGGGAAAGCGGGACAACTCCCGCCCAAAAACATCGCTGTCACAGCAACGGGACAAGCTCTGGAGTTGACCTACGTCACTCCCCACTCGCAAACTGTCGCTCTCATGGCTCGTAACCTTGAGAACACGACAGAAAGGTCAACCATATAAATAGAGGCCTCGCCACTATTCAAACGGTAACATTTTTGCACACTCTCTCTCTCTAGAACTAACCTTGTCTCTCTAAAACTATCACTTACTCTCACGCCGGAGGTTGACCGCGGAACCCCGTTCCGCGGTGAGACTAACGGTGTTGGTTTTCTTAGCAGCTTGCAATCAAGGATTATACTTAATACAAAATCTATTTCCTGGGAAGTTAGGTTGTACTAATCTTCATCAGGGGAGCGCCCAGAATTGTATTAACAGGCACCGAGTTAAAAATCGTTACGTTAGTCACTACTACCACTAGCCTAAAGTTAAATCTTTGGTATAATAAAAGTATAAGGATTTATAGTGCACACGATGAATCACATGCTTAATAAGTGTCACATTAATTTATAACTCTATTTACTAAAGGAAAAATGATTGTTGTGCCTAATAATGAAGCCTACAAATGAACCTAATGATTTGATTGGTTGATTTGAAAAAATGATTGGTGGAAATTTAGAGAGAGAAAATACTTAATGTAAATGTACAAGTGATTTATGCATTAGGCTTATAATTAGGTTTGTGTTTATTAAAGACTCAATTTTCCGTTAAAATTAAAACACAAAAAGGATCTTTCCCTTTAAATCGGACGACATGGTTGCGTCACGAGGTAGAGAAAAATGTGGACGCAAAATTGTTTAAAGTGAATGTTGGGTCATGCCAAACACGTGACGACTGATCATGTCGCCTTACTCCAACTCCGACTAATTTTATAAAAGATTAAGATCCTCGTAATTTGAGTCAAAAATGATAGATCATTTCTCCTTAAGGGATAAACCCCACTCCTGCTTCTATTTATTTCAGGCCTCTGAAGGTCCATGATGAGACTCGAACCTGAGACCTCTCCAAGAAAACCTCCCCAAAGTTACTCTTGATGGCCAACTGAGCTAGGCCAGTTGGTTTCACCAATTATAAATAACATAAATATATAAAACATCAACATGATCAATCATGTTTGACTCTAACTTAAAAGGATCTTGATCTTTTTATAAAACATATCAAAAAGCACTAATGATATTTTTACTTATCCTACCACTTAGGCTAGTCCCAGTCGTGACCTGGGACGACCTGAGTCATCCAGTGCCACATCAGTTTTCTCTCTCCAGCGACCTGACACGACCCGGATGCCCCAGTCGATGACCCAAGCTCTTTTTTTTTTTTTTTTTTTTTTTTTTTTTTTTAACCATTTTTAACATAAACTAAAATTTCATTAATAATTAAAATGTTACAATGATAAATAAAAACAATACGAAATACATAAATCATAAATCTAATCTGAATGCTCCCCGCATGCAGAGTCATACGAGGGAGTACGAGAACCGGCAAATCCCTCGAAGCGAGCCAAATCTTCCCCGTCTAGCAGAGGTTCCCCCGGTAGCTCGAAGTTGGTAGTCAAAGTTGATGCACCAACACCATCGTTTTTGTTCTCCCGATAGCTCCAATTGATTTTGGTGCTGACGTTGTTCGTTATCTTCTGAACACACCGCCACAACTTGTCAGCAACCTCGCGATCTTTGCGGGCTTGATCTTTCAAAAATTTGTCGATCACAGCTTTTCGTTCAGGCGTAATGTCGTTGCAACTCTTGTAGTTTTGTCTCATATGTTCCTTCTCCGCCTTCGCCTGGTCAAACAATTCGATGACGCTTATAATAGCGTTTTTTCGAGCCTCATCGTCGTTATTGCATTGATTTTGAACGTACACTTGCATATCTTCAACGGAATTGGGGAGACGGCAAGCCATATTAAATCTTGTGTTGAGAAGTATTTTGAGTTTGAATTGTGTGTTAAGAAGTGTGTTTGAGGTGAAGTTTGTATTTATAGAGTGGTAAAATTGGTTTGAATTTTTTTTTTTTTTTTTTACTTTAATGACCAAACGGTCATTTTCTTAAATATGTATTCAATGTATACGTTGGGAAGGGAATAGAAAGCGTTTAACATCGAGCGAAAAAACAACCGATATTCGAAAAATTTGGTCCACGACCGATGTTGCAACCTACTCCCACAATCGAGAAAACCGAAGTTCAAATTGGTCGAGGGTGAAAAATTTTGTTGCCCAACCGATTTGTAATGCACGAATGCGACCAGCCTTATAAGTTTTTAAGTTTTAAGTAAAAGAATTGACAGTTTAAATAAAAATAGATAATCTTTTTACTTATAAATATTAAAATATATTGCTATATCTAAAGGATATTCAATGGGTTCCTATTCAATTTCTGTCCTTATACTACAAAGTGACATATTAGAGGGCCCCTAGGAAACACTATTCACTACCATTGATGATTGGTAAAGACTAAAGAGATATGAATTGGTTTCATTTGTGGCCAAAAAAGAGAAGCTCAATGAAAGCATCTTTAACCCAATGAAACTCAATAATGGTGCCTTCCAAAGTGCATGTGCCCTGGTTATATAGGGTCCTCATGACCTCATATTTTGCATTCAATGATTTCATGTTTTGGTTGGTGGGGTTTGCTTGCCTTCAAAATTAAACCATTTTTTAACTTATAGACGTTAGAACACAACATGAGATCAATCGGCCAAACTTTATCGAATTTGAGTTCATCGGATTCCCAATTGAATCCTTATTTTAAAGTTTTCAACCATGTGTCGTTGAAGATAGTTTTGATATACAGTTCGAACCTCTTGGAACAAGCTCAGATTTTCCTCAAGAAAATTTTGATTATGCCACACAAAACTATCATGCAAGGTTTGAGCTTAACTTGCACTGTCAAGTTAACTTGAGCTAAACCGGCTTGCAGCCCTGCATTTTATGAATAATGTTCACAACATGAGTGTGGGTAAAGTTCCTTCTTTCGAAAGCAAAGGTGAGACCAAGCGACAACGGAGTGTCTTCTCGGATAGAAAATAGGGTCTACGTTTCCATGTCTCAAAATGTGAATTGACACATACACATAATCAGTCTCTTTAGGGTATTTGTTAGGATTCATCCCACACAATTCATAATGTACAGCAAATGCACAAAACATATCTTTTCAAAATATACAAATTTAAATAAATGTACAAACTTATGGCAAATCAAACTCTAATCCAATGTAAACATATAAAATCACACCAAATTGCCTTGCCCACATGTATATATATTAACAAAAAAGAAGTATACAAGCTTGCGTAAAAAAGATCACACTGTGATAGTGTCAAACTTTTCACCCATTGCTCCACCTTTCTGTTTCTGAAACTGGATGTACCTTAAGGTACAAGCAAAGAAAGCATCTGAGGTTTGATCTGGTGTCGCTGTGTCACTTTGCATCTCGGTTTTGATCAGCTCTATAAGCCCTTGGATTGCAGCGCTTGTTATCTGTGGATTGCCTTTCTCAAAATAATAGAGGTACCTGGATGGAGTATAATGTGTAGGTGAGTTTAAACAATGTTTTTGCTAATGCAACTACTATTCTGATGGGGAAAGGAGTAAAGGTGACAAAACTAGAGGTCATGTACTTACTTATTAAGTATTTCGACAAAGAGAGTAACAGGCCCGCTGCTACCACGTGCAACATTTGCCATCTGCTGTGCAGCATTTGCAATCCTTAAGGCACGTTTTAGGCAAAGGAGGACCCTGGAAAGAAGGTGGTGTCAGTTTCAGCAAGAAAAAATGATCCCTAAAAAAATAACAAGACAGACGTACCTTTCGCCATCCTTGATTCCATCTTGATCATCCACCCAAAACAAATGTGAGCATGCATAAACTGCTCTGCATTGATCTGGCTTCTTTAGAAGTTTAGCCGAATACTGAATATGGAATAAACTTGTTATAAAAATTGAAAATTTGTGGTAAGGGAACAATTATGAATTGTATTTAAAGGGTTCAAATAATGTTACCCCTGTAGCCTTATGTGTCAAGGTATCTCTGTTCTCCACGCCAAATACATTTGATCTCTGAAGAGTTCCGATTATTAGATGAATTGCAGTCACCTGTGCTTTGGAGTCCTGTCATAATACAATCAATTTAGTTGTAGCATAGTCACCAAATCGACTTTGACCCAATGGGTTAATGGGGCTCATATTCTGGTAGTTTGCATAACAGGTCCAATGGGTCGGGTTAATACAGGCTGGGTAAAGTTGGATTGACCCGCAAACACAATTTGTCCATTTTTGAAAATTGTAGATCAGTTTTGTGTACTATGATGGAAAAAAAAAAATATGACATTATAAATTATATAGTACATCAAACGATCTAGAAGGTTGTATTTATTAAAAATAGACTTTTGGCAACTGCCAATCTGTTTATCCCCCGTTCAGATAAAACACAACCCAACTCGACCCATTTTTAAGTTAACGAATCAAATTCCCACCTTTATCTATAACACTAAGATTGCAAATTCGAGTTTATTGAGAGACATTAACGTATCAGTTTGTTGAGCGTTTCAAACAAGATCTACTATAGCTACTTTTTTAAGAATGTTTCAGAGATTGAGCAATTACCGCAATTTCTTCCTCATATATAACAAATGCTTGAGTAAAGAATTCATAAGCAATTGGTTCCAGATCACAGTCGTTGGCAGCCTGAAAAAAAATAAAGATCCAATCTATTCAGAAGAATCATGAGTTGGTTCACTAATTTCAAGGATGCTGTGCAAATCAACTACGGTTGGCAACTAATTGGTGATAAAGAGAAGGCAAAAATGTCAAATAATCACAGCATCTGAGTTCAGTCTTGAACTCCTGTGGCTTGCCTTAGAATTAGAGGTAGCATAACGCTAATTTTGTGACACAGTTGACCCGACACACTTTTTGTCTAAAAAATTTAACCATGTATTTAGTGGGCCAATTATGCTCACAAAAATTGCATAATCTAATAATAGTAATAACGTATCTAAAAAGTGATTTAGGAGGCTTAAAAAAACACTGGGTGACTTTGACCTATTTGAGCCAAATTGACCGATTTATTAGTTAGCAGGTTAATATCTCCATCTCATAGAAGTTTCAAAATAGCAGCAAAACTTTTTGCAGAATAAAAGGACTTTACCTCTGCACACTGCAAGTACAGCCTTAGTGCTAATTCAGGTGCTGGAACATATGAAAGCGCCTCAATTGTCTGACATGTAAAAAAAACAATGTTATTAACCTAAGGGTAAATGATAAAAGCGACATGAAATAGATCACTTCTTTGAAGCAATAATCTGGCAATTGTATTATGTCATTAGAGTATGGAATGATATATTATGCATGGTACGTTAAAAACTGCTATCATGCATCAGAATATTAAACAGATGCATACAAAAAGACAGATTCTAGACATAAGAATAATGAAGTGGTACTCTAAAGACTTTTGAACAGAACTTGGTACCTACTTCTAGTGGCTAGCCATGTAATGTGTATTATGCTATCCAGTTTCAAGGAAAATACTTTGCACAACTATTTAAGGCATTGCGTATAGAAATTAACAGCATTTAAAACTTTAAAATTACCTGATTAAGGATCTGAAAAATTTTCTTAGGGGTTGCTGGATCATCTTCTCCAGCTACATCTCCCTCCTGATTTTGCAATCGGCGTACCAGCTGCAGACAAAATACATGGTTAATATTAGCGATTGCAAAAGGGTTTAGTATGAAGAGGCCCGATAACCAGTCAGAAGGGTAATATATTGGTAGGGGCCAAAACGGATGGGTTGGATTGATCCGAGATATTTGGTCACTTTTTTTTTAAAGTTAAAGATAATTAAGTGTTACATAGTTTTTAGCCCGTTTCCTAATACAGTTAAGTTTTTTTTACTCATCTGGTCCGCTAGAGACAAAATAACCCAAAACAATCCAGCTACGAGTATATGGGTCATATTTGCCATCTGTAGGTCAGATGACACTATAAAAGTCTGACCCTTCAAGGTACACACAATTATTTCTCCTTCATTCATCACATTGATAAATTTGTCCGTAACATCTATTTGAGGTCTGAACTATGAATATTTAAAACAACCAAACCTGCAGCACGGATAACATACCCTCAAAGCAGAAAAAACAAGAGGAGGAATCGTGAATGGAAGACGCTTTGGGCCTCCAGTCATGATATGCTTCCGCACAGTACAGATAATCTAAAGTAGAAAAATGAATTACGATAATAAGAATTTCAACTCGGGCGGAATCAATCAAAGTAAAACCAGTAAAAAAATCAAACATCTGGAAATAAAAACAGATGTAAAACATATTGAAAGCAAAGCCAACCTTCAACATCTCCTCTGGGTCATCATTATATAGCACATGAATTACTCGAGCAACAGAATTTTGTTCTTCATTAAAGTCCTCCTCGTCAAGCTAACAACATTTGCAGAAGGTTGAAGAAAATTAGTGGATAAACAGGAAAAGTCTTAGCAAGGAAAACAAGTTCAAGACAAGAAAGAAAACAATCACCTAGCTATTGCTAATTTTTTTAAAGGTAGTAAAATGGGAGCATTGGGTAACAGTTCAACCGAGAAATTCTTTGGTATGATTTCGGTCAGGTTGACCTGTTACACATTTAGTCCAAAATTTGTTTACTCTCTCACAAAAATCAGCGTCTCAAACATGGTTACAAGTCTTAGTTTACTTTTTTGTGACCTAAACTTTAATCAATTGATTTAAAAAGTTCGCAGGCATCAAAAAACACAATGAGCGACTTTCTACCCTTTCCTTTTATACTATTTTTTCTGATTTTCCCTTTAGAGATAAAGCATGAGCTTAATTGACCCATTGATAAGTAAGCGGGTCGAAATGGCCATCTTTAGTAATTTTGCCGACTAGAATAGAAAGTTGAAACTTCTATTACTATTACCCACCTCATCCTCTGAATCTCCTTCCAAGTCCTTTATAAGCCCTTTAATTAGTTCAAAAAGAACCTCAACCTGCAACAGATAACCAACCATGTGTTATGAAGGAAACACAATATTGGTCAATCATCTCAACAATGGAATGATGAGTAAAACAGTAAAGATGTTCAATACCTTGTCAGCAGAAGATACACAAGCTTGGTTGGTCATTATGCTTTGGATGATAACCATAGCCATGATTTTATTAGTCCCATTATCAAGGTGATCCATTACTCGAGGATAATTGGACAGTGTCAAGGAAGTGACGATATCACTGTATTTTTCAAGTGGAGCGCTCAAAAGTGCAACAACTTGTTTTGTCGCTCTACTGTCTTCAAGCTTAGGTTTGTTAGAAAGTTTCTTAACGCATGATCCCTATCCAAGAAAAGAGCAAGAAATCGTTATAGGATAGCCATATATAAATATATATCTACATTATTACTTTTTTATTGTTTATTTAGGTTTTGCCACTTTGTTGATTTAAGTTAAGGAGGAAAACTGACATGAGTAATAATTGCATAGGATACAAGATGTCGCGTTTAAATTCACTTATACCAAACCCGATATTTTTATGTTTCATAAAACTTCGCATCAACTTGAGAATTAACATACCAGCACTTGATCCACATAATCGAGCCGATCAGGATGAACACGAAGAGTGAAGGTGAGAAGTGAAACATACAAAGTAATGGCTCCAACAATTGGCATGTCACCCTGAGATTCAATAACCTGCCAACAAAGTATTACAGTTGATAGATAGCCATACGTCTTAAGAAGCAAATATTATTGCTACAGTGTACAACAATCTATTTAAGGAAAGCAGACAGTATATATTCATATATGATAATTGTCACAAATACCTTTCCAATAGCATTGCTTAATTTTGCAAAAGCTTCAACTTGGAGGAACTCTGGTAGGACCTGTAAAAGTAATCACTTTAACAAAATGCAAAAGCAAGATAAATAAAATAAGTTACCTTGAACAACTCACTTCTGGACTAGAGGCAGCATAACTTGATAGTCTCTCCATAAGTTGTGATAGTACTGTCTTGATGTCAACCGTTGGCTGAAATATAAACAGAGTTTACTAAATTAAAACTTAAAAGCATACACATTCATATCAACCGGTGTTCTAGTACTGGATACAGACATGGATGTCTCATAGATGCACCTAACTTGTGACAACACCAGATTAATAATACGACATTCATATATAAGCTAAGGCCAACAAAGATCACTTCCGATTGTTTTAAATGATGAATTCAATGTTACACACCTGGAGCTGGGGGCAAGCTCCTAAGAGGGTTTCGAGAGTCTGTAAGTGATACTCATCTGGAAACACCTGAATCAAGCAGTCCATCAGATAATACTGTGCAAGTTCATCCTTACAGTTTACAACCTGCCAGACAGATAATAAAGTTAAACAGTGTACCATAAGGCAATGCTTGAAAAAATGAAAACATTGGAATAACTAGACCTGCTCCAAGATTCTGGGAAGAACAGTTTCTTTGTACAAATCAAGGTCAATACCCTCTATCTGACTCAGAACGTGCAGATTCTTACCAACCTGAAATTTCAAAGATATGCTCAAAAAACATTCCCAGTGGTAATTCACCATCTACTCTAACCAAATCAAAGAGTTCCATGGCATTGATATTACTAGATCGCGCAGCTCATTCCTCTCCTTTTCCATCTTATCTCGCACCCTGGCAGGTCCCTGCAGACCAGAAAGCCCAAATGAAGGCCTCAACTCAGGATCACCAAAATGAATGTAGTACAAGCACTATTAGTCCTGCATGGCGAAAAATCATGCTCTCATGATTCATTACAACATTTGCGTCGTGCAAGTATGCCATGCATGCCACAAGATAGAATAGAACATTAAAGATGCAAACTCATTACAACATTTGCGTCGTGCAAGTATGATTCATTACAACATTTGCGTCGTGCAAGTATGCCATGCATGCCACAAGATAGAATAGAACATTAAAGATGCAAACTCACAAACCTGATGATGCTCCATCCGAACCCATAGTTTATTCATCTCTGAAAAATTTTGCAGCACAAACTCTACAGCATCCATGACAGTATCACCATCTCTACAAGACATCATCAATATTAATATGTCAAAAATACAATTTTTTATCTAGTTCATAATGACGATCAACGATCGCAATGAGAAGGAATTTAACTTCTACAGCTTAACTTGAGAAACATACTTTCCCTAACTAGACCCATTATTTTATTTTTCCCCTAAATAGATCCATCTCAATCACATAATGGTGTGTTGCATTTACATGATGCACGTCACAATCTTACAAGTAAACTAACTTACGCACATACAAACAAGTAAATGTGTTCCTTTAAAGTTTTATTTCAAAATATAAACTAGCAATACGAGATACTCCTAGAATTATAGTACGCTATTTGGAGCAAACGTTAACATCTAAAGTACATCAGATGGAAACACATTTGGTAAACAAAAAAATTACAACCCAACACTATTGTATAGCAATCATAATGAGCCTATGCCGTCTCTATCACGAGACGAGCTATATGGATCTAAATCCAGCCACCTAATCAGGTTGCAAGTATAACACCTCATATCCACCTCATGAAAGCCCCGCATTTATTCTAGACATACATATACAGATATTTTAGCACAACAATGATTGCAAGAAAGAGAACTTCCTTACCCTTCATATTCAGAACCAATATCTGGGAGCTTGTCTCTACTAATTTGTGCTAGGTAGCTCCTAAGGAATAGCCCACGTATCGGATGCTGGACACCACGACACATTTCGACGAGGTCTTTAAGAATATCTTTAGCAGGAGCCTCCTTTGATTTTATGTAAACAGACCCTACTGTACATAGGAGATACCTATAATTGATAAGACAAATATCAATAATTTCAGACAAACACAAGTGGAGTAATTAATAGCAGCAAAATGAGGCATAAAAGTGTTTTGTTTGTACAATGAGATCATGTAAGTAGCATGGTCTTATTGATATATACATTCAAGAGAAAACAAAGTAGCCTAATTTGTTTGACTACGAAAAGCAATATGTGGTGCATATAAACTTATTAAAGTACACTGATTACTCAAGTTCAAGTCAGTAAATGTATTTGAGAGGTGATTTCATGACCAAATACGATTCGATCACTCCAGGCAAGGAGTCGGCATTTAAGATGGACCTTAAACGGTACTTATCTATACCTATTAGATTTAACCCACCTTATTCTGATGCATTTGGAGTCAATGATGTAATTATGTAACACCAAGTTGTCCTTTCATAAGAACTTTAAAAAGATGCTGACAAGCTAACATACAATAATAAAAGTTAAACCATACATATGTGGATTATAACATACGGAGGAGTTGGTTCCTGAAGGGCCTATAGAACCGATGACACAGACGGTATCTAGGTTTTAGAAGTTGAGAGATTTCAAGGATATTTCTTGGGAGACTAATTAGTAGCCCAACAAGTCATTTTAATGAAGGGCCTATAGAACCAATGACACAGACTAATTAGAAAGCATTTTAATGACCTTGGACCGGTAGGGCCCAATAACTCATAAATCTTAACGCCTCAATGGACGTAACTACGTAACTGCAACCAACTGATATTAAAGGATTTACATAGCGTAAGATGGAGAACATAGCTGCAATAATACTTACAATCGAGGTAAAATGTTTCCAGCATGTTGAACAAGTTCGTACAAGTCCATTACTGAACACCCATGCCTATCTTCTTCCTTAAAGAACATTTCTAACTTTCTCAACTCATCGAATGCTCTCATGTCTGAAAATGACAACCAAACATCAAGCGTAATTTCTTTAAGCCAGATTACATTATATTTACAATGATTCATAAACGATTTTTGAGCTCAAATTTGATAACATGACAGGAGATTTAGTTGTATGATTAGCGTTTGCATCGATAACTAAATTCAAAATAAAATAATTTGTTATCCATTTGGCACCGCTCTGACATACTTTGTTTTATTCAATTTAACAAAAATGGTTTATTCAGCAACTAATAAGGCAATTCGTATAACAAAACTACATGAGACTTCAACTACTCATATTTAAAATCACTCGTTCTCAGTTGACCTTTTCATATTGGCAACATACAGTCAAGACAAAAACTCTATCTGCATTTGCATACAGTTCCTGATTCGAAAGATAATAATCTTCTTCCTACAAATTTAAAGCTCTAAAATTCTACTTCACTAAAAGGGTCAATACAGCAAAGAAATATTTCTATCTTCAATATCTACAGAATTCAAGTCAATAATCACTCCAGTTGACCTAAGATCCAAACTATGGTAGTATTTAGCGCGAGGCTTATAAGGGCTTATAGGGGCTTAAGCTTTTAAAATAAGTTAGCTTATAAATAAGTTTTGTTTGTCACACAGACTTATGGCAGCTTTTATAAGCCATAAGCCCAAGCCCATTGAAAGGGGCTTATAGCTAGTCAAACTACTTAAATACCCTTCAATATATAATGGATTATCACGCAAAAGCCGGAAATATATGTGAATTTAATTTGATGTATTTTTATGCGATTTTACATTAATAAGCTTCAGCTCCAACTAATTCGCCAAACAACTTTATAAAAATATAAGCTCCAGCTTTTGGCTTATAATTTCGCCAAACATACCCTACATCCCTAATTCTTAATACCTGAACATATCTACCAAATAAACATGATTACGTCGTTAACAGAAACTTGTGTATTTACAAGGCCATAATCAAACTATATCTCCAAGCAGAACCACAGCTAATGAAATAAACACTAATTTCGTCCGTCTAAATTGAGATGAAACAGCAACTTACATAGCTCGTAGTATTTATGAGGCGATAACCGCGACGTACGAAGCTCAGACAACAACTGCGCAGAGTATTTTAGAGCTTCTCTGAGATTATTAGCATCCTGATCAACAAATATTCACAAACACAAAATTAGGTCAAATTCAGTGAAATTAACAATTCAATCATTACGAATAAAATTACGCAAAAATTCAGTCAAACTCTCTGAAGTTATCAAACCAATCCTTACGAATAAAATTACTTAAAAATTCAGTCAAACACAGTGAAATTATCTAAAATTAGGTCAAACTTAATAAAATTAACAAAACTGATCGTTATAAGATTCGATAATCGAATAAAGTCAGATCAAATTAACAAAAATGAAGTAACTAAAACTACATAAATTCACTATAATTAACGAAAATTAGGTCAGCGTTATTGAATTTAACACAATCGATCGTTATAACACTCGATATCTGAATCAAATTAACCAAAATTAGGTCAAATTCAGTGAAACTAAGCAAAATTAGGTCAAATTAACTAAAACTACATTAAGTCAGTATAATTAACGAAAATTAGGTCCAACTAAATGAATTTAACACAATCAATCATTATATCACTCGATCACTGAATCACATTAAGCAAAATTAGGTCAAACTAACTAAAACTGCATCAATTCAGTATAATTAGGATAGCTGAATAAAATTAGGTCAAAATTATTATAATCCTGTACAGAATTCACAAATATAGGTCAAATCAATGAAACTGATTGTTATAGATGAGAGTGAATTACTAAAGCGCGATGCATGTAGAAGGCGTTGTGTTGGATTCCGGCGATGGCTTCTGCTAGCCATTTTTCTTCGTCTTCCATTGCATCGGATATCATCATCAATTTTTTTTTTACTTTCTCTCTCTACAATTGTCAGTCTCTCTCTCTAGAATTGATGTGTTTAATCATTTGTAGAGTGAGCTGCAGAAGTGTAGATATTGTCCTTGTACTTTGGATAATTTGCATGTTTCGTCCCTACCTGTTTCCAAAATGTTGATTGGCACACTCTTACTTTTGATCCGCACACTCCGATGTACAATTTTCAGAAGCATCATACGATAAATGTACAACTGCTTAAAGCACAGTTTGGAGTGTGCAAATCAAAAATAAAAATGTGCTTAAAGCGTCATACAATATAGGTTTGATCTTCTTTAGGTTTGACGTCGATATAAGCATCTAAAGGGAAAGAATGCTTACGAAACGAGTTGGATCTTGTTAGTTGTGGAAGAATTAACTTTATAGAAAAATGAAAAGGTTTTTTTTTTTTGGCTAATACAATATTAAAAATTTTAAAAACGTGTTTATGATATTTAAGTAAGATGGATAAACAGTATTATGTTTTATATATCATTCATAATAGAGAATGGGTACATATATAGTGATATTATGATTATTCTAGATACTGGGCTTTGTGCCAAATACAAAATATCAACTAACACTTCCTCGTAATCAGAACGGTGAAAATCGCGAAAACAAATTGGATTAAAAAGCTAAAAACATTAAATTAAAGCAAATCAATAATTGTTGATGAAGACATTAGACACCAAGTGGAAGCAAATCTTCAAGCAACAAGTCACGATCTTATAAACCTGGAGACACCAAAGTAATTTTTTCGGGATAACCCAAAATATCCATTTTTTTTGGATAACCCAAAGTTTTTTTTTTTTTTTTTTTTTTTTTTTTTTTTTCGCCTAACCCAAAGTTGCCCTTTTTGCTGATAACCCAAGGTATTTTTTTTAATACGAGATAAACCAAAATATCCTATCTGAAAATAAACCAATGCATTCTCCACCAAATCGGATAAACGAAAATATCATTTTTTTAACAAGAAAATTAACTAGTATAACATAAAACAAATTGAGTCGGAATTCAGGAAACATTAAACGAAAAATAAGTAATAAAGTCAAACCATGTTTGATTTTTTATGAACTAGAAGTACCATAACATAAAAACATCCATTACACATTCAAAATCTTAACAACCAAAATTACTCTCACGAGTAGGGGTGAAAACGAGCCGAGTCGAGCCTAAGCCTGCCAGAACTCGAGCTCGGCTCGTTTATATATAAAAAAACTCGAGCTCGATCTCGAGCTCGTTTCGAGCCTCACATTTTGAGCTCGAGCTCATCTCGTGAAATTTTTCACAAGCTCGAGCTCGGCTCGGGCTCGACTAATTTATATGATGTGTAGAAAAAAACAAAGTTCAAATGGATCTCGGCTCGTTAAAACAAGGCTCGAGTTCGGCTCGTTAATACAATGCTCGAGCTCGTTAACACGGTTATATGTATAAAAAAATATATACGGCTCGTTTAGGCTCGCGAGCCTAAACGAGCTTTTTGTATAGAGCTCAGGCTCGAGCTCGTTTAGGCTCGGCTCGTTCGAGCTTTTTACCGATCCGATCCCAAGCTTTTCACAAGCGGCTCGACTCATTTCCACCCCTACTCACGAGGGTTTAGAGTAATTGGGGATAATCTAGAAAAGAGTTCAAGTGTTCTTGATTAATTGTTCATTTATACGTGCGTCAGACTGTATAATGTTTCATATATCATTTATAATAGAGATTGAGTACATATATAATGATAGAAGGGTATCCGTACAATGCTGCGGTGGGTACTCGATGACTATTTTTGTGGCGAGTAAATATTTTTTATTTTAAACCTTCCTTATTTAGCATGTTTTAAATACTTTATAATATAGTAGATATATATGTTTTTTCAAAAGTAGAACGTTTAAATTATTAATAGTGTAAATGGTTATCATTTTTATTAGGGGTGAGCAAAACAAACAAAAAAACCAAAACCAAACCGAAAACCGAAAAAACCAACCGGAGCTAAAAACCGATGGTTCGGTTTTTACTTTTTAGAAAACCGAAAAACGCGGTTCGGTTTCGGTTTTCGTCCAAAAACCGAACCAAACCGGTTTATTATATAATTTAATTAATATAATATGAATAAATAACTAAATAAATCAAATTTATAAATTCATATTCATTTTGTGGTGGATTTGTAATATATTTATCTTAATGTTTATATTTATATGCGTTTTTGTCGTGTCGGGTGTTTGTGTGAATATATCAATAAGTATACGATAATGATTATACTACGTGTATATTCACTTGTATGTGTGTGTCTCATTTATATATTTGTAATTGTAGAATTATGCAATAAACATTATTTTGCTTAAATTGACAAAAAGTAAAGAATAACCAATTTTCTATGTAAAACAAGTTTGTTGGTATAAATTGGTCATACTCAAATATTAATGGTTAGAAACTGACCGAAGCCGATAATAAACCGAGAAAACCGAACCGCCAAAAACCGAACGGTTTCGGTTTCGGTTTTAGCCAAAAACCGACCCAAACCGAATCGTGCACACCCCTAATTTTTATTTTCAGATTTTAGCATTAAATTGATCGTTATAAGTTTAGTGACCTTTTCTTATAAACAATTCTATTAAAATGTGAAGTATATCATTATTGGAAGGGGTTACTATATGGTTTAAATGAAACTTAAATTTTCAGATTTTTTTATTATTTTTTAATTTTTTTATAGTAATTTTTTTTGTTTTAAAATTTTATAACTTCCTTTTATAAGAAGTCTCAAATGCTTTATAATGTAATATGTATACCAAAATTATTCTACATACCGTGCTTGAGCCCAATACAAAATATTGCCTAACAATCTATACAAAAGTGAAAAGTGCAACTAATATGCAATAAAGTGTATGTAAAAACGTAGAAAAATGTGAATCGTTATTTTCAGAATTCTAGTTAAACAAAGAAAAGGTGACTTCTTTTCCCGACATATTGTCTAGATTTTTTTTTTCTTTTTCTTTTTTTTTTTTAGAAAACTTTCTTTCAGGCATTTTTTATCAAATGAACGAATGTTCTAGTTGTTCTTTTGTTCTAGTTGTTCTTTTGTATTTATGTATGCAAGACAGAAGTTTAACAAAATTTACTTAAGATGATCAACATGAGCATGTGAAACACGTAAGGTTACTTTGGTTCTGCCGTTTCAATTCGACAACTATATATACATGTTCTAGTTGTTCTTTTAGAAGGTTATACATTGTTTACGCTCTTTCCGAGACTACAAAGGCTTTTAACGTAGGTAAGTAAGAACTTTAACAGCCTAGACAAATGAGTATTTGTTGTTATACCACGGCCGAGCCAGAAACTAGCTTTTGAGATAATGATTATTTTAGCCACGAAAGTCAACTACTTTTAGACGAAAGTTAACTACTTTTAGCCACGACGATCGTGGCTAATAATTTTGGAAAAATATAATTAAAAAAAAAACGACTATTAAAATAACATTATACTTTTAGCTACGACCTGCTAAAATATAAAACTAAAATAATATTTATTATTTACTTTCACTATTAAACTTATGTTATTAAAATTATATTAAATACTTTTAGTCACGACAAAAGTTGCGGCTAAAGTTTTAATACTTATCATTTATTTTATGTATTTAATTGATGTTTTTAAAATAATATTAAATACTTTTAGCGACTAAATGATCGTCGCTAAAAGTACATGTTCATTTTTTTACCAAATTTTCGCGTTGAAAGTCAAAGTCAAGGTTTGTAAATGTTTTTAGAACGACATTGTCGTCGCTAATGGTGGTTTTCATAGTCATACGTTGAAGATCGACTATTTTGTCGTTTTATGGACTTCTAAAAGCCCCGATTCTAATAGTGGTACGCGCACCGGGAGAATTGGTTTATGCCTTGTTGCAAGAGTATAAGAGAATCGTAGCATTTTGACCTCTACATATGATAGAACTTGTTTAGTTCATGATAATGTTTAGGCATATATGCATTTAATTTGCAACTGAATAAGGTGACGTACTTTTTATGTATGATTTTGTTATTAGCTCGCTAGTCCATATACACTAATACTATACCATGTCATTGATGAGTGAACATGATATATATATGTTTGATTAGTAATTTGATTGTCAAGTGTTTTTTGAGGCTTGATTTTTTTGCATGTTTCAGATGTTGTATGTTCTTCTGTTTAAAAATTCTGCTCAAGTTTATTATGGGGCAGAAGTTGTACCACTTGATTGCATTTTGTTACTCTTTTTGTCATTTTAAAATATCTCACTTTTTCACAAGAAAAAATAAACATGAAATCTATTAGAAAAGAAATTATTCTACTACTATTATAATTCTTGCAAATATTTAAATTATTAACTTGTTAAAACATAATGAAAAACCATATTTGCAGGTTATTCCAAACCGTTTTGTACATACTTCAAAATTAATTCAATTGACATGTTATCTTAATTATCTTCCAAATTTTATCAAACTGAACACCTACACATGCATTTCATGAATATACCTACTTGCTAGATGAGTCATCTGGTTAATATATGTGTTCTCTCAGTGGCATGCTACATGATAGGACATGTTGTTTAACCATCAATAAATACATAGCTACACTGATTTTTTATTTATTTCCATTAAGAAATTATAACTTAATGGTATAGTAGTAGGCTACTAGCGATATTTGACAACAGGGACGGAGCCAAGAACAAACATGACTGGGTGTACAAATTTTTTTTTAACCGTACTATAATTGAGTTTAATATGCTAACTAAATAAGACTAAAAACACATTTCAATGAACCGAGGTCATTTAAGATACATTTGAGAAAAATCGATGTTTTTTTGACACTAAATCGAAAAAATCCATAGGTGTCACGGGCACCCACAGGACCCCCTCGCTCCATCCCTGTTTGACAAGAAGTTAATTAGCTTGTCAAAGATCATTGTAGCCTCTGAAGTCTTTAAAAAGGTACGTAGTGTCCCCATTATAACTCTAGAAACTGATGTCTCTACGGCGTAGAGACCTTATGCTTCGTATAAAAATCTATTCGAGAGCTCTACGGCATAAGCATGCAAACCTCCCTACGCCGTAGAGAAGGTTGGCTTCATGTTTCAATCTTGTTCCCATCACGTTGTTAGTTATACAGAGCTGTGTCTGTAATCTTTTATATGATATTTAACAAGTTTAATTAGCTTGATTAACCTAATTAAATCCTTAAACTCAAACTTTGAGTTAGACGTAATACAATAGAAAACTAGTTATATACATATAACTATTCAGGGGCGTGTGTTCACACTACGTCTTTGCATGACACGTGTCGTGCCATTAATTGCCAACTTTCGTAAGTTGGCAAAAACAGCCTCTGAGGTTTAAGTAGCGTCGCAAAGTAGGTCCTTTACCATTAATTGCTATCTATAACAATTTGGCAAAAATAGTCCCTAAGGTTTAAGTGTCGTCGCAAAGTAAGTTCTGTAGAATTAATAACTATCTATATCAATTTGGCAAAAGTGGCCCCTAAGGTTTAAGCGTCGTTACAAAGTAAGTCCTTTGTAGCCACGAAAATAGACAAACAAATTTTCCGGTCATTCATCACTTCCAAATTCACGTCTACAAAAGCAATCCCGCTGCATCGCGCGGGTTTCTACACTCGTAGTAGTATATAACAAGATGATGATATATATATAATGATATCCAACAATAATTAAACATAGAAAGCATTGGAAAATGCAAAAGCCTCATAAATTCACAATGAATAACCTGCAACCACATCCAAGTTGCATGAATAAATGAAATTTCATGTAATATATATTACAAAACTCATGACAAGAAGATCGAGTAAGATGTGTGTGTATTACTATATTAAATGCTCTTACATATAATTAGTTTCAAATATGCATTGCTTCCCACACTTGACCAAAATAGAAATGCTACTTTCCTTTCTTCTTTTGCTTTTGCTTCCGTTGCAGGTTACTTGCAACGGAAGCAAAGTGCCAGCAGTTATAGTCTTTGGCGATTCCGTTGTGGATACTGGAAACAACAATAACTTGCAAACAATTTTCAAGGTGAATTATCCTCCTTATGGCCAAGATTTTTCTGGTGGTCAACCTACTGGGAGGTTTTCTAATGGCAAAGTCCCTTCTGATTTTATAGGTATATTATACATACTACACAATATATCCTTTTAATTTTCATATTTCTTTTAGTCATGCTTAGTAGTTATAACTTAAAACCAGTTATCTAATGAAATCAGCTAGCAAGTAGCAAATACTAGCCTTTAGCCCAACACTATCGACCCATCAACTAAACAATACTACCCACACAAGTTTGAACGACCAGGTGCTTTTAAAAATAATTGAACTATGCCACAAAAGTCCATGGGTGTCCCGGGACCTCCAGACCCACTATGGTTCCGTCATTGGTTGTGGGTCAAAGTCGCAAAACTGAAAATGCACATTTGATAAATTAGCATGGAAAAAAACCATGGTAGTTTTTCTTTTCTAGAAAACGATAGCATAACTTTGTATCGAGTTAACGTACCCTTTAATTATTTACAGTGGAAGAACTAGGTGTCAAAGATGTATTACCACCATATCTCGACCCAAGCCTACAAATCGAAGATCTACTAACAGGGGTAAACTTTGCATCAGGAGGTGGTGGATATGATCCCCTAACATCTGAGCTCGCTGTACGTACATTTATTCATAATAACGTTATCAATCATTCCATTTTTAAGTTACCTTTTTGTGAAGTTACCTATTTGCCTATAGTCAGTGATATCGCTTGAGGGACAGATAGAGTTGTTCAAAGAGTACTTAGAAAAAGTGAAATCAGTTGCGGGAGAAGAAGTAGCAAACACGATATTAAGCAAAGGATTGTTCGTGGTGGCAACAGGTAGCAATGACGTTACGAATACATACTTCAACAATCCGTTAAGGAAATATCATTTTGATTTTGACTCCTACGCTAGTCTTATGGTTAATTCTGCTTCGTCCTTCTTACAGGTAACTATTCAGATTTATTGTCTAATAATGTGACATGATAACTTTTTCCGAAAACTATAAAAAAATGTGACATGATACTACAAATTAATCAAAGCCAATGTGAATGAAAGAGTGTACACAAATTATACTAAGTTAGGGTCCGTTTGGTTCCCATAAAAGGGAATGAAACTATGACTTTCAAAGTCATAGCAAGTGTTTGTTTTGTTTTGTTTTGTGGGCCCGGTAATGAAATGGGTATATCATAGTCATATATTCATTACACACCAATTTGGTGTCTATGAAATCCATTCCCGTGGGGCCATCTTTTTACCACTACAAAATTCAAATATCTATACACTTTTTCATACCATATTTTATCAACCAAACATAAACAATCGTAATCATACACTTTTTCATACCCATTATCATTCCATCTCATTCCAAATCCGATACCCATTGTCATTCCTAGCAACAAACCAAACGGGCCCTTAGTATGTTACTTAGCATTTAGCAAGTCAATCATGACTTAAAATGCATCTTAAAGCTTATCAGAAATTGTTAAGTAAGTTTTCAATCCCAGGTTACTTTTTGTGCCCATGGATCGATAAAAACAAACGGGCCTCGTGAGAGTTCGAGTCCAAAAGGGTCAGATTATATCTGGTTGGGAAATAGCATGTTATAGGGCTCATTTAAGCCCAATAATGTAACCTCAAATAATTATATTGGTGGTTTATAAAAAGTTTTATGATATAGATGATGGAGTTATGATCAGTGAGAAATAAAATTAAAATGAGAAGAGTGAGAATAAATTACAACCGTATATTTTAGATGCACCTACAAATATTTTTTTATTAAATTCCCCCCCCCCCCCTTTGAAATGTGTGGTTGAAATTTCTTCTCATTTTTCTCATTTCAAATTTTCTTGTCACTAGATTTCTTCCGAAAGATGATGTGTAAGCTTTTTAAACCATAACCGATACCTGTTTTATGCTTAGGTGGCTTGAACAGATAAAAAATTACGAAGTGATTCAAAGCTTATTATAGTTTATAGTATAATTATTTTTTGTCTCAAATCAAATATAAATGCTCATATAAGAGACGTTATAACCATTTAAAAGATTTATTCATAGTGTAAATACGTTTAAAATATCAAAAGGTTCATGGTTCGATAATATGTCATGACATGACAATGTGATAAACGTTTTAAAAGCACCATTATTCTGTATGCTCGATGCCAGTGATTAGGCTTGGGCCTGATTGTTATGTCTTCAAATTTAGTTCTCAGGTTTGTTTAAAAAAAATAATAAAAAAAATAAAAAATTTTAGTTCTCAGGAACTGGCAGTTAAGCGTGCTTATTTGAAAGTAGTACTGGTTTAGGTGACTTGTCGGGAAGTATTCACATGAAATGAAAGCCACAAAAAACAAAGTTGTGAGCCTGTTGTCAAAACATACAATATTGTGGTCAAAGTAAAAAGACTCTTATAAATATTTGTGTCATAAATTGTTGTCATCCATTAAAGTTAAGTAACCTTATTACTTCAGATCTTTATCACATGTTCTGATTCTTAAATCAATGCTAGTTCTTATGTTTGTAAGCACTGAATCATTTTTACTCTAAACCAAAGTAAAAAGACAAGAAAATTCTCAGTCTCGTACTCTCGTTTAGTGACTTTTAATTTATCTTTTTAGGCCCAGAGCATTTTAATTTTTTAGGGCTGGGCTTTGTGCATCTTTTAATTCCATAATTACTAGTTTATGTTAGCTTTTTGTGTTGTTCATTAAGCTACTAATTAAAGTTTGTAGACTTGATATTCTAATTTATCGACCTACTTAGCTATCACGTTAATTTTGGCCTAACGGATGAAAAACAACAGGATTTATACAATCTGGGTGTTCGGAGAATCGGTGTTTTTGGTGTACCACCAATAGGATGTCTACCATCACAAAGAACATTGCAAGGAGGAGCATTAAGAGAATGTGCACTAAAGTACAATGAGTTAGCAGTATTATTCAATACCAAGCTATCAATGGAGATTAATTATTTAGGCAATAAACTCCCTTTTGCAAAGATGGTTTACATTGATGCTTATTATCTTCCACTTGACATGATCCAAAACCCTACAAAATATGGTACTTTACTTCATAAATTACCATTGCCATTGTACATTTTTTGGTCAAATACTAACATAAATTATCTTTGTTCGATTTTGCGTTACAGGGTTTGATGTTGCAAACGTAGGTTGTTGTGGCACGGGTACTATAGAGGTAGCCTTCTTATGCAAGTTCACATGTACAAATGTGTCGGAATACGTATTTTGGGACAGCTTTCATTTTACAGAAAATGCATACAGAATCATTGTCCGCGATTTTCTCAACAAAGATATGAACTTACTAATGTGAGGCAAGAATCGTCGTCGTAACACTTGGATAATTTTTTTATTCTTAGAACGATGATCATTATTGTTAAGATTATTTTCGATTAATCATCTACTTGTAAAAGATAATATATAGGAAGGTTTATGACGTTTTATAAAAATTTGTAATTTAGTGAATGTATCAATCGTTAAATTGCAAGTTGATAATTGACCTTAATATTAAATGTGTTTTTAACAAAATATCATCCAAGTACTTAAAAGTCTTAGATATTTTTTTTATCAATTTCCATTCCATCACTTTCTTGCTAAATTTTTTAACAAGTATTCGGTTTATACTTTTGGTCATCTAAATAAATTCTATTCTACATTTGCCATTATAACCCATAAGTGGATTATGCATATATTCTATAAGAAATTAGCCATTTGCCAGTATAACCAATAAGTGGATTATGCATATATTCCACTTATGCATATATTCAATAAGAAATTAGTTTAACGTACATAAAGAATACTAGCAGGGTATCCGCGAGTTGAAGCGATAGACACACTATTTCATATAAATATGGTAGAATACTCGTGCATCACAATGCAATGGTAATACGAAAATGATAGCCAGTAATATTATGAAATTGCGATGATTGGTTTGTATCATATGGTGTATTAAGTGTATTTTTGAATAAATAAGAATTTTAAGAATAACATTAATCATATGTGTTGTACATATGTATCAGTACAATAAAAAATTATAAACATAAGTGTAGAACTTGTAATGCTTAATAACTATTTTTGAGAATTTTAAAAATATTGAGAAGAGAGGGTCTAAAATGCGTTATCAATAGTTTAGATATTGGATTTTTTTTCTTCTAGTTTTACTCAAGTATATTTAATAGAGTTACAATCAAATGAGATTAATAATTAAAATGACAAGAATAAAAAGTTATCACGATGTAATTTCTTTCAATTTTTTCCTCTTAATTTTAAATGAATGGTTGAAATTACTTTTTATTTTGTTTTTAATTACTTTTTTACTTACGTTACTTTTGAAGTAGAAGTAATCAATCTGTACACAATTGTTTTCTACAGTTTACACCAAAAATATGTGATACAGATATTTATAGTTTATAAAGTTGAAGTGTTACAATCATTAATACATTAATACATTATTTTATAAAGTTGTTAGAAAGTATGCCGTTTTCAAACACTAGCTACATTGCTGACATTTAAAGTTATGTACCAATATAATCTTTTAGGTATAAATTTAAAGTTACAATCATTTCTAGAATAAAAGGTATTTGTGTAAATGGGTTCTCTCAATCAACACTCACCGTAATTGATGGATATAGTAAAATTCCATTATATTAAAATCTATCTATCTATATACTAATAAAATAGAGTTTTTAGTCTTCCCTCATAACTTTTTTCCTAAGATAGCTTACCTTCTGAGAATGCCACTTGGACAAGCATTAAGATTTGAATTAACCTTCTAAAATCTCGGTTTGTTATGTGTTACCCAAATCCTGAAATGTAATAATAACATTCTAAGAATAGTCTCTAATTAATGCATGTAGTGCACAATTAATAGCCTTTTACACCATAAAAAATAATTTGGGTATTGCTTTGAATTAGTTTGTCAATAACCAACTTTTAAGCGTGAATTTTGTCATTTCCGAAGTTTAAAGTTCGAAATATTCATACATGTCAGTTTCTGAAAAATAATACTCCCTCCGTCTCAAATATAAGTTCATTTTGACTTTTTTAAAGTATTTTTATTCCAACTTTGACCTTAATTAATTTTTTCGTGTTATATAATACTTGATGCAAAATATATAAATGGACTTGTGTTTTAAATGCATTTTAATTGGTATATTTTTTATGAAGTATTATATAACACGAAAAAAAAAAATAATTAAGGTCAAAGTAAGAAATAAAAGACTTTAAAAAATAAAAAATTGACTTATATTTTGAAAAAAAGGGAGTATATAAGCATTTACTGTTAACATATGTCAACCACAACATTTTAGTACTCACTCAAACTTTTGATACTTATCTTCCTCAACAAGGTGTCAAATTATCAACTTAATTTTGAAGTATTATACTTAACAAAAGGTTTCTCGAATTTCTATTTACAAAACATCAGGTTTCTTAAACTTTGAATTTGATATTGACGATTTTTTGTTTCAATTCCAATTCATAATATATATATATATAGTCACAAAATACTGTATATATATTTCATGCTTCCAAATCCGTTTCTTGCTTTGTTCTTATAAGGTCTAATATATGTGTTTTTCTCTTGCACACAGTTGTTAGAAATAATTTGAATTTTTTGGTAATGTTGTTTGCTATGTGATTGATTTTTTTTTCTCACTATGAAATCATGATTCTTACACCACTACTCTTTGTATCCATATTCATTTGTGGTGTTGGTAGACTTTTGATGTATATTAGTATATGTCTATATATATAAAGTTTTGACAATGAAGACTATAGTTGCTAGGTTTTGTTTATTTATCCACATTATGTAGATCTTTGTCGTCCATGCTTGCTTTCTGAGTTTGTTTCTAATACTTATTTATATATGTCTACATAACACCACAACCTAGATCAAGAAATTAGACTTGAAAAGTTTCAGCCACTTCTAAGGAAGTGCTTGGATGTGCATTAGTTTATTTAATTATGATTGTAATTATAAAAGCTTATAATAAGTGTACCTAAACATTCAAATGAATAGGATTTTAAAAAAAATGGTTTGATGCTTATGCTTTTCGGCTGTGATGCTTTATCGTTAATCCGATGAATTGCTATTACCTCTAAGGTCATCTCATTACATATTGTCAATTACCTTAACAAATTGCCTATTACAGCCTACAGGAGTTACCAATTATGTTATCTACATTTTTGGTCTCATCTTCATATCAATAATTTAAACTCTATTTCATACTTTTTTGTTAATTTTTGTGTAGTTTTTGTAGAAGCGACTACATCAGACGCTTGGTAGAAACAATTGACGTACTTTCAAGCCATAGAGATAGAGGTAATACTAAATTGCATTTTATCATTAGCAAATTGCACAATAATGTATCCAACTTTGATCAAAACTAAATACAGTAGTCAATTTTGAAATTTTCGATTGTATGTATGTAACCTGTCTTTTAGTACTATTGTGTGTATTAACTATTAACTTGCACCACAATGCATCTAATGTTATGATGCAAATTTCCCCTTTATTATTATTCGACATGTAAAATAACCTATTAGTTATCGGATTAAATTTTTTCTCGGATCATTCCCACCATATGATCCTTATAATCCATGTCTTTTATTTCTCAAAAATTTAACTTGGTAACAAATTAAATGGAATATCACATGTTTTAAAAGCTTATGATTGTCGTCTTTGATTAAGAAATTGAGACATGAAATTGATCGATGTATCGATAAGGCATGTACCCTATGTGAAAAGGTGATTATTCCTCTTTTCTTTTTTTGATTTAATGTTGTTTTGATTAAATACGGATTTTTGTTACTATAGTTTTGTTTTAAAACTATGTTTTTTTTTATGTAATAGCATTCATTATGGTAGTTCAACTGTTCAAGAATAGGTATAAGAAATTATAAAAAATCAAATATTTATACACATTAGAGAGCAACTATTTCAAATTTAGATGACATAAAGAGGTATAGCCTTTTGAAAAGGTTTATAAATTAGGGTAAAAGCAAGAAAATAACAAATTATTTTTAAAAATGTACCGATTTGAAACTCTTACTTTTTCATTATCAAATACACTAACGTACTTTCGAATTTTATTTCGACTTGAAACACTTTTTATACCATTAGTCATTATGTGGCAGCGTTAGTCCATTTAGTCAAATTATATTTCGACTTGCAAAGTTAGTCCTTTTAATACTAAAGGTTGTTGCGTTTTTGTTCGTTTTGACACGTTTTCGTCCGTTTTTACACGATTTCATACGTTTTTACACGAATTCGTTCGTTTTTTACGTTTTCGTCCGTTTTTATACGTTTTGATCCGTTTTTACAAGTTTTCAGTCGTTTTTGCACGTTTTCGTCCTGTTTTACACATTTTCATCCGTTTTTACACGTTTTCATCCGGTTTTACACGAATTCATCTATTTTTTACGTTTTCCTTAGTTTTTGCACGTTTTCGTTCATTTTCATACGTTTTTGTCTGTTTTTTACACGTTTTCGTTCGTTTTATACATTTTGATCCGTTTTTCACGTTTTCGTCCAGTTTTACA